>VZTE01004148.1:428229-479160 GCA_013397775.1 Eulacestoma nigropectus
AAACAAGCCCGGAAAAAAAAAAAAAAAAGAATTTTGTTGAGCTGTAGGTTTTTTTTGTGAGTTTAGGCACTGCTCTGGCTTTTGAGAAGAAAGCTGACAGGCTGATATGGTCCCGACATTTTGATGTATTTTCAGATAGAGTTCAATAACAAAAAGGCCCAGACACACATAGGTGGACTCATTTTTCCCTTGAACTGGAATAAATCAGGTGCAGTGGCATTATACCAAAGCCACACTGGTACAATCAGAATTGAAACAGGGTTCGTTTAGCAGTGTGATGCTATAAAAGATGTTATTTTGCATAACCCTTCTCACAGAAATGAGACTATTCCCCCCCCTCCTTTTTTTTTTTTAATGCCGCAAAAGAAGCTGGTTTTGATGTTTGGCTAAAGACTTCCTATTTTCAGACTCTGTTGTCCACTGCTTATGACTTTAGCCCTTCAGGTTTAAATTCTCTTTTCTGGCTCTGTCTCAGTCTTAATGCTTTTATGAGGAATGCAGCAGATGAAGGTAAAACAGCCACAGAATGCAATTTGGAGGAAACACATTGCTTTGACCCCAGAACACCTCCCCCTCTTCCCCAGCTCTCTGATTTAAAAACCAAAACCCCTTGTGGCAAAAGTCAGCCTCAGTGGGCCCCATAATAGCTCTGCTAGGACAGGTACTTCCCTCCCCACAGGGCTGTGCTGTGGAGGGGCTCATGCACAGCCCTGAGCTCTGTCCCACTGGCTGTGATACTGAGGATACTTCACTAAATAGCAAAGGAGGCACCTGTTAAAAAAGCGTTAAGGCTGCAAGGTTAACCGCTCAAGACCTGTGAGATGCCATTCTCAGCCTTCATAAATATGAATTGTTTGGGTAGAAATAATTTTCCACAGACCTTGCTCACCAAATAGCTGCTTTTTCAGGAATTTCTTCCAGTCAGGCCCACACACGGCTGTGGGGCTGTGTTCAGGGCTCCCCAGCCAAACCCTGCTCCCAGTATGCCATGGCTGCTTCTTCCCAGGCACATGTCAGGAGGTTTCAGGGTTGTGTCTAAATGCTTTTGAGTATTAATTGGTTGCTGCTCATGAGGGTCTGGAGAGGTGAGGCAGTGCCTCCTCCCTAATGCTGGAGAACAGAGGCCTGAAATTGGAGGGTATTTTAATGTTTTTAACACAAAATATTGTACTATGTCCTTTCAAGTATATGTTAATGTGACATACCAATCCTGAAAGTCCAGACTGAGTGTTCGCATTGTAAACTTTATAGAAATATGTCCTATTACTATCATTATTGTTAATTAACTAATTTCAGTCCTGGGTGATTATGGGTTATGCAAATCTGATACTGTGCATCTGAAAATGGGTGCCCAGAATACAAATACAATCATCACGTAGGTACTGACACTAGCTAACTCTTTGAGCAACGTGGCTAGCGTCAGATGGAAATGCTTTGGCAGGTGCAAAGTAGGTGTAAATTCAGTCTCATTCCCTGCACAGGTGAATATAGTTTTTATAGGCACATGGTTTCCTGATGAGACACACCTGTTCAGGCTTGGTATAGCAAGTACCTCCAAATGTTGGGTGCATGTTTCATTTTGAGAACCTTTTATGCAGAACTAATGTCCTCTTATTTACTTAAAGCCTTCTACAGTTGGGAAAGAGTTAATCTCTTGTTCTGTAAGCATGCTGTGTATAAACCTGTTCTTATTGTGGTTCTGTAGAAAAAAAACCCCTTTGGATGAACAAAGAAATACGTAGTTCCAGATTTACAACAAACTTTCACATCTAATCTTTCTGAAAAGCATTCAAAGGCATAGGTCTTGTTTTGATGTACTGAAATTTCAAAATTGAACTCTGTTGTGAATTTCTCCAAATTATTTACATTCTGTGGTCTTGACTGTGGTGGTATCTCTATGTGCATGCATATATATACATATGTAGTAATTTATGTGTATATATCTAAGAAAACTTATAATGGAAGTTATATTTTATACTCTATTTATAAAATGTGAATGTAGCTTTTGGGCCCAAATATTCACTGATTGAAGCTCTGAAAAGAAGTTTTAATTTTTCCTCTTGTCTGACTCTTGGAGTCTTAGATGAGAAGTGATTTCTGTGAATAGGGAATGCATTTAATCTACTATGGTCAAGTGATAGGCAATAAAAACTGGTAGCATATACATCATCGTTATTGTACTATTTGAGCAAAACTGGCATGTTTCTTGGACTTTTTTTAGCTGGTTTTTTTTCCCTATTATTCAGTCAGTAGGAATGCCATTTTTTAGTATTTTAAGAGTAATTATTGTATTGGTTGGATGAACAAGCACCAGGGCCTAATTAAAGAATGAATTTTACAGAATTAGATTTGTACAGAAAATGCATTCCTTTTAAACAATGAAACTATTTAATATTTGAGCTGTAATAAACCGTATTTTTTACTTGAATGCTGTGTCCTATTAGAGTTAGATAAAAACAGCAGTAATCTCTGATTCTTCACAGTGTGATTTCATAAGAGATAAAATTTATGCATTACTGGAAAATATTACAAGTAGGAAATTTATTGAGTTGTCAGTATAATAAGCATACTGAGCATAAAGTCTGAGGCTTTTTGCAATTATGTATGAAATTAATGTAGCAGAACTCCGTGCAAGACCTTACTGAAAATTAAGGTGATAGTTATCTTAAATACAGCTGATGGAAGTCACTCCCATTTTCTCATGGATTTCTCTTGCACACCCACTAGCAGTGCCCAGGTGCTCTGGCTAGGATGTGTGCCATATGGAAGATGAGGGATTCCAGCTGCTGAGCCCTCATTACACTTTTTGGGTTCCCATTCATGGTGGCAGCAACTGCTTTTTGCACAGGTCTGTCACACTTTTTTTGCAGTCAGTGGTTGCATCTTATTAAGAAGCTCATTATATGAGTTTCAAGATGATTTTTCTCCTTCTGGAGAAAGCTGTACTGGAGCCGTGCTTCCTCTTCTAATGCTTTACGACAGCGAGGCCTTCAGTTTAAGGAGAGCTGCAGCCTGGCTACAGATGTAACATCTATATAAAGAGGAAAGAAAAGGCAGATTATGTACATGGCTAATTTGCGGCAGATGCCTGCTTCAATCCAGCTGTGCTCATAAATACACATATTCTTGTGGTCTGGTACTGTAGAGTGCCAGGTACCCAGATTGCACCTCATTTTGCCAGATGCCCAGTGTAAAACCGGTCCCTTATTCAATGTCCTGACAATTTAACAAGGTGTAGGAAAAGATTACCAGGTAACTAAACGTGGAAAATTGCAGTATGCAGGGGGTTATGAAGTAGTTATCAGATCTTCCAGCAAATCCACACTTCTTGTGGCTTCAGGCAGTATGCATGTATTATGTGTTGCTCCAGAGAAAATTCAGTAAAGCAGGGCAGCTGCCCTAACACTTTTTTTTCCAGGCTGGTCTCTTGAAAAGCTAATGTTTGCCAAGTGCTGTAATACACTTGGATGAGATGTGGATGCACTGTGGAACAGAAAATATTAATATTATTGATTTG
The DNA here is from genome assembly GCA_013397775.1 of Eulacestoma nigropectus. NCBI lineage: Eukaryota > Metazoa > Chordata > Aves > Passeriformes > Eulacestoma > Eulacestoma nigropectus. Next base: position 431,747 of record VZTE01004148.1, read on the forward strand.
AAATAAAGTATCTTTTTGAATTCCTGCTCTTTCAGGAGGTATTCCTGAGGGACTGGATGACAAGGACCTTATTAAACTAGCTGCATGCCTTTAGAGATGAGAAATGACACATTTGATTCTAGCATTTGTACAAAGAAAACAAAAATCTCTTAGAAGGCCTCAGAGATGGAAGTGGAAGGGGGAGGTCACCGGTGTGGTTATAGATGGGCCATTCATATTAAATGAAACAAAAAAGAATGGAAGTTATCATTGCAATGTGTCTGACAGAGTTTCCTTTATAGAAAAAGATGTGGCTCGACACAATGTAACCTGACATAATGCGATGTGATGTTATAAATGAGAGGTACCACGGTTCCTTGTAATGTATAATTTGACACAATATGTGTGCTATGCATGAGCTGGCAGAAGGTGTGCTGTGGTTCACTGAGTACCCAAATAGCTCTCAAATGACAAGCTTGCCATGTCATGGTGCACAAAAGTAAGCTGGCAGTAGTTTAGTGATTCAGTCATAGACTAAAACACTGTCTATTTTAAAACACACACATATTTTTCTTTTGAGTTTTAGGCTGATGCATAGAAACCAGTGCTGAACTAAGGTGACAAAAAATACAAATTGGCATGTGGAAAAGATACCTGCTACTATTAGCAGGGCTTTTGTTTTCTGCCATGGGATTGGAGAGACCCAGGCTGATCTGAACATTACACTGCTCATCTAGTTGGAGTATGATGAAGTGCAAGGATTACCTTTGAATCAGTGAGCCCAAGTGCCCATGCTGTCATGATTCCAGCCACCTCCAGATCAATAAGAGCATGTTGTTGAAAGCTCGTGAATTTTCTGGTAAATTCTGCCTTTTGGCCAGGAAAAGGATGGGAATAGTCAGATGTGCACTAATATGTGATTTTATTGCCAGCATCAGCACTGTTGAGAATGAAAACAGTTCTTTATTACTTTTAAAAATGTGTACAAGTTAGAAATATCTCTATAGGTCTGCAGTCTTCATCCCCTCTGGTAATGGTGAGTGACAAAGGGGATATCCCCAGCTTCACACACCTGGATTTCTTTCCTAGATGCTAGGAAGGAGAATGACAGGAACCTTTGGACTTTTAGCTTGGTACATGATCAGAACAAGGTAGGGCATTCCTATCAGCCCCAGACTGGGACTCCTGCTTTGTAGAGGTAGGCATAGAGAATTTCTGAGCTGCCCATAGTCTTTGCATCTCTGGATGTTTCTTTAGCTCATCTGGCCCACAAAGACCTCTAGTTAATTTGCTGTGCCTGCATCCATGCACAGTTTTCATGTTGGATTACATAAGAGCTAATATTATTGTTATTGTTATTATTATTATTATTACTACTGCTACACAAGGTACACAAGTGATTTTTGCTGCCTCTGTTTAAAGCATTAAGAAAAAAGATCCTCAAATCCCTCTGCTTGCCTTTTCAGAGATGTGACTGGATATTCTATAAATGTAGAATGCACGTGAAAATTTTCTCTGCTTTTCTGGAGAAAAAGTACATTGTTTTAAAAGTTGTAATTATGAAGCTACAGTATTAAATAAAACTTTAATTATTTCAATTCAAATATTTTCAAAGGCAACAAACATGCAAGAAATGAAAATATTCTTTGTCTCACTGCCTTGTCCAATGCTGGGTGACTGGATTTTTGCCCATCCTATGATGATATGCATTCATCATGCATACTGCAGCAGAGGCTTCTCTGCAGGCAGAGGTGTGGGAAACCAGAAACAATCTGTGACAAAATTTTTGATGGGTATAAACTGTCACAATTCTGTGAGTTTGGTGGCCAACTTCAATGCTCTCAGTTTTTTTGGCCCTGGTTTCATTAAAGTAATTTTGTTTGATGAGACAGATGATTTTCAACACCCTTCTCCCTCTCACCAGTGTTTTTTAGGTCTAGGGAGACTAGAGGTGACATGTATTTATTTCTGAAGCAAGTGCCCTGTTTTCTAACTTCTTGATTGCTTAAGCTACACATGGCATAGCACCTTACATTGTTTTCACTTTGATCCAGTCTCTTCCTTCTTTCTAAGTTAACATTTGACAAAACCAGAAACGAGTAGGATCTCGTGCGCTTGCCCAACGAGTTGCTGTGCTGTAAAACCACTGCTGTGCAGGAGGCATACAGGCATGGCTCTTGCAGAGCTGAGCACTTTGCCAAGGATACATCAGAGGATCTGAACAGAGATTTGCCACGGCATGCAAAAAAAAATCATGGCGGAGTCAGAAGAAAAACTTCTGTTTCAAAACAGAAAGCCCGGTTACATGCCCGAGTGGACTCCATTAGCTCCTGTGAAGGAAGAAAAGCAGATAAAGTGCAGGTGTGTTTGGAAGAAAAACCTGAAAACACACAGACAGAAACCAACTAAAAGTCAAACAACAATAAACCCGAAGTGCTTTCTCTAAGCTTAGTGATACTTGTTTTAACAATTGTGAGGACTAAGGAGAGCTCTGGGTCATCTCTCTGTGTGCTCTTTTCGTCTTTTAAGACTTTTCAGCTGCTGCTCATAAGTTCTTCATCTGTGTGGTGGCAGCGTTTTTATGATTTGACCTTGATTTCGCCGTTCAAGTTTTGAACTTTGCAAAGGTCCCTAGCTATTGACACACTTGGCACAAGAAATCTGCCTGGGAACACAGAAAACATATCTTCTCAGTAAGCACCAGGACCTGCTAGAGTTTGGACAGGGCAGGGTACTTGTGGTGCTGCTCAGACTAACTGGGCTAGGACTTTGCCTCTGTTTTCATAGAAATTGCCCTTCCTCCAAAACTGAGGAAATGGTCCTTGGAGTCTGTGGGCATCCACACTTCCAGGTGATGCCCTTCAAAATTAGTCTGACAAAGGGTAAATGCACTCAGTACTGGAATTTCAGAAGTAACAAATGTTACTTGTGAAATTGGGTCAAAACCAGCAAATGGTTATGGTGAAGACAAAAGATGCATGTATTAGAAAGGTTAAAATGACTCATTTTGTAAAGATTAGTTAATTAATTTCCTTGTTAATGATGTTTCTTTTTTTTTTAATTCTCAAGTCCTTTCAAATTTTTGCTTTAAAATGGCATTTATCTTTCTAAAAAAACTTGGCCTAGGTAGAATGTGGGGGAAAGCAATATGCAAGGTGGTGATATAATGCCCGAACAAAAACCTTTCACATCTATTGTATCTTTTCTCTTTGCCTATGAATGGATGTTTCCCATTTCATTCAATATCCTTTCCTCTTATTGTACATTCCTACAGTTCATACATTCCAAAGCTGCATTTTTTTTCTGCACAATTTCCATTCCTTCTCAGACATGTCTCATGGTGTCTCCAGTGCTGCTGCTGCTTCTGTGGAGGGAGGATGCAGTGGCCTGCTACTGGCTCAGGCAGTGCTGCCTTCTGTCACTGTTACCTAGCAGGACACATGAACTCTGCCAAAGACCTTGACTCCATCTTCCTCCTTCTCTGCAGGAGAACTCAGAACTCTTGAGTTAAATCTTTCAAGCTCTTTCGCTGTTTGTTTTTCATGTAAGGCTAAAAATAAAAGAAAGCTTAGCAGATAGTTTGAGAAATCTTGGAGGGAAAAAGATGCTGTTTTAATTCCTCTGACTATAGAGGGGAGGAGAATATATATTTTATGCCACTGAAGTTTAAGTATATGATTAAATACTTTGCAAAAATTGAGTGTTTCATAAAGACAAACAAACAACCAACCAACCAAAACCAAAACAAAAGCAAAGAGAACGCCTTCTCATTTTAATTTCTGCTACTGTGGGGTGTGTGTGACCTTGACAGATTCTTTAATATTTCAGGGACAGTGAGCACCTACAGGGGCTGAGTTTGGGTAGATTTCTACTTGTTTGCTATGATGACCTAATTATTTAGAGTCAATTCATCTGGAATTGAAAGCTGTGTGAAAAGCCTGGCCTTTGAGTTGTATGCCAGGTTCAGAACCCATGCAGCACTTGTCTCAGAACTACCATGTGGCCAGCATGTTGAACTTGGTTTTTTTTTCTGTACTCTTAGAGTGTAAAATATTTAAGAAAAGGAACAAGAAATGACATAAGTCATTATCCTATTTCGATAAGGAGGTAGCAACTTTTACTTCCCAACAGGAAACCATGAAAAAAAGAGAGCAGAGTACTAAAGTGAAAAATTTTACGAGACTTTTTTCTGTGTGCTCATTTGATACCAAAACGCCAACATCAGGACTTATTAACAATCAGTTTTAGAAGCTTTAAAGGATGAGGACTAAGGAGAATTGAGAATTGTCTTATGTTGTCCTTGACTTTGATATATTGTAGTAGGGGACAAGTAATACTGTGTTTTGAAGTCATGAAAGCAATTGTACATATTGTTCTTCAGGAAGATTAGAAAATATCAGTGTAATTAAACCAGTTATCCTTTTTTAAAAGTTCAGGCTGATGTTAGCTATTGTTACTTGTATATTCTGACACAGAAGCAAAAGATGCTTAAAGCTTATTCTTTGTCTTGCTGTTACCTGTAAAACTTTGTTTCAGATATTACTAGTATGCATTTTCATGATGTATTCAGCCCTGCTCTGCAAAATACCATACATTCTTGGAACTCAGAGATGTTCCCCAGCCTGGATATGTTGTTATATTTATATTGCTTGGTTCCTGCACCTTTTTCTTCTTCTCCTTGTAAGTCTCTGAAATGGAGAGTGGCATTCGGCTCCCATGGAAGTGGTTGGATTCAGTTCTGAGCATATACAAGAAGTCAGCTGGGGACAAGAAATGGCAGCAGACATTCAGCTTCTCTTTTAATGAAGAGAGAAACTTGGTCATATCTGCATTGGTCAACAGCAGGTGTATAGGCAAGGATTCTCTTGTACTTTTAGCAGCTGTGTTTTCTTCACGTGTGGGTGTAAAGGATATAGGATAGTAAGAATTCAAAAATACTCAACTTCTTATGTAAAAAAGCTCACAGCAGGGGTTTGTTTCAGGCAAGTCAGCTATATAGTCAAAGTGCTTTTAGAAAAAAAAATCCCAAATGGTGTGAAAACATACTAAAAAAGCTCATGTTAATGGAAGTGAATGATTTTTTTAATGTTTTTTTCCCTCCCAGTGGAAGTGAATATGCATAAAAAACATTAATCCTTGCTTAATGGAGTAAAAAGATGCAAAGTCTTTTATATTAAGTATTCATGAACACTGACATTGAAAAAAGAAGGAAATGCTTCCTTCCTAGTGTATCATATTTTGTATCTGATCAAAGGGCAGAGCCCCATGAGAACGCGGGCAACGTCTGTCATGATTGTTGTCTACCTGCTCTTGTTCCTGAAGCAGAGCTGCTGTAATGTGGACTCTCCTAATCTACTTCAATGCAAAGTCCTCTGCCTTGATTTAAATCACTGATGGATAGCATGGATGGGATGTGAGGAGCAATCATGGGATTAATTTTGAGGCACACCTGTAGTGGAAGCAACCAATTGTTTCCAAAGTCCACACATAACCATGACCTGATAATATCAGTGACTTCAAACTGAACTCATAATATGAACTTAATGAATAATATAAATAATAATATGAACTTAACTATATATGAACTTAAATAAATATGTAGCCTTTCTACCTGAAGCATTCTGGAAGTCCCTAAAAGTAGGGGGTTTTTTGCCTCTGGTATGTAAGAGAGATATAGGGAGGTTAAGAGATTTGTACAAGGTTATTTAAGTCTAGAAGCTAGGAAGAGAATTTAGCTATTTCACTAAATCTGCTTCTTAGATAAAACTCTCTCATCTACCAAAACTGATTTTTGCATAAAACATGAACCAAGCAAGGCATTATTATTTTTGTCTCAAAGTAATGTATTCATATTTAGTGAGGGGGAAATATCAAAATCTGTCTTTTCCAGCTATTTGACTGACAGGCTTCTGCTGTGCTTTTAAGAAGTTTTATAACATTCATGTTTGATAAACTATGGTGGATGTGTCTGTACACACACACATATATATATACATATACACACGGCTTTCTGTACATGCAGATTTTCTGCGTGTGGAGGTACTTAAAAAATCAAACAATTGAAATGCTAAAATAATGATGGTTAAATAATCCTGATGGGTCCCTACCACTGCACAGGGAATAGAATGTAATTCAGTATAGAATCATTACAATAGGTATAGACTGTATAAGAGTTCGGTCTTGAATTTATTACTGTCAGAATAATCAGACCCTCTGCAACCCATTGATGGCTTTTTCCTCCTGGCTTTGTGGTTTTGCTTCAAGTCGTCAAGGAGAGTCCAAGAACCTTACCTTTAAGAATAGTAACAAAAGAGACTCTAGTCTTAAATGTATAGGAAAAAAATTTCAGTAGTTTTAGTGCATCAAAGAATCAGGAGATGGACGAAAGGAATCCTATTTTTCTGTGATAGAAGAATGAGATTCTTAATCCTAGTACTGGGATCAGCATTGGAAATACTTTCCTGGGATATGCTACTGATCCAGAATAAGCAACAGATGTTTTGCAGGGGGTTGTGACACAGAGCAATATCTCTTATGTAAGAGAACAGCAGCAACTAAAGGTCCTGGGAGAAACTACACTGTGAACATAAACAGGTAAAAAGTAACCTAAAATGTGTAAATGCAGAGTCCTCCCTACATTATCAGGATAGTTCACTAGTGCTAAAGCAAGATTTCAGCAGCTGGTATACATAAGCCTAAATATTTCAAGAAATCAGACTTGGATTGATTTCACAATTTTATTCGGCAGAAACAGAGGCTCTTGTACTCTTAAAACCCATTATTTTTGACTTGGGTTTTAATCGGTGACATGCATATGGACATAAAATCCCCAAGCCCGAGGCTCAGAGATTAAACTGAGTGACCAGAGTAAAGTCTCTATATAATAGAGATAACTTCAATTCAAGTAATTGTTCAGACTCTATAAATAAAGGTGACAGGAAGGGGAGAGCACAGTCTCCCTAGAGATCAGGCCCTGTCTAGGTATGGAAAAGGCGGCTGTCAGTTTTATGCAGGCTATTTTTTCCCACCATCTTCCTGAATGAAATGATGTCCATGTTTTTCTGCAGGGTCTTTCTAGAGCAGCAAGCCCATCTTGCCTTGGTGCCTGCTGGGTGATGATTGCTGCACCTGCGTTTCCTTACATTAGTCGCAGGTTGCCTGGCAGTGATCTAATGGCATCCAGTTGGCAAGAAATAGGTTAGGGACTCATTCTCTGTCTCAGGAATAAACTGGGATTATTGAACTATTATTTTTTTTCCCCCCAAGGTGATCACTTTCTTCATGGGCAGCAGGAGAAAAGATGAAACAAGCTAAACTAGATTAAGGGATTTCCTCTTATTCCCAGGTCTTATTTTCATTTGTTCTTGTTGTTTCCCCCCCTGCGGTGCTGTGGAACTGCAGCTATGCTTTACCTTGCAGTTAACCTTTGAAAGAGAAATACAGGAATGTGAGTCCCTTCTCTTGCTCTGAGGGGAGACTAGAAATGCAAGGTTATAGAAATTAGAGGGAAATTAGGATGTTAAGGGATATTGCTTAGGGAGGAGTTTGCCGTGTAGGTAATGGGCACAGAGGATGCACAGCTCTGGGGTGTGTATAAACAAATTTTGCAGCGTGCCAGAATGACACCCATATTCCTAAATCGCATTCCCTCTGTAAAAAACAGAATGCTGGGTGAAGAGCTGCTTGAGAGGAGGTAGCAGGAAAATGTGTGTAAGGAAGTACCTCTGTTTGTCTTTCTTCTAAAATGTGGAAAATGAGGGGAAGATGCTGGCCATTGTTGCCTGTACAAAGAACTTACTTGAGTATTTTTTCAGGGTGTAAAAGATGTCAATTTGGTTGTCTTTCCTGCCTGAGAAAGCTGAAAGCTACCTGTGTTGCTGAAAGTGGCACTCTTCAGCTTTTTCAGTGCTCTGGGTTGGGTTGTTTTTTTAGAGAGGTGTTTGCAATGAGAAGAGATCCATGAGACCAAATAGAAGAAAGGAAGGAGTTACCTTATGCCCTAATAGTTAAGATATTTCCCTGGAAATTTTGGTATTCAGTTCCCTCAAAAGATTAACTAATTTATCTTGTGATTCACCATATCATAAAATGCAAACTTGTAATTTCATGATGGTGCAAGTAGAGCAGAGCAACCAAGCCAGAGCTGAGCAGGGTTCTTCCTTTATCCAGAGTTGCGATTTTGTGGAATAAATGTGTTCTCTACTGATGTCTTGCTTTACAACCATAAAACCTGTTCTGACCCTGGTCCCAGATGCTTTTTCTAGTCTAGAATGAGATGCCTTTGATGAAAAACTTGTATGTGTATGTAGTTTTACATATAAAAATTAAAATCTGTATTCTCAGTCTGTTGAAAGAGAATACTCCTCCATTCCTGGAGGGAATGCAGTTTTGGATGCTGGGATCTGCATGCAGTTTTCCACACATTTCTGAACTTGGCTTGTTTGAAGGCAGTACCAACCTATTGGGGGAAATGAAAGGGAAAGAAAAGGATCCCTTATTTATCCTGCTGTTGACTAGTGAAACACAAGTCAGCAAAAGTGCCTGTGGTCATCACCTGTGGAAAAATTGCCACTAAAATGGTGGCTATAACATGGTTTCCAAAATACGCTTAGCTACCTAGTTTAAATGTAGTTCAACACATCTACGTGGTCAGCAGTCCCTGTACACATTAGCTGTAGAGCTGAGCTGTGGAACTTGTGTTCCTAGATCATTCCTGTGCTTGCAGAAACCTTGTCCTGTGCATTCTGTTTCAGGCACTGAAATTTACATTTTGTGTTATGAAAGACAATAGTTAGTCATTCTCTTAAAATATTAATTTCATGATTCCTTTTTCTCCTGTTTTAATGCCTCAAAATTCCATCCAGGCTAATTTGTACTGGTCCCTGCAAAGGCAAATTGTTAGCTGTACTCTGTAATAGAGCATACAAGAAATCAGTGGCCAGGCTCTTCCTGATTTAAGGAATTTCTAGAGGAGTCTGAGAGGTTTGTCATATTGTTCTGTGGGTCAGGATTAGGTCCCAGCTGTCTTTAGATTTAAGGTTTCCAGCCTTCCAATGGGTTCTAATGAAAAAGCAGTGAATAAATTGTTTTAAAACACAAGATGAGTTTGTACTCTTAAGAGTGGTCTATTAAAGAAAATTATTCTGAATGTGCATGTCAGGGTGGAGCATCACAAATTATGACATTCCACTGTGGAAATAAATAGCAAAACAATAGGGAACTGAACAGGCTTTACTGTCTCATAAAGCTTGGCATTTTTCATCTACCTTCCCACTTCCATTAGATGCAGCAATTAAAAAGTGGGCCATGGAACTGTTCAGGTGTAGAAAATTAAACAGAGCTCTGAAGATGTCACTCTAAGTGTGTGTGAACTGTCTGTCTTATCTAAATAAAAGAAAATAAAATTGAAGGTGGCCATTTGGTATTTGGCTGTAGAACAGGCTGAAGGTTTCTAGAGAGTGTGTGCCACCCTCCTGGAACCAAGTATTTTAATTTCTGTGTACATTTAACCCTCTGCCTGCTATGTTGCCAAGCGTTTCCCACACAACTGCAGTACAGGTTCTCAGCTCTCTCGTTCTGTATCCTGATCAGCACAGACGAGGCTGATGGGGTTTCAGGGCACTGACAAAACCTCCTGGCTTTAATCAGCAAACCCATGGCTCTAACCACTGAACCACTGCTTATTCTTTACCCTGTTCACTCAAAGAGGAAAGGACTTGTGTGAGTCACTACCACTGTTTCCTTTGCATAGCTGAAATGAAAACACTGTGTTCTACATCTTCTTTTGTTCTGCCTGGCTCCTTTCATGCTGGGATGTGGGTCTGAAGAGTGTTTGGACTGCAAAGCATGTTTGTGTTCACAAGTGCTGCAGACAAATCCTTCATCCTCAGGACTCTGTAATGGTCTTGGGCTCAATGTGCGTGTTCCAGCACGGGGCACTAGAGACCCTGAGTTGCTTTGCTGGAGTCACCTGTATCTTAATTTTACTGACTGACCAACGTATGCCCAGGGCCTTTCTCTGAGCTCTGTGTTTACAGCTACTTTGGCCCTTTGTCCCATCGTTGAGAGATCTGCCCCACACTTACAAGGCTATTGATAGATTTTATGGATCCCAAGCTTGCTTCCTGTCTCCACAATTCCTGTTTCTAATGATCAGGCTGTGCTGATGCAAGTGCACCTCCCCCTCAAGTTGAAATTAATTGGCCTGATTTAAAATCCTAAGAGGTGGCTTTAAGCCATTGACTGAAACAGGTGGGGGAGTGTTGGGGTGCCTGACCTGCCAGCCAGGTCTGAGGGAGCAGGAACTCCCTCTGCCTGGCACAGGTGGGGTTTGGCCACTCTTAGCCAGAATACCTTGACACACTGTCTTGTTTATGGCTCTCTTTTGGAAACCTACCTGCTGATGGTAATTGAGCTGCCTTTCTAATTCTCTGCAAAACTTTATAAAGAAATCTGTGCTGTGGGCCCGCAGAGATCACTAGTAAACGGGGTAGGGAGAAGGGAGGGGAGTTAATCTCACAATGTTTTCTCCTGAATGGTAACAACTGAATTAACTTCTGAAAATGAACAAAGCGATATGTTTATAGCTATAAGACTCCTGAAGACAATGCCATCAAAACAGTTTTCCTTTCTTCTTCCTCCTCTGGATTTTTTGATGCACCTGATGAGAACTACTCTGAATCCAGGCTGGTTTCAGCATGAGCTGGAATAATGTTACTGGGGGGAAAACACAAGTAAGATGTTTATGCTGATACACAAAAAGCCTCATTTGTAGACTTGTTCCAAGTTCCATCCTTGTTTTTTTCTATTGTTTGGCTTTTCTTTCTTACTTCTGAGATTTCTGTTGCTATTTCCAGATTTTCTGCAATGTGGACTCTGTCTTTGATCTTGTTTTGTTTGTTCTCAGTGTTTTTGCAATGCAAGCAGAAGTAAATGGTATTTGGAGAACAGTAAGTTTGAACCTTTTGGTGATTGCTTGTTTCTGCTAGAAATTCAGAACGTAGCTTTTTTATTATATTTGGAATACTGCTGATTCTTGTACAATCAGTGAGACAGACATAGTATATTTTTTTAAAAATGTTTTTTATCTGTGAAAAAAGCTACATCATTAATTGAAAGACTCACTAAGTCAAGCAGTTTCAGCTGGCAGTGTTTTACAATGATTGTCACTGTTCTGCTCTTAATTCTGGGAGTCCAAAATTAGACCACTAATTCCAGACCTGCACCTTTCCATATTTGTTTGGGGGGATGCTGTCACAACACTAAAGGCTTTTATTTCAGCTGTGTTGCAGAGCATTTAATTTTTCTAACACTGGTGTTAGAAAGTCAGTTCCTAAATATGGATGTAGAAACTTATCAGTAGCTACCTATTTTCTAATGTCTTGGACAGAATTATATATCTCTGAATGTGTCTGTTAGTTATTTTCTTTTGGCTAAGAAAACTTTGGTGGCTTCTGATCCCAATATTTTCTTTTCTGTAAAGGTTGTCAACAAACCGTAATTCCGTTTGAATGTAGCCATGGAGATCAAGTTTTCTTAGTGTTCAGTAGCTATTCGTGCTGTGAAACTCTCCTTGTCTGCAGGTATGAAATGGCCTGGGACCTCAGCAAAACTATAGTTCAACTCATATAAAGCCTTAACAACATATGATGTGGTTATATTTATATATTTCGGCTATATATAGTTATTTGTAATATTTTGCATATATTGCAATACACAATGTTTCGTATTATGGGCATGCTCCCATGGTAATGGCCATGTTCCAGAGAAAGCTGGAATGAAACTGTCCTGTAATTAAAAAGCATATTCTTTTTATTTTTCTGTAAAAAGACTAAGCCTTTCAGTCATCTCCCCCGCCCCAATGATAAAGCTTGGAAACATTTGCATTTTTTGCATTTTTGGTTTGTTTTTGTGTGTGTATGTAGTGGTTGCTGGTTTTGTTTTGGTTTTTTCCAGTTGTGCTTGTTTTATTTGTGAGGAGTTTTGGTCTTGGGTTTTTTTCTGGAAACTTCAGTGATAAGAACTGTTTGTGATAGTTTATCTTGCAATAGGCTGAAGGAAAAGGGTAGCAATATGCTCTTATTCTTTTAAGGAGCCATCAGTGTGCCATGTATGACATGAAAGGGTAGGTAAAAGTGGCTCAGAGTGAAATGAGCTTTCAATTTATTTATCATTTCCCCTTTAACCACTTCATCTTTGCCTTATGTTTGTTATATACTATTAAAAATTAGTGTTGAAATGTGGTACAAGATGCTATTTGTTGTAGATAGATATCACTTTTTAAATTAAATTGTGAGACTTTTCAGTGCAGCAAAAAGATATAATTCATGTTACTTTTAGTTTTTCAAGGTGAGAAACAAAATGATGTAGGAGAAGGGAGAGGAGAATAAACTCCCACAGCCCTAAACCTTGAGGACAGTTGGCTTCAGGACTTCTTTCACCTTTTAGTTAAGAAAGGATACTAATAAGAGTCATGACTGAAGGTATTAAAAATCTTTGTAGGTCACTTATAATAACTCGTTCAATGACAAAGAAAAATCATCTCTCTGGAAACTGCTTTTTTTGCTATCTTGCTGAGATACTGCACTGCAATATGATTTTTTTTTGCAGAGGAAAAATTTTGAAGGTGGCAAGGTAGAACTTCACCTTTGCAGCACCTAAGCTGTCTTCCCAGGCTAGCTGTCACAAAAGATTTAAGTTTGTTTACAGTTAATTTAAGAAAAAAAAGTTGCCTGTGCTGTGCTTGGTATTGACAATGCCAGCAGAAACTCCATGTTGTCAAAATGCATAGAAATCGTGTAATCACAGAGCTGGGGCTGGCGATGGCTGCTGGGTTTTGCAAAGCCATGGTGGGTATAGTGCTCTGAAACAGGCTCAGCTGTGGGTTATATCCTTGAAAGCAGCAGCTTGTTGGCATCATCTCAAAGTTCTGTCAAGCAAAATGTGCAGCTCCTTACGCATATTGCCTATATGTATTGTACCTTTCTGTGGACAAATTGCATATAATGTCATAAATTGGTTTAAAGAAAATTGGCAAGTATTTAATGCTTATGTGTCTCAGGCTGACATCTCCAATAACTGAAACTTGATAGTCTCAGAAAGAAAAGTCAGGCCAGGTGAGTTTCTTAAGGTGTGACCTTGGACAGCTTGGAGGTCTCTAAAAGCATAATCCATGTGGATTTGTAGGGTTTGTGAGGAAGCTGGTGGAGTGAGAGACAGGGACTTGAGATTACTTTGCAGAGGAGGCAAAATATGATGTGAGATGGAGTAGTTTTTAATTGATGATTAACTCCATTGAGATTGTAATCTGCTCCAGCCGCAGGGAACATACCTTGCTGTCTCCGTCTCCAGTCAATTTCAAGAGCACTCTGGGCCTTTAACCATGACAGTGCAATCTCGGCACTGTATAAAACAAGCCCTCAGCCATGTCTGTGTAGCCATTGGACTAGTCTTTTCTTTTTTGGCCAGTTTTCCACAGAGCTAATGAACAGGCCAACATACAATGGTATTACACTGCTTCAGAGCAGTCTCAAATCAACCTCTGTTTCTTGAAAGAAAGTGCTATTCATATGCAGACAAAACTATTGCACAAATCAGAATTTAGTTATTTTCTCTCATAATGGTTTTCTAATGTCCTGTCCATTTTTTTGCCCTGCAAAAACCTTAAGATTATAAAAATGGTGCAAACTTTCCTCCCGTGTGTATCTGGATTACTAAATTACTATGGTTTGAGACCTTTCTTAAACAATAATATCTGTCTGTATTGGAAAATCTAGTCCAGATCAAAGCTGCATAAGATGAGCTGTTGAGCAGAGATGCAGGAAGACGATGTCCTGCTGTCACAGAGCATACGTTCTCCAGCAGTGTATGGGAATGATTTTTGTAATGAGTTACAGCTGGGTCCCCTCAGCTCATCTAGCGCAGGGACCGGATTATCCATTCAATGAGTGAACGTTTTTTAGATTTTAGCAGATAATTTACTGACTTATGCTGTCTCTCTGGTTGAAATGTTTATATTGGCAAGCTTCTGAATATGGATGAAAATGATATCTCATTTCTAGTTCCTCTTTTGTGGTAGGAAGGGCAGAGAAAGGATTATAGCACACTTCTATGCTGGCATGAGTGTCTTGATTCAGACCAGTAACCTACAGGAAAACAGCACTGTAGTTTGCCAGAAATCATGAGGTATCCAGATAGGAGCAATTCACTTGATTCTGGCAGAGCTGTCTTCGAGACCAAATTTTTATTCACCAGTTTTCATCCAAAACTGTGACAATTCTAAACTGGAATAAGAAATTATCCCCCTCCTCCAGAACATGCTATGAAAATACCACAATGTTTTGCTTATGAAACTGGTGTGGCTCCCCAGGATCCCTGACTGCTGCTGTGTGAAGCTGACAGGATTTGACAGTTTTGCTGCTGTTAATCAGTGGGGTTTGCTAGTGAAACTAAAAGGATTATAGGAGTTTTATTCAGCAGCTTCATGGGCTCCCCGGGTTCCCTGGTGAGTGGGAGGCTGTCCTGGGAGTCACAGGCTGGAGTCAGGCAGCTGGGAGCTCAGGTGGCTCTGAAACCTGCAAGTCTTCGCATCCAGCTCCTCATTGCTGAGGAGACAGGTAAATAAACAGCTACAAAACAGCAGGTTTCCAGCCTGCCTCTGTCTGTGTTCTGTCAAAAGAAATAGTTTCCATGAAATGTTAGCATTTGACAAAATGCAGTTTTATGATGGAATAAAGATCAGATAGAAAATTTGTTGTATCTGGATTTTGATCTTGCTTCCATCTCACTCGGGAACAATCTGCTTTTTGGATGAACAAGCAAAACCTAGAAATTTATTTCTGCCTAGAAGCAGTCCACAGCAACGTGCTTTTAACTCATTAGTCCTTATTAGTTTGAGTTTTGTGCTATATTGACCTCAGACATGCAGATCCTCATTGTCTTGCTAAGAAGACAAATCTGTGTGGCTTACTGGGAGATCTTGGACAGGTGTAGTCAGTGGAGGTGTGTCCTCTCCCCTGTGGTTAAACTGTGACACCCTGTGCCTGTACAGCACTGTGCCTCCGTGTGGTCAGGCACACAAGCAGGTGCACATGCTTGTGACTTGCTGCATGTATGGGCATAGGCGTAACCGTAACTGCTGCTTCTGCAGGCTAAACATGCGATTTAGATTTTAATTCTCTTTTAATCTTTGTTCTTTAAAAGGTGGGCACTTCATAGTACATGCTATGGTTCACATGCCTCTTTAAAGCATTGGTAATCTGCACCCTCAAATTCTATTCGAACACTTCTTTAAGTCTGTGAGTGATTCTTATTTAATCAGCTTTTTTGTTTTCTCAATTTTTTTTCTCTCCTCTGTAACCTGACAGAGCTAGAGTGGCAATTTTGCACAAGATAGATCTGGCATTATGTGCAGTACTTTTTGGAGAAAAGGGAAGGAGGGAGAGAGGAAAGAATGGAGGGAGGAAGAAACCTGTCACTAATCAGGCTTAGGAATTTTTATCACTTAAACTAAGAAATGCAGGCAATGCTAGTCCTTAGAAAATTACTTCCCCTGCTCTAGGAGAAGAGATGCTAGCTATGAAGTACAGTTTTGGCTTATTTTCTGACTCTGGTGGCTCATCTAAACAAAACCAAATTGTTTTGCTTCTCTGTCCCTTTCCCTCTTTCCTATGGGTGTTATTACTGTGGGCTCTAAATGTAAGTGTGCAGCTTGGAGACTGAGTGGTTTTCCTGGTGCTTGGCACAGTGGAAATTGGTGCTGCTAGGAGCTGGAGGGCTCCATATTATGCCTAACAATTTCCAGCCAAACAGCCCTATCCAATTAGTGCTCTTAAAACACACACAGAGGTTAAAATACTGTTTTTAGGAGCATACTATAGAAGATGCAGGGGGAAAAGCTATACTACCAAATGAAGTTTTGTGGCTATCCCATTGCAATGAAGTGTTCAATTAGAAAGAAATCCATTTAGAAATTTCCAGTGGGCTCAGAATAGTATTCTGTCTTCACGATTTCTAGCCAACAGAGTAAATGCATCCCTTTGGCACAAAACCAACCTGAAATGCATTGAACTCCTAGAAACTGGAGATTTTATTGTGTCAGTTAGCCACTGTGTATATTGTGCTGAAAAAATTCAACACCTGGTGTGGAATGATCAAATCAACCTGGTTTTCTTAGAACATTCTCCAATCAGGCTCCTATTCAGCACACAATGCTGTTGCTGACATTGCTAAAGTTCATAATAACTTCTTTTTCTTTCTGCAGCAGAGGAAGGTTTTTTAAAAATTACTTGTACTATTTATGGGCCTTAATAAGGCCTTAAATGTTGTGAATCATAGCATTTTTGCCAAATGATTTCTTTTAAAAGGCATGTAGCAGTCAGGCTGTTTGTACAGGAATAGTTGGTAGTGGTAGTTGGTAAGAATAGTCCAACTGGCTCAGGTTGGATACTATTGTACTCAGGGCTGAGCATCTTAAGGGTATACTGTCTCAAAACTGGGATTGTCTGTTCAACTCAACTGATACTAAATCTTTGGCTGGCAAATTGCTTGCTCAGGGATTCCCCTCCTCCCATACCTTTTATTATGTGTGTGATTCCAATGCTTTGTCATTTATGAAAGGCAATCCTAGAAAAAGAAATGAATTGGCTTGGCATTTGCAAAAGTGGATCTTGGTGTGCACATGCAATACCACTGAGGGGCAAATGTAATGAGGGAGAGTCCTGAAGTAAGACAAGGGAGTCAAATGAATATTCACTGAAATAAAGAATTAGCGATTTTCTTGGTTGTAAGCAACAGTTTAATTTCAACTGTAGGCTGGCTCTTTGGTCACTATCCAGCTTTAGCCTGTTCATTTCAAGATCCAAACTTTCGTGTTGTGAAATTATCTGAATGACAAATTTTTAGTTAGACTTACGACTGCTGAATGTCTCAAATCCTTGGTCTCTTCTAATATTAAAAGAGAAGACTGGCAAATGCATCTCAGCCCTACTTTTGCAAATTATTTGAGTTCACATTTTCTCGAAAATCAACAAGGCTGCATAACTCATCTCTGAAAATAAGTAGTACAATTATAGATCTCTGGGATGGTTTTGGAAATATTACATCAGAATATTTATTTTGAGGTACTTTGTGGGCAGAAGGATGAGTATTCCAAAAGCAGAGTGTATCAAATAATATCTGTAGCTTTTGCTTATATTTTATATATTAGTTTTCTCTAGCTGTTCAGGTAACCGGATTTCTTGAACTTACTTTTCATGAATGTATAAGAATCCATTTAATCATTAACTTGAAGCTTCAGGTTTCTGAAGTCAAAGGTCAGGTTCTAGGAAAAAACAGTTGTGGTAGAGATGGAATCAATCAGAATGAAGTGAAATCAATAACAACTCAGCTATTGTCAAAATTTGAAGAGAGAGCTCCATTTTTTTTTTCAGAGAGGGGGGTCCCTTCAAGATTGATTTCCTTCCTTTGTGGGGAGAGTGATAGTTATTTCCCCAAGAAATGTGTATGTTGTGGAATGCCTGAATGCAAAGACTTCTTTCATAGGAAACGCCTTAAGTAGGATGTACTTTCTCAACCATGAGACACTCTGTGAAGACCAAGGAATGCTATGAAGAACCACCAGGCCGGCTGACCTAGTAAAAGGAGAGCTTTAAACTAGGAATGACAGACAAGTGAGATGTCAACCCATGGGCAAGTGAGGACAAGAGAGACCTTCTAATCAACAAAACAGGGAAAAGTGGGCCCATTTCATGTATATGCACACAAATAAGGGAGTAATGAGATGACAACATGATGGAAGAAATGTTCGTCGGTTTATTGGGAAATCAGCACGAGTGGGTACCTCTCTCAAGTGCCTGTACACTAATGCTTGCTGCAGGAGAAACCGTGTCCTTCTGTGTTTGTAGGGCTACAGTCTTAGGGGTATTAGAGACACGGTGGGATAGCTTCCACAGGAGATGTGTTGCCGTGTATGGATACAGAACCTTTAGGAAGGACAAGCCAGGACAGAGAGGTGGGGGAGCTGACCTCTATGTGAGAAGGTAGGAGGAACATACAGAGCTCTGGTTTTTTATGGATGAGCCATCTGAGTGCTTGCAGGTTGGAATTAGCAGGTGGACCAATGTAGATGATATGGTGTGTGTTTGATCAAGAAAAAGATGTATTCAAGGCCTTCAGACATCTGGAAGAAACCTCATGTTCGCGGGCTGTGGGACTTTAAAACACCCCTGTCTGTGCTGGATGGGCAACAGAGCAGGGCACAAGAAATCCAGTAGGATTTTTTCCAGTGTGCAGCAATGATAATTTCCTGACACAGGTGATTGGGAATCTGCTCTGCAGGATCACTTACAAGCAAGGAAGAACTGCTCAGGAGCCACCAGTGACAGTGACCTTGAAATGGTGGAGTTCAGGATCCTGAGAGGAAAGATCGAGGCAAAGAGCAGGATCACAGTCTTGGAATTCAGGATTGTTGACTTAGGCCTGTTTAGGAACCTGCTTGAAAGAATACCATGGGTTACAGTCCTGGAGAAAAGAGAGACCTAGAAGGTCTGCATGATATTTCAGGCATGACCAGCTCCAATCTCAAGAATGATCTGATTTTCAGGAAACAGGCAAGGGTGTCAGGAGGTTTGCATAGATGAACAAGATTCTCCTGACAATACTCAAATATAAAATGTAAGAATACATGCAGCCAGTTGACCTAGGCGGAATACAAAAGTTCTGTCTGGGGGCAGAAATGAGATTAGGAGAGCCAAAGCCTGCACAGGGTTGAATCTGGCAAATGAAGTGACAGGGAATGGGGAGGACTTCTACAAAAGGAAAACTAGGGAAAACGTGGGTCTAGTACTCGATGTGATATTTGATGACAAAGAATACTGGGAAGGCCAAGGTACTTGATGCCTTCTTTGCCTTGGTTTTTACTGGGAAAGTCTACCTTCAGGAGTCCCAGTCACCTGAGACTACTGGGAAAGCCTGGAGCAAGGAAGACTTATCTTTGGTGGAGGAGGCTCAGGTTAGGGGACACTTAAAATGAACAAACGTTAGTAGATGGGACCTGATGGGAACGCACCTATGAGTGCTGAGGGAGCTGGCTCATATCATGGGGCTACATTTTGTGCCCTTTGAAAGGTCATGGAGTTTGAGATGAAGTTCCTGTGAGCTCCCTTCTTCAAGAAGGGCAAGCAGGAGGATGAGGCAAACTACAGGCTAGTCACCTTTACCTTGATCCCTGGGAAAGAGAACAAATTGTCCTGGAAGCCATTTCTAAACACAGCAAAGAAGAGAAGATACAAGCTGGGTGGGTGACTGTTAGATGGACTGTCCAGGGAGGGAGTCTGTAACATCTCCATCCTTAGAGTTACTCAAAATCCAGACTCAGCCCTGAGCAGCCTGCTCTCTTTGACACTTCTAAGCCAGAGGGGTTGGACTAGATCTCCAGAGGCCCCTTCCTACCATTACAGTTCCATGATTCTGAGTTTTAAATAATGAAATAGTTGAAGGACCCGATCTGCTCATGGCCATTTTGTGCGCACAGAATGATCTGCAGTCAGTGAACAGGATTTTTTTATAGTTTAATTTGTCCACTTCAAAATTGAATATGTTGAATTTTATTTCTATTGAATAATTTGTGCTATCCTGGATAGAAAGCTGATAAATTTGGTTTCTTCATAGATCTAGAAAAGTTTGCCAATTATTATTCCAAATGTAGTTTGACTTCTTTCACTATTTTTAACAGCTCTTGTACCTAATATCTGAGCTCAAGAGCTGCCATCTTCTATAAAGACTGTACTAACAGTCTACAGTTTTGGTTTCTTGAAATAATTCTGAAAATTTCCTACTTTGTATTTGAGCATCTTAATGCATTTACTCCTATGAATGTAAAAAAATTGTATTTTTTAGGGTTTTTCAGTATGAATAAAGATAGCAGTAAATACTGGCACAGAATACTTCTCATTCTCAAAGTGCTCTAAATTTGTTGTCTAATTAATATTCACAATACTCTTGGGAGGTTCATGTATTTAATTATCGTCATTTTATAAGCTCTGGGAATATGAAACAGTGGCACATGGGACCCAACAAGTCTTTGCTTTTTTGCATTTCTGCCCCAGTACCAAAAAATTGATTTCCTGCATGAGACATCAGAAAGTACAAGGGGAAAGAAAAGTGACCTTGAACTGGGTCAAGGTCTGCTTTAACATCTAGCCTGCTTCCAACCAGAAAACTGCTTTCAGTCATGAACTTCCCTGCTTTCATTCCATGACACCAACATCAATGAAATTTGACTTGGAGAGGAAACAAATAGAACTTAACTCTATTGTCCCTTTTCTCTTGAAAGTTGTTGCAAGATTTAATTTTTTATGGTTTGTTTTGTATAAGCTTTGCTCATGAACATATTGCAGTGAGTGACAAACGCACAGACTAAAATAACATTTTGAATTATATTTTGTAAAAAAATTAGAGCCTGACATTTCAGTAGCATTACCATTGTGTGTGCTTTCCCAATCAATCATTTTTTTACAGAGAAAGAAAAAAGCAGGGTAAGTACTCACTTTTTTAAGATTTTTTTTTTTTTTAGATTGATTAACTAGAATGATGGGAGGAATAAACTGTTACTCCTTTGGAAAAGTATGCCATAAATTGAGGGCAAAGGTAGCTGAACTACTTGGCTCCCACATGGCAGTTGTGTACTTAATTATTTCATAAGCAGCCTTATTTAAAAAGTAGGAGGGCTCCATAAAGTGATCCTTGATGATTCACTCAGCCTTCTAATGAAGGAAAGGAAACATTTTACAGGTTTTAATAGAAATATAGATTAAGCAATTAAATTGTCTTGGTTTGTCCTGTGTAGTGAAGCGAGTCCCTGTCTTGTCATCTTTCGTATTTCAAGAAAACACAGGTATTCTAATTCACCTCAATCTGTTTCTCTAGATCATCTCCTGACTTGACAATGGAGGAGGTAAGTGGCTATTTTGTGGTCAGATATTCTCTGCTTGGGAAGAGAAAGCAGATAAATTGTTCTTTACTAGGAATTGTTGCTTGAGTCTATCAAACAATTTACATTTGCTGGCTTTGAACAAGTTTTGTGACACATGACCAGCCATTCCCCTAGACTTCTTGGTGTTGTGTTGCTTCGATGCCTTTCAAGGCTGGGAGCCACTCTTGCACAGTAGCCCACACGCCAGTGTTTGTACTCGCTGATCTGCGGTAAAAATAGGTATTTTCTGGGGAAAAGTTAGGCTATGTTGGAAAGCCTATATTATGTGACTGGTAACTCCAGAACTCATGTCTCTCACTTTCTGACAAGTGCTGTTATTCTTGAGTGGTTTCTTGAATAAGGCTGATCTATCAAATGCTATTTTATTTTAGGTCTTTATGTCTGTGAATTAGCTACTGATGGACTTTCACTTGTTAGTGATAAATTTGTTATATTTAGAGTAATGCTATCAAGTTCAAGGCTGGAGTCCCAAATTAAAGCAGAACCGTATTTTCTCTTTAGTCATATGAAGACTAAAAGGTGTGAATAATGTCCATGTGCTCCAACTTATTTCTGCAGTCTGCAAGATGGTTTTAGGCAATCATTACAATTAAAACAATAGCCTATAAGTAAGATTTAAATTTCAGTTTTGCTTTAGCATTTTAGCTGTTCTTTCCTGCGTAATTCAATGGATTTGGTCCAAAACTCTTGTGTGAATTGTAACTTCCATTGGAAAATGATACCTTTATAGGTATCTTAATGAAAGTCTTGCTGGGAAATGTGAGGTTTTTTTGAGTCAAAGCGACCATGAGGAAGAGGCAGAGAAGACAATAAACCCAGTCATTTAACACACTCTTCTATCCTTAACTAGGGCACCAATTTGAACAGTTATCATTCACAACTGAGACAAGTGCTCTTGGCTGTTCAGCTGTGGGTCTGCTTTATACTTCATGTGAAGAAATAAATATTCCCAGAATTGTTTCCTATCAGTCTCTTGCCTGGTAGTTAGGATGCTTCCTTGAACACTGAGCCTCTGCTCAGTGAGGTAATGCAGGGATTACAGCATGGCTGATCCACATCCTGAGTGAATGTGGCAACAGTGAGCAAGTCAAGTTCTCT
This sequence comes from Eulacestoma nigropectus, assembly GCA_013397775.1. NCBI lineage: Eukaryota > Metazoa > Chordata > Aves > Passeriformes > Eulacestoma > Eulacestoma nigropectus. The sequence continues at coordinate 453,816 of VZTE01004148.1, forward strand.
TTTCTGAAAGGAGGAGTGAGCCGTTTTGGTTTTTGTTTTATTTCCCCTCTTCATTATTTGGTTATTCTGACACAAATCTCTTTTTCTGACACTCGTGATTTCATACGAATTCTAAGCAATGGGATTTTTTTATCTGCAGCATGGAAAACCTCTTTTGTTCCCAGGTTCTGTTTGTCACTTCATTTTCATTCAAGCAGAGGGGGCTTGTGAAGTGCGTGTAGGAATTACGTTGTTGAAATGTTGCATGCTTCTAGTTTAGAACTGAGGAAATCCATTGTGCTGATGACAGCCATACCTATGTGTTAATACAGATATTGGTGTGCAGAAAGGGGTCACAGCTGGGTGTACTGACACAGACTAAACTTCATCCCTTCTCTTTTTTTTAGATGTCATTATTGGGATAAAAAGTTAAAAGAGTAAAGGTCAGTAGAACAATAACAATAGAATATTTATAGTGGGGTTAAGTAAATAATTTTTAATGTTATTTTTGAGTGATTGAATTGATACTGTAGTTTAATACATTAAGTAAGTTATTGAGGAGAGAATTAAAGAGATAAATCATAAAGGGCCAAAATGATAAATCATCCCAAAATGATAAAAAAACCCCACCAACACCCCTTTCCCCTGCAAACTGAATGCTGCACCTATCAAGGGTGCTCATAAATGTCAGAGGTAATACTGAATTTAAACCATCTGGTTCTTCACAGTAGTTATGAGATCTTCTAGCTTTAAATAAAATATTGATTCATGCAAATGACAATATAACAGACTTTGAAATCCCAAAATATCCCTTCCCACCCTGCTTCAGCCTCTTCCCTCTCTTTTCTCCCCTTCCTTCATTGACTTATCTGCAGTAAAATACCAAACCACTACATCTTGCCATCCCCTTTGGGCTAAAATTTCCGTTTAGACTTGTGAGAAGACAGAGATAGTAAAACTAATAAAGTAGCTCTGGCACTCTGTATCTCAGCATCAATTAGAGCTCATGGTCAACCTGAGAGCTGGTGTGTTGTTGAGGCTGTTGTAAATAAATTCTGAGCATGTCCTGCTTGGACAAGGAGGGAATTAAGCTGGTTTGTGAAGCTATACAGACAGATATGTAAGTAAAGAGCTAAAGGCAGCAATGATCTAGGAACGTTTATGCAGGTAAAATATCCAGTATCTTCAATTCTAGTTGCACATTATCCTTTAGGGCCTGAATTTTAGAGTGATGGTTTTGAAAAATGCTGGGTGTAAATGTGTGTCTCATTCTTCTGCCTTGCACTGGAGACAATGAAGTCAACACTTCATCATGTGAGGACCTTTGGAAAGGAAAAAAAAATGAAGAAGCAGAAGGAGCTTACTTGATTAGCAAGCCTACTCTCGGATAGTACCAATACCTGTGTTGTAGATCTCATAAATGAAACTGTTTCAAAAGGAGCTGTTTCTAGATTCTCTCCTCATATAACCAGGTTTAGTCACAAATGTTATGCCTTTCATGATCTGAAGCTTTTATGAATTCCAGACAGAATGTATCCATGGGAATTTTCATCATTGTTCTATTGCTTCTAAACAGTTTTCTCCCTCTATCTCTAGCATTTACTGTTGAGATGATGTGGTGGGTTGACCATGTCTGGATTTCAGTTGTCCACTGAAACCACTCTATTCCTCTCCATCCTCAATGGAACAAGGGAGAGAAAATATAAAGAAAGGATTTTGAGTTAAGGACAGGGAGAGATCACTCACTGATTACCACTGTGGACAGAACAGACTTGGATTGGGGAAAAAAGTTCAATTTATTACCAATCAAATCAGAGTAGGATAATGACAAAGAAAGAAAACTAAATCCTAAAGTACCATCCCCCCATACTTCTTTCTGTGCTTAACTTTACTCCTGATTTTATCTACCTCCTCCCCCTCAGTGGTGCAGGGGGATAGGGAATGAGGGTTGAGGTCCATTCATCACATATTGTCCCTGCTGTTCCTTTCTCCTCAGGGGGAGGACTCCTCACATGCTTCCCCTGCTCCATTGTGGGGTCCCTCCCATGGGAGACAGTTCTTCATGAACTTCTCCAACGTGAATCCTTCCTGTGGGCTGCAGTTCCTCATGAACTGCTCCAGCATGGGTCACTTCCATGGGGTGCAGTCCTTCAGGAGCAAACTGCTCCAGCATGGGTCTCCTGTGGGCTCTCAAGTCCTGCCAGAAAACCCACTCTAGCATGGGCTCCTGTCTCAGTGGGCCCACAGGTCGTGCCAGGAGTCTACCACAGCACAGGCTTCCTACAGGGTCACACCTGCTCCAGTGTGGGGTCTTTCATGGGCTGCAGGAGGCTGTTTGCTCCATTGTTAACCTTAATGGGCTGCAGCGGCACAGATGCTTCACCATGGGCTGCAGAGGAATCTGCTACAGGAACGGAGTGCCTCCTCCTCCTTGTCCTTCTTCACTGACCTTGGTGTCTGTGTAATTGCCGCCGTCACATTCTCACTTTCCTCTCCAGCTGCAATTGTGCGGGGGCTTTTTTCCCCCTTCTTAAATATGTTACCCCAGTGGTTCTACTGCCACCAGTGATGAGCTTAGCCTTCTCACAAGAAGCCACTCCTGTAGTCCCCTCGTTACCCAAACCTTGCCACACAAACCAAATAGTTTTCTAAGCTACAAAAGCAGGTCCTTCTATTTGGCTTCCACAAGTGACTTTCAGTTGTTCTCCTTCAGGGCTTTTTTTTTTTAATATTTTTTTTATTGTTAAATGGAAAAGTTATGCATAATCTTCCAGATAAGGTCCCATCAGGGCCACATATGATGGCTTTTTAATTTTCTCCCTGACAACACCTCTTGCAATGTGCCCTCTGTCTCTCATAGCCATGTCACTCACCTTGAGAGCAAAGGAGAGATTGAGTCTGCCCCAACCCCAGCAGAGCACTCCATATGGTGCTGTGTGGGAAAAATGCTGTCTAAACTGGAGGAAACGGTTGTTAGTACAAATGCTTTGGGAGTGACTGAAGGAGATAACAAGAAACTGTGTTGAAAGAAGCTATAAGGCTGGAGGGAGGTTATTAGTGGAGTTCCTCAGGGACTGGCTTTGACATTGATCTTATTTATTATTTTCACTAATTACCAAAAAGTAGGATAAAAACAAGAATGTGCTAATGAAATTTGCTAATGGCTTGAAGTTGAAACTGTGTAAGAGACCAGGATTGACCTTGAATAGTGATGAATTGGAGATGGAAAGGAATTAGTATTAAAATCATGAGAAGTTGCACGTTTGGAGGAAAAATAACAAAAGTGTTTCTGGGATTCCTCATCCAGTGGAGTGACAAAGTTTGAGGAAGGCTTAGCTGTGTAATATAGTCAGAGGGTGACCGTGTATCTTGTTTAAAGTGTAGACAGGTCTGATCCTCCCACCACTGGAGGGAGACAAGGACCAACGAGAACAAACACTGATAAACATCAGATGATGTGAATTCATGTCTAAGAGTTGAAGGAAATCTAACCTCTGTGAAGGATTGTATAGATCTGTCTTCAGCTGCTCCACGATAAAATGGACAGTACAAGACAGTTAATGTATGGATACAAGAGGTCTCTGCAGAGCTGCTGTTTTATTGGGGCACATGTGTTGTTTTGAGGTAGTTACTTTAAGAAAAAGAAAAGGAAAAAAAGAAAACCTAAATACAAGCCTAAACAAACTAATTAGGAAATGCACTTGTCTTGAATCAAAACAGTCCTGAGGATGGTGATGGAAGCTTCCCTTAAATAGCTGCTCTTAATCTGTACTTCCTGGAAAACTACAACCAGTTTATTTTAAATATATTTCTTTAACTGTAGTGGAATTGTTTTGTATTAATTGTTCTGTATTGCTATTTACAGCAATAAACTGCATCACTGTTTACAAAATTGGTACTATTGCATTTCTGCTAATAGGCCAATTTCTTTTTACATGTTTTTAATAGAAGATAAAGAAACTGCAGATAAGCCAATGAGAGTCCAATAAAGACAAAGCACATGTACGGTCATGAATAGAGAGAGATGTTAACAGTGGCATCAGAATTGAAGGAGGAAATATTTGCAAAGAAAATAGGATAATCACTGAATCCTGTTCTCTGTTCCAAACCAACATGGAACATTAGACAGTAACAAGAATTGGGAGATTGCAGCTGCAATGATTGTTTTCTAAATGTGGGAAAAAACTGTTAAAGGAATAAGAATAGATTAGACAGATCTTAATGTAATGATAACTCTCACTGTTCTTTCCCATGCTCTTAATCTGGATGTCCTGTCTCCACTTCAGAAAATGCTGTACAGGCATCACTGCCTTTCTAGCTAGCATGTACAGTACTTGGTCACACATATCTGTGGTGTGTGAATTTCATAGTCTCTTTTAAAAGGTAAGGTTGGAGGCAGTTTCAGCAGATCAAGAAGAGTTTCCATGCAGTTTGTAAACTAACTTTTCCCTCTTGTTTGCCAGAACATTATTTTCTGACTGGAAATGCCCCTGTTGCTTTTTTCCCTTATTTCATCTTTTTTTTNTCCCTTTTTTTTTTTTTTTTTTTTTTTTTTTTTTTTTTGCTGTTACGGTGGCTTCTTTGTGCCAGTGTCCTTATTTAAACCAAATTTCTCCTCTATGTTGTAAAGCTCCTGGGGACTTACATGAACACTTGGCTATTTTGGTAGAAGTCTCAGTGGTGCTATAGCAAGCACGTCCACAGGATTTAGCACCTTTTGATGCAATTTAGCTCTGGTGATACTTAAGCTACTGTTTCACCTGAAGTCTGCAGTTCTTTTACTCCCTCATGAATATGTTAATGAATTATTTCACACTCTTTAAAAAATATATCTTTGCAGTCACAGAGCCAACTTGGCATCTTGGGGTGGTATTTAAATAACTTCATGGAAAATGTATCAGTCTAGTTTTTTTTAAAAACAGGATAGTGAATAAATTCAGTGTGGCACGAATCTGGCAGCTGCATTGTAAAAAATATTCAGTGCAAGTAAATTATGCATTTTTTTTGTTGTTAAAATAGTTCAGAAAATATACTTTCAAATGTTATTTTAATTACTGCCTTTATTCTACTGTTTCTAAATAAGCTTTCTACTTGGCAATTTACTACCTGAACTCTGATATTCTAAATATTTCCTTGTTTCCTAATGTAAAATGCATCTTTTATGATCACTCTCAACTTCCAATTTTTTTTCTGTCAATTAAATTGATATTTCAGCCTGTTTGTTTCTTTATACCCGTAAAGACACAGGTGCATAGTATTACTATAATTTTCTTCATGTTGTATCTTTTCTCGGTGTTCTTCATGTATGGACATTGCTGTAGTGATTATCTGTCTTCCAATTTATTTATAATTTGAATTATTTTTATTCTAGGTAATTTCTGGACACGCTTTCAGATTAATAAGTACTGCATTGTTTTAAAGTTCATTTAAAACTATATCCTATATATAAATTAGAGTATATTAGTACTGAATGTACTAAGAGTTACAAGTGTTTTTTGCATTTGTAGTTCCTGCTATTTTTGTGAACTATTAGAAACCTCATTAAAAATTTTGACAATAAGAGCCATACAACCTGCTTTCCAGATCAAAGTAGCTCAAAGAAATCCAGATATGCATGTACATTTTCATTAATGTTATGTTTTCACCAAAGCCTGCTCTGGTTATTAGGCACTTTTTTCAATTGCCATCAGTGAGTTTGAACAAGGGCTTTGATTTTTACAATAATTGTAGCATGCTGGGGTAAACAAATACAAATCCATATTTTGATTTGAGGGTACTTATTTCAACTCCTGTGACCACTGAACTTCAGTTTTGCGTATTTTATGCTATCAGAACCTGTGGGGGAAAGAATAACAGTTCTATCAACTGATACTAGAGGATACTGGAGAAATGGATAGTAGACAAATTGGAAGTTTGGGGAACCTGGTTTTGGAGAAATGCTGTGATTTACCAAAGACTGACTTGGAAGTCCTTGGCAGAAGAGGACTCCCAGAGATAATGCCCTGACTCCTCTTTCTCTTCAGTCTCTGCCCTAAATGCATCCTTTCTCTTCCTATCGGCACCTTGATAATGGGATTTCAACTGATTTCTGTTACTGGAGCTGTTGTTGGCTGTGTGTTATTTTTTTAGCTCCATGGAATTGCAGGATGGGGAAGAGAAGTATATTCCTTACTATTCCAGATTACTCATGGCCTCAGTGGACCTGTGGGTAGTGGAAGGAAAAGTACTGTAATGCACACTGTTGAAAAGAAATGAGGTCTAAACTGTAATATTCAAATGTCAGGAGGAAGTACGTGTCCATCCTCAAAATAAAGATGATTTGCATAAAAAACCCAAGAAGACCTTTTGTCTCTTTCTATGAAAGAAATAATATTTTTTAGGTCCTAGCTGTAAGGTGGATGAGGAATACCCAAAAGCATCAGTTGCTCCTTTTCTTATGTGCACACTCGAGGGTGCAAAGGGTTTGGGGTACTTGGGTACAAATGCACTCAAGGGTTTCAAAACTTCAGAGAAATAATTTATAATGTGCCTTTGCACTACAGCAGACTGTGTTTGGGTCTCTTAATACTTGTAGTTTAGATGCTTGGAGCACCCAGGGAAGAGGGTTCAGTATGGCACCAGAGAGTTTGCTGTTGACTTGTGCTAACCCAATAAGTTATTTAGACAGATGGGATGTGAGACTCAGGTTGTAATTTATATGTGGGATTATGACTGAGCCCTCCAGGGACCTAGAAGTGTCTTTGTTATGGTTGTAAATGTAATGTGGTAGACGTTCCTTGGTGAATTGTTTAGGGTTTAAGCTCTTCCTAAAACAGGCTGGGACAGAAATTGGCATTGTGACTTCACAGTGTGAATCCCTCATGTCTCTCAGTTATGAATAGGCTTCTCCTGAGCACTTTGCCTTGGGCTGTCTCCAGCACTGAAGGAAAGGGTGAAACACTGATAAAAAAATTATTCTGTGAAATTTTCCTTAATGTTGGGAGTGAATGCTTTCCTTCTTTTCAAGATGGGCAATGTTTTAAAACGTGCTAGCAGGCGTGCTTGGGTTAATCATGATTTTTTGGTTATTCTGAAGTGTAACAGTCTCCTTCACATCAGATGCCAAGTTGTTGTTACCCCCATCCATCACTGTCATCCACAGTCTTTTGCCCTGGCTTGTGGGCAAGCCTTGAAGGGGTGTGGGTTTGAACCCGCAACACTTGGCCACCTGTGGAATGAGAATTCTTTTTTAATGCTTGGAACATATTAATTTAAAGAGGAGTTTTTCTTGCACATAGATTCCAGGGAAAAAATGATCACCTAGAATTCAAAGAGAACTAAATTTTCAAGTACTATAAGAACTGTAGTCTTAGACTTGGGTATGAATAGCTTTATATTTAGATGCTTAAGAAAAAGAAATCATGCTGTTACCTGTTTGCTTGTCTTGCTTTAGTGACACACCACTTTAATTCTGTTGTTGAGTTGAAAATTGCCACTATGAAAGAGTCGTGAGAGATCTGGATATTTTGGATCTTGGTGAGTCCCACCAGATTCTTATATATAGTCGAACAAGAGTGCAGCCCATCCATGGTTCAAAACAACAGGTTGTGAGTCAGCCCCAGTCAGATGTTCACTGTGTCAGTGAGGGGTTGTGGCCGCAGGACTGATTTTTGTTTGCATAGTTAACTCTGTATTCTAAGAACACACAGAGACAATGCCTGTGAACAACAATTTCATGTTTAATTCCTTTGTTTCTAATACTTTATCCTTGCTGAACAGTAATCATAATTACAATACTTCTGTAGTGTAGTTTAGCTTTTGTAAACCAAATTGTTGCAGGGAAATGTATCCTACTGGGTTGAGATAGAATCCATTGTGTGTGTGACAGGATGCCAGATATATTGGCCCAGCCTGAAGGGATGATGAATATTTGCACGCTGCCAAAAGTCTCAGTTCATTTTGAGAGCTCCACAGTTCAAGAATCAATTGTATTTGCATATCCCAAAAGTTTAGGAATTGATTGCCTAAATGGTGATATTCAGGGCATAATGATCATGTCTGCCTGTTATTATATGATCAAATATATTCCATGGAGGGTGAGTTATTTAATCTCTGTGGAAACATGGGATTTTCATGATGCATTAGGACTGTAATGGACACTTTTTTTTTGCAAAGGAATAAAATTGTTCTGTCTTCTAAACATATGATCTGTGATGCCTTGAAGGCTGCTTGGAGAGGTAGATAATTAGCTACCCCACTGCCTAGAGAAATAGCTTGGAGATTTTTAGAAGCCTTATGCAAATGGTTTGGGATATTATACAAAATTAGTTTCAGTTAGGCTCAAATTTATCTAATTTAATTTAATTATTGGGAAAAGTAAATCTTTGAGAAAAAGAAGGAAGGAGAAGATGTCAAGAAAATACATTGGCGTATGAACTGCAACAATTAGATAGTGATGGATTTATAGCTGCCATTCACCTTGTAGATGTTCACCTTTAAGGCATCTGTAATGACTTTCTTTTATAAGACTCTATCAAAATTAATACGCTAGACCACAGGTGAAATAATTACTTAATGGAATTAAACCCTGTTGCTGAATATGGCTGTATCCTATTTTAGCGAACTGTGAACTCAGCCGGTAAATCTACTGCCTCCTGGGAAGGTGAAGTCCCAGCTCACTCTGCCCATTTTGCTTGAAGTCTCAGGGAGTCTCTGGCATGGAGAGGACAGTTTTCTGAAGGGGAAACTTGACAGTTTTACCAGGCCTGCTTTCATATGTGCATGAACGGTGGTGGTCTGTTTTATGCCTGTGTGATGTCTCCAGCAGCCTTTCATTCTCTTGTCTTGCTTATGGGTGAATCAAATTTCTTCTTAATCCAGGGAAGATGGTCAGGAGATTAGAGGAACAGGTGGTGCACAGCTGGTTGCTGGTGGCTAGCTGTTACCTGCCTCTTCAATATGCAGGGCCCAGGCAGAGAGCAAAAAGGAAAAGGAAATGTATTGGAAGCTGCTCAGGCCTTAGAGCTTGGCCTGTGGTTTGGTGGCTGAACTGAGACCAGAGAAACTGTGAACTGGCAGTTGTATGGCCCGAGGTAGGAGGGAAGGCTGCCAAATCAGGACTGCACAAACAGGGGTGACTTTTCTTCCGTGGAGAATAATAGGAGGTATACAGCATGTTGCAGTGGTGGGGGTAAGTCAGCGGTGTCTATAAATGAAGAAAGACAAGAGGGGTTATGACAGATAGACATCTGATGATTCCATCAGAGCATGTAAGATTTATACCCACTCTTCCTGAACTAAATTTCTGCAACTTCAGTAAGCTCTTCTTCTGTTTCAACATGCAGGATGATTTTGTAGAGCTATTTGAACAACTTCAAATGTGATTTGACCCCTGTAAGAGCAAATTCTTTGAGCAGTCTTGAATATGTGTTTTTGCAAAAAGCTTCCTCAGGCAATGCTAGATTCATTTATTGCTTTTGAAACATATGCTGAAGTTTGCATCTAGGATGTTTCCTTGTGAGCTCTTAATTTGCTTCTTGAGCAGTATTTTGTGGGCAACTTCAAGAATGTAATTTGGCGTTTGATTAACGATGGAAAAAGTTTTTCAATGAAAGTTATTCTGTATATTTATGAGTAAAAGAGACGTTACTTCACAGGATGAATACAGTTTCAGGGAAACTCAAAAGCAGATAGAAATAGCTTAGGTAACCATAAAGCCTTTAGGAATATATATAGTACATTGTTACTGTAAGATACATTGAGAATATAGTACTGAAGATAGCAGGCACTGTTTGTGATAATTTGTTATATAGCTCTGAAGAAAGGGTACTGTTGACCTGCAGTTAAATCACTTGAAATGCAAGTCCTAGAATTTCCCCTGGGGCCTTGCAGCTTGGTGAAAGGAATTTAGGAAGATACACTGTTGGGACTGAGAACTGTGGTGTTTTGTTTTGGACATATCGGTATGTGCTCAAACATTGATCCTAAAAGAAAAAGGTTCTGTACAACTGCACATTTACAAGAAACTGTATTTCACAGCATTTACTTGCTTCTTTTGCATCTTCAGGGTGTTGAATTGTTTCATTTATGTAAAACAGTTTCTTGATGAGGGCACTCTTGTTTTCAGTTCTCTGTCACTTGGACAACTAGGCCAAATGAGTCAGCTGGAGAGAACAGCCAGGGAAGAGCAGAAACCCAGTTAGAAGCTAAATGACAGGTTAAGAATCTGTTATAAACCAAAACAGAAAAACCAACACTGACACAAGAAGTTAGCCAATCCATTCTAGGGCAGCAGAGCTGTCTTTTTCTGCCCCAAACCATATTTCACAATACAGGAAGATTGCTTGTATCTTGCCCATGCATCCTGGATTTCTCTACACTTCTCTGGGATCTATTCTGGAGGTATTGCAAAAATAATAACTAAAAATATCAAAGAGCACCTCAAACGATTTTGTTGTTGTTAAATATCTAGTTGGAGAAAGATTTTTCTTATATTTTGCTTGTATTATCTTAAAATAGGTACTTATTGCGCTTTACTCACAATAAGCTGCTGAAACTTGAGGCTATAATATTTTCTTTACAAGATATTAATTTTTCTATTTTACAGCAGTCTATTGTTACTGTGATGTTCCTCAGGAATGGCTCAAGAATTCTTTTTAGGAACTGCAGCTCCCCATAATGAATGCTGTTAGACAAAATCTACAGTGTTGAGCAAAAGCTAAAGGTTAGGTCAAACACTGGTGTTATCTTCCTTTGATTTCCAGGGGCATAATTCGAAGCATAACTTTCTAAACATGAAGAACTTCTTTACTGTGAGTGACTATGCACCAGAACAGATTGCCCAGAGAAGTTGTGGAGTCTCCCTCACTGGAGATATGCAGGAATTGTCTTGACACAATCCTGTGCCATGTGCTCTAGGATGGCACTACTTGAGCAGGGAGGTTGGACCAGATGACCCACAGTGGTCCCTTCCAACCTGGCTCACTCTGTGATTTTATGATTCTGTGACTATGGTTTCATACATATGATCTGACCTCACCTCTGATAATCTGACTTATTTGCCTCATGTATCAGTATCTTGACGACAAGATATTTTGAAATCTCTGAGTATCTATTGTGTAATAAGCCACCTTCTTCTTAGTTTTCAGATTTGCAAATGTTCATAAATTCTCCTTTCCAGATTTTATTCATGTTTGTAACGTGGTCTTAAAACTGCAAATGCAGAAAATGCAGGAAACCAAATGCAGAACTTAATGTGAAGCCCCTACTTTTCGATCTGAAAAACTTTTGGCCATTACTAGTAACTCATAGTACTCTAACTTTTCAAACCCAGTTTTAAATTGTTAAAGCATGAAAAAATGGTTTCAAACTAAAAACTTGATATTGCTGGTAAACTTAGACCTGAAAGTGAATCCAGTAGTTGGAAGATCTTAGTTGACGGAAATTGAGAGAAACATTGCTTTTTTTCCACAATACCATCATTTTTATGTTTTAATATTCCAGTTTAGAATGATAAATAAATCTTCTTTCAGCAAAGAATGAACATATTATTCTTGCATGCAGATATGTTCTGAAATGCTTTGCTAGTTATGGGCAGGCCTCAATATGTGCTTAAACACTAAGAGAAATTTCTCAGTGTTTGTGATAGCAACGATGCCAGTAAAAATACAGACACAGGAACACGTGCTGTTTGGCTAGAAGGCAAGAAGGAAATAATGTTCTGCAAGCATCCAGAGGGAGAATATTTGGGTTTTCTCAAAACACAGAAAAACACTGGTTAAAGTCAAATGAGCTGCTAGATGGCAATGAATGGTCCTTTGCAAGCCAGCATTCTTTGCCTTTAAAAAGCAAAGGAAGTCCTTCTGTAGTTAATACACCCTGACTTTAATAAATATCAAGTGTTCTCTTCCTTCAAGGCACATATTGACTTGCTAACCTTCTTCTAATCTGTCTTAATCATTGTCAATATTTACCTCTTCATGCAATAAATACCGAGAAAGTCAACAGAACCCAACTTCATCTCTGTTTTTGAACTTGTGCCATTTCTTTGCCCATTTCAGTGAAATTCGTATAGAGCTTGAGAAGAAAAATTAAACTTTTTATGTAACTGTTGTTATGCAGTTTATAGTAATAATCTTGAACTGTTTAGACCTCTGGCTATCAGTAGAACTCACACTTCTATAGAGCTAAAAAAATATTAGGTATTTTTGACTCTTTATAGGTATTTCTTGTCAAACTGAATATAGTATTGCTATACTGCTAACCAATTGAATTCCTTATCAAATTAGGTGTATTGCACAACTTATAATAAGGTTCCTTAGACAGCTGGTTCATGAAATGATCACAAAGTATCCTGTGCAAGCATGTACTTCTCTAGAGACCAAACGATTATAAGCATATTTTTTAAAAGAAAATGTTGGTATCTGTTTAGATTACTGATCTGTAATTCATTCTGCTATAGTTGTCTGTTTTGGAACTCCTAGGAAAAAGCTGTGGGACAGTGGAAGGGACCTGAGAAACTACTGCTTTTGTTTGTCATTGAATTCAGCGCCCCGTTATGTTGCTGACTGAGGTGACAGGAAGGGGGCCCTTTGTGGAGTCAAAACCCAGCCTAAGCCCCTTGACCTCTAGGTAGGTACTGAATCAAGCAGAGCTGAGCTGCAGTATGGTGCTGAGGACAGTATATCACACCTCTCTTCTGGCAGTGAGCATTCTTGAGTCAGATCCCTCTAGTGCCTGCTCCCCATGAAATCTGAATATGTAGAGCTGCTATTGCTGCCTCTTGAAGTTTAGAGGGTGTGGGAGATGTTGAGACATGTGCTGCCTGCACAGAGCTCAACTCAGATGGTCTTCCCAGATGAACTTCTCTGTCCACATTACATCCTTAATCTTACTTAACTAAGCTTCCAGAGGTCTTGTGAAAATTGTGAAAATCTTATTTATTACAGCATTATTGCTCAAGGTGAAACATTTACTCCTTGAAAAATGCTTGCTTGATTGCAAACAATTTGGTTTTGAGCTCAGATATAGTATGTGTACCCAGAGGGGAAAGTCCAGTTTAAAAGAACTTCCAGAAATAGAAGTACGTATATAACTTCATGCTGACTTTGGGAAAGTAAAATGTGAGCGGGAGGGAAAAGAGATGAAGCATGTAAGAATGACTACGAGGAAGAAAGGGGAGCTTGAGTTGTGTTCTACATTCCATCTCAAATCCCTCAGACACTGTGTGGATGCCTGATATCCTACAGTTGTATTTCATTGTCAGTGCTGAGTCACCCAGAATGTGTCTTTGGTGCTGATTAGCAAACTGCTGCAGACAGGAATTATCAGTATTTTAATGATTTTTCACAGAGTTTAATAGTGCTGGTTGCATATTTTCCACCTGAATGTTTTTTCACTTCAGAAAATCAAAACATTTCCTGGGAAATTGCCTATTTCATTGAAAATTTTGGGCAGGAGATTGTTGGAACACCTTGTTTCCATTTGCATGTATTCATGGCATGAAACTCAAAAGGTTAGCTCATGAAAAGTATAGTTTCCTTTCTTCCTAGTTCAAGCCAGGAGGGATTTCCAACTGTACAAATTTTATGTGACCAAGGAATTGAGGGGAACCATTTGGATTGTCTGCAGATATACAGAGCCATCATGAATTTGAGAACTGAATTATGTCTTGGGAGAAAACTGTGTTGAGATCCAGACCAAATTTGGCTATTTAAGTAGCCCTGTTAATTAGCACTATATCTGGACATTGCTGCATTCCTTGATACTCATTAGTAGGAAATTGTAAAATAAATTATAAAACCCGAAGGGCATTAAGTGTCTCTTACCTCAGATACTGAAAACAAGTACTGTAGAAGGAATAGGAACAGGCCATTCATGCTACTGCTTTCTCTTCCTCTGAAATTTCACGTCTTATTAAAAACCTTCCCTGTAGGATTATTGGGCTGGAATTATACATTAAAATGAAAACACAGTAGTTATTTTCTTGCCTACAAAACAAAATGGTTAGCATAGCTGTATATTGTTTAGAAAAGTCAATTATACCTCAAATAAGGAGCAGAAAAAAAATTTAGCAATGTCTGTTGAGACTAAGCCTCTGCTGAAATGTGTTGGATAAAAGAGCAGCGATGTAGCTGGGTATTTCGGTGTCTGCCTTTGTGAAGGTTTGGGACTGATTGAATCAACCCCCCTGTGAGAGTGGCAGTCCCATTATGTTTGTTGCAGGTTGACTTGTGCAGTGTTTTTTTCTGAGGTTATCAGCATGTTCAATCAAAAAACTAATATGTGCATTATTGCTTTGCTGAGCTTTAAACCCTTTTCTCATTATAAGTATCGATCTTGATTAAAAGCTGTTCTCCAAATGTTTGGTTCCACTGACATGAAATGATTCTCATCATCTCTTCTACCAGAGGCAAAGTATCTTCATTCAGGTTAATTGCTGGTGCCTGATGCTAAATGCAAACACCAGACCATTGCTTGAAGTGAAAATTCAAAACTAGGAAAAAAACCCCACAAAATAAAAAATCAGCTGTTAAAATATCTTTTCCTTCTGTTTTTACCAGAACAGTGAGCTTTCCTTTGGCATTGCAATATGCCAAAGAAAATTGCATTAATACTGTTTTGAAGACATAAAATTTTCTGTTCTTTGTCAGTGAATGTGTATTGTTCTCTCTTTCTACCAGAAACAGAGGAGGAGGGGAAGATAGTAGCAGACACAAGTGGGTCTAGAAATACACAACAATAAAAACACAATACCCCAGTGCCAAAAGGAGGAGTGATGTAGAGTCATATTTAATTTAGACAAGACCAGAAATCCTGCTATTGTAATCTGAAATATGTGGGTGGACCCTTGTGTCAATGATTGTGATGATGTGCACAGGCATAAAACTCCAGTCAGAATTTGCAGGAAGATTTAGCCTTTTCCTACAGATAACTTGCTCAAAAATACTTAGAAAGGCATACATATGCAAATGTATTCTCTACCCTGAGCTTTATTTATGATGATGCTTTGTTTATTGGAATATTATTGTGATAAAAGGAAACCTCTGCTAGGCTCAAGATGTCCTGATGTTTATCTATCTACACCCTGCACCCCACAGTTGTCCAGGCAAGGCTCAAAAAAGCCTAGGAATTGCATACCAGATGGACAGGAAGAAGTTTTTTAAGGTTAGTAGGGATGTGTGACTCAGCAATTTCCAGTTTTGTTTGGTTTAAAGTGTTCGTAAACTTTAGTAAACTGTCCCAATGACGAATGATCCTCATTTAACATTTGGGTTTTATTTCTTTTCCGAAATGGTTTTGACTTTGTTTCTTGCTCTTAGCTCTTGCTATGTACTTGTTTGCTGGATTGAGATCCCTCCACTGTAGGTTTCTTGCAGGTAGTTAGAAGTCATCCTTAAATTACTCTTCTCAGTTAAATAAACTGATTTTCTTTTGTAGCAGATAAAATATTTTTTAATAATTTTCATTGCTCTTCACTGACTTTTTCCACAGTATTTCACTAGGTCCAAAGTAAAACCTGGAATCTTTTATGACAAAAATTAGTGCTTCATGAACTCAGTTTCAAAAGAACCGTAAATCAAATGTTTTGGTTTGTTGTTTGCCTGTGTGGAGGAGTCTCTTGTCAATATTTCCTCTCAGGACACAAAGTCCAGGAAAAATATGGAGGCTCAGCTGTCGTGAAGGCTAAATGCCTTGGCAATCTGTGCTCCATTAATGTTGTATCTGTGTATCTGCCACCAAAACAGCCATAGTCCAATGGTTCCCTACAAGCCACTTGTCAGATTGAAAAAGGCTGCAACTTCCCCAACAGGAGGACAAGAAGCCATCACTTCAGTTTTCCTGATGGATTTTTTTTTCTTGTATTAAATTCAACATATCATAATAAATAAATTTTTCTGTTTGAGAGGTGGGAGAGGAATGGAGAAAATGACTCCAGCAGGGATTCTAAAGGGTATCTCTCTTTTCAGGGGTTGTATTTCTCCTTGTGCCTATGAGAACATGGGTTTAAGCCAAATAAATACAGTATCAGAAAAAGCTTCAGTCCCAGAGATTATCCTGAGAGAATTCCCTTTCTGTCTTATCACAGACTTGAGCTTTGCTGCTGCTGCTCCAACTGAGCAACATCTTGTCCCAGCAGAGCTATCTTTTGTTGCCCTTGGGAGGGAGTGCTCATCATGTAATCAGTTGCCAGCAAGTGTGGGGACTTTCTGACATTAGATCAGAAAAGGGCTTTGGGTCCCTTAAAACAAAGCAAGAACTCCTAAAGTTGTTGATTGCTGTGTCTTGTGGTCATAAAGGTCCTTGGGGCAAGTGTTATTTCTTAGTGTCAGGTGTCCAATTCATTACCTGGCTACTGTGATATTTGGAAGAGAAATCTGTGCAAAAAGATAAAAGAACATTTCTTTTTAATAATAGGAACTTATTTCAATCTAGCTTAAACCTGTTCTTTAAAAAACAATAAAAAAGACAAGTTACATAGGCATAATTTCAATTGTCTTCCATTGTTTATCCCCTGTCTGAGAAGTAGAAATTCTACAGCATGCATCTTCAACCTGCATAAACTTATTTACCTTACTTCACCAAAAATTTAGCTAAAAGTAAGATAAACCAGTCCTGTCTTAAACCAAAATAATTTCTTTTTTTACTGATATTCCAAATGAATTCAAACTGTCATCCTTGATTTGCTTTGTTCAATTCTAAATGGAGTTGGACCTGTAGTAATAATGTGGGAAGATAGTAAAGTCACTCTTCTTCTTTGGAGTTTTTTATTTCTTTTCAGAAAGTCTCATATATTAATGAAGCAAATGGCCACTTTTAAGAGCCAGAATGTAATTGAATGACTTGGATGCTCTTAGTTTTGGTTAAGTCAGAAACTAAACGGAGGTATGCTTGTGTGCTAGTTCTGGCTGGAGTAGAATTAATGTTCTTCACAGTGGCTGGGGTGGGGCTGTGTTTAGGATTTGTACTGAACAAAGGGTTAATACAGAGATGTTTTTGTTATTGCTGAGCAGGGCTCACACAGAGCCAAGGCCTTTTCTGCTCTTCCATGATGGCCAGGAAGATCAGGGTGCATGGGAGGTTGGGAGGACACACAGCCAGGACAGAGGACCCAAACTGACCAAAGGGACATTCCAGACCACCTGACTTCATGCTCAGTATATAAAGTGGGAGGCAGAGGGGGGCATTTGGAGTGATGGTATTTGTCTTCTCAAGTCACTGTTACATGTGATGGGGCCCTGCTCTCCTGGAGATGGCTGAACACCTGCCTGCCCATGGGAAGCACTGAATCAATTCCTTGTTTTGCTTTTCTTGTGTGCATGGCTTTTTCTTTCCCTATTAAATCATCTTTATCACAATCCACAAGTTTTTTACCTTTTACCCTTCTGATTCTCTCCCCAGTCCTGCTGGTGGGGGAGTGAGTGAGTGGCTGTGTGGGGCTTGGTTGCTGGCTGGGGTTAAACTACAACAGCTTGAAACACAAACAATGATATAAAAATGCACTTCAAATCTTCTGTTTTGAAAAATTTTGAGAGATATCCACTACTCCTACCATCTTGAATCCCCCTAGAGATAAACTCTAACAAGACAGCGTAAACTGTTAAGGACACACCTCCTTCTTTAATCTCAGCTGTCAGTTATCTTGTCATTTGAAGTGCTACATGATAAATCACCTTGTGAAGATGCAATATTTGATACTCTGCACCTCTCTATTTTTACGACTTTAATAAAATTTGAGGTTTTGCTAGGAATTGCTTTTCTTTAGTGAATTTCCTGATGTGTTTGGATTTCAAATGTTTTCATTTTGTCTACTATATGTGACATTATCCTGGTTCTTGTGAATGACATTTAAATGATTGTTCTTAGGTAATGAATATAATTCTATTCAAATAATTAATTTCAGAGAAAGTTTAAAAAAGCCCACAAAACCCAACCCAAAGCACACAAGAATGAAGAAACATTTGGCTTTTTTGCATCTAGTTTCCACTGTGGAGCATCAGAGGAATACTGAAGTGATCACTTGTCAGTCATTACACCAGTGACACTGTTTCTAATTTGATTTAGCTTCAGATTAATTGAAACAGGCATTATTGATTGCCACTAAAAGAACTGGAAGTTATTTCATATGACAGAAGTCAAATGGGATGGTTTGGAAGATGAGTCCAGCTCCTACTCAGACATGCTTATTTTCTGTTTTGTATTTGCCCTTGAAGGAAAGAGCCCTATTTGCATTTGTAAAGAGATGCTTGTTCATAGTTCAGCATGTTATGCATGATCCAATCTACTGCAGTTTACAAAGGCTTTCTAGTCCTTGGTGGTTCTTGGATGCCATCTTGAAAGATCATATACTTGAGATATCATTTTTTTCTTATCTCAGAACTTCTCTTTTACCTACAAAAGCCTATATCTTCCTACTTTCACTGGAATTAATCACCTTGTATTATGTCACTTGCTGCCTGCCAGAAATTTCAGTCAGAAATAACCAAGAGCTGGTTTCTGGATCTTGATAGATTGGGCAAAAAAGCCTATAGCATTAGTACAGGTCAATGAATGGATATTGAAAAAATAGGAACATCACCTTAACAACACAATTAATTTTATTTAGTTCAGTGAATAGTTGTTTCATTTCTGGATCAAGCCTGAATTTCATGTATGGCAGCCAGGCAATGCACTGATGTTTTTATCAGGCTCATCCTAAATGATGCTTTTCATTGTTTTGTTTAGTGCTTGAGTCTAAATTAATAAGAAAAGGCTGAACTGGATTTCACTTGCTTCCTGGAAATAAGGTCAAAGCACGTGTAGATGCAGGAAATTGAGCCACAGAATTTTAATGAAAAACTTTACCTGCAAAGTTAATCTGTGCTAAAAAAATTAAAGTGGGAAGGAGGCTTTCCTTTATTTGCTATACCACTCTCTGGAGAAATGACAACATATACCAGGGCAGTAGCACTGCTTTATTCCCAAAGCACTGCTCAGGTGCTTGAGAAGAGGCCTTGTAAACCTGTGCACAATGCCACATGGTGACTCCTACTGGAAGGAAGGACGCTGGCATGCGTGCACACATGATCTGCCAGCTTTGTTGTTCCATCAGTTTTTCACCAATTTTTGCTTCTGGTTGCTACAGTACTGTGAGAGTGGGAGGAATGGCTCAAAATCCCTTATTAATTTCTGTGAAGGTATTTCATATTTAACTTCATATGCTGCAGTCTACAAGCAGTCTGAGCACTTAGAGTTTCAGTTAAGATGCCTATAGGGAAGGTTTTTCCTGGATTGAAGTGTGGCCTAAAGCATTGTAATGTCCATGCAGACGGAGCTTTTGTGCCAAATGAAAAATAAATCAATGTGAATTGATATATATGCTGTAGCTGCTCCAAACTGCCAGTCAGTGCTGCAAAAAGATAGCCTGAGTTTTGCAAGGATCCTGAGGGTTTGCCAAGCAGTGGTCCCCTAAGGAGGAAGTTTTCATTTCTTGTAATGTGCTTTATGGTGCTTGATACAGGTTTTTTCCACTTCCATTGTGTTCAAACATGTCACATTCATCTTCTAAGTTTCTTTTTAGGAGTCATCACAATTGGTAAACAGTGATGTCCTACACTGTCTAGCCTACGTAGATGGACATGTAACTTCCTATTGTAGGCCAGATTTTAAGCAAAGTTTTTGCCAAATTTCAGAGTTTGCCAGCCCCCTAGGTTTAGGAGGACTGAGTCACTACTGTTCTCAAGCTCGCTGCAAAATGACAAGCTCACTTAAATTTGGAAGGGTGTTTTCTTGAAAACAAATGTTATTAATTTTTTTAAAGGCAGGTCAAACTCTGCTCCAGAATATTTTCTGTAATCTCTGTAATAAAGTACTCAAAAGTCTCCTTTTCCCCCAAACATTCTTGACTCTGTCTCAAAGTAGAACATTGTTCTTTATAATTTTTTTTGCTTTGAGTATATTAATGGTCAAGTTGGGTAATTACAAAAAAGCATCCTACTAAAGTTGCAGTCATATACTCTTTAACCCATCCTCATTTCAAAGTAGAATAATTGTGCATGTCTTCCCACCAAGGTGTTGACGGATGAGCTGTAGCAGTTGAAGTTACTTCTCCCAGGTGTCCATCCTTCCCATGAGGAGAGTCAGGGGGACAGAATGTGTCTGTGAGCCTCAGGCTGTTCAGCATCGAGTCTGGCAGCCCTGCTCCAACCCCTCAGAAGTTTAAAGCAAGCTGTCAGGTTTTGCACTGAAGTGGGAGAATGGAGAATACATCCCCTCTTGCTGACTATGCAGGCAGCGTGGCAGCCTTCCCCACAGCCATAGTTAACTGCTCTAGTGTCTTTCACTGCCATAGACAAGTATGGATCAGAGACCTAAATTCTTTTCATGTATTTGAAGTTCCGCCTGTCTTGAGAGGGTGCTCTGCCAGAACTTGGATCAAGGTCTTTGACATCTTCTCTTAGGTGATAGTGTTTCATTCATGACAGTTTTCATGGACACTTATACAATATTAAACTGAAAGCTCATATTAATGGGCAATGAAAGTTTCATAAGTGTGTAGAAGTCAGGAGAGAAAGATAACTATCTTGTTATAATAACAATTTACCTACTTTTATAATTTCTCTAGATTACTGGGAAAAGAAGTGTTGAGTGCAGGAATGCACAAGATGTGACAACCATCAAGTGTATTAATGTCATACATTGAGTTAATGAAGTAACGACGCCTTATCTTTTATTTACTTATTTCTGTGTAGCTAAAAATTTCTGCCTTTAAAGGTGACTTCAAGGTTTTTTGTTTTTCTAAATTTGTGCTTTGGATAGATTATTAAAGAATCTACCTTCTCATGTTTACTGAAATGTGGATGCTTTCTGCTTGAAAAATCAGGCTGGAGTACAAAGGTGGTGCTTCTATTCTAGTAGGCAATTTGCTGTCTGAAGGAAGGAAACTTTCTTAAAAACACCAAAGCTGGAACTTTAAAACAAGAAATAAGAAAAAAGCCCAAACCAAATCCCACCTACCTTCCCAAACAAGACATAAACACACTTCCTTTTTCCTCCCCAAAGAGTCTTTCATCTTTAGTACTTGTTACTGCCTATTACTTTACTGTTAACAATCTGTCAATTATCAGGAGTCTTTTCCCCCTGCCTCTTACCAGTATATTTGGAAAAATGATCAACATAATGTACTTAAAGTATTGAAAAGAATTCCAGTATAGAAACTAGATGAACTGCTTTCTCCTTTCCTGTTTGAAGCTGCGCATCTACCTCCTTTCCAGAGCTGGCTAGATTGATGCTACTTTGAAAGATTATTTTGCTGCAATCCCCTCTTCTTGCCTTTCAGATTACGTGCATATTGTGACTCATGACACAGCTCTTGATTGAGAGGTCTGTTTCGGTGATTACATTAGAGAAGTAGTCTAGAGCTCCTAATCCATTTAAATTGCTTGTAAATGACTCACCTATTTTGTCTCTTGCTTCTACTATTGTGTGGTACCTTATTACTCATATGTCAAGGTGAGCTATTTCCTTATGCGTTAAGAATGGGCTCACATAATCCCACAAAGTATGATGAGAGCATGTCACTTCAGTAGCTACCGAAACATCCTATAAGGATGTATATGCATTTCCATTAGACAAACATCTCAATTACTAAGTTGGAACTTTTCTCTTAATTCTCTTCCTCTGCATTATCATGCAATTGTATCAGATCCAGACAACAACTATTGATAGGAATTGCAGGGCTGTCTTGTTCTTCACAATGGGACCTTCTGTAGTGAGTTTCTTGTCAAATTTTGTTTTCTGGTCCCTATCGTGTCCTGGCTGGTTGTTGGACTGCACAATATCTTTTGTGTTTAGGGCCTTAAGTCTTTTTGAGAGGAAGCTGACTTTATTTCTCTGTGCTTGCTGAACATGAAGTTGCAGGGCTGGTAAGACAGTACAGCTGAGATAATGCAGTGGGTTGAAGCCATTGAAGTGGGGCAGACTATTCCTTTTTTGAATATTTTTCTACCCTTTCTCAATCCTTGGGCCCTACTCTGGGCTGTTGTGCTCTTGGGTATTCCTTGTAACAGTTCTATTTTTTTTATAACTTTGCTGTAAGCTAATTGAACAAAGTAAGTCAGAAGAAATATGGTCATTGCATGTGTTGGGTTAGTTTCCTGCTGGATTGATGAGGTGAATTCATTTACCAAACAGCTGTAAAAGCATTAAGAGTTGTGAATAATTGTCCAATAGAAAAAGTCGTAGAGGTATACTCCTTCCAAATCTCTTTCATCTCTCTATGTGTAAATAATATAGATAATGGCATTTTTTCTATTATCACCAGTGTCATGGTTTAATCCCAGCTGCCACCTCAGCCCCACACAGGTGTTTGCTCTTTTTCTATGGTGGGATGTGGGAGAGAATTGAAAGGGTAAAAGTGAGATATCCTTGAGATAAAGACAGTTTAACAGGTAAAGCAAAAGCCTTGTGTGCAAACACAGTAAAACAAGGTACCCATTCACCAGTTCCCATGGGCAGGTAGGTGTTTAGCCATCCTCAGGAAAGCAGGGCTCCATCACATTACTTGGGAAGACAAACATCATTACTCCAAATATGTCTCCCAGTTCCTTCTTTTCCCCCAGGCTTTGTTGCTGAGCACGATGCCAAGCTGGGGTCAGCTGTCCTGGCTGTGTGCCCTCCCAGCTCCTTGTGTATCCCCCAGCCCACTCACTGGCAGGGCTGTGTGAGAAGCAGAAAAGGCCTTGGCCCTGTGTAAGCCCTGGTCATCAATAACAAAACAATTCCTGTGTTTCAACATTGTTCCCAGCCCAAAAGCAAAGCAAAACTTAGCCCTATACTATCTACTGTGGAGAAAATTACCTCTATCCCAGCCAAAACCAGCACAAAAAATAAGGTGCTCTCTTTTTGATGTTGTTGTTTGTTTTGGTGTTTGGGTTTTTTTAAATTTTATTTTTATTTGGGTTGGGGTTTTTTTAGCTTTATTTTTGTGTGGGTTTTTTTTTTTTTTCCCCTCCAGCTTGTTAGCATCTAATCAGAGATGGGGTTTTACTTTCCCCTTTATGAGCTACATGCCTTACCTTAGATAATTGCTTGTGCCTGTTATTAGCTGAGTAATAGAAGACCGTAACATTGATTTTAATAGTTCATTACACCCTGTGTGGACCTTGGGAGACTAAAAAGTTTATTATACTTGAGCATAAAAAAGAAAAAATGTAAGTCAATTTAATTGTCTTGGTTAAAAACTGCAAAGTGTAGAACAAAATCAATCTTTGCAGCATTAGCTAGTTGTTTTCTTAATGTAGCTTAAATTTATCTTACATATAGTTCCCTGTATTAAAATTTTATTTTGGAAATGTTTTAATTATTTTGATAACTTTGTTTTGAACAGTTACTAAGGAAGATCAGAGTTTCCTAAAAGGAAATTTAAAACATCCTAACTGCATCTGAGTCAGCAGAACTTTTTGGTTTCCCATTTGCTTTATTCCCGTGTTATAACGTAAAAGTTGATTCCAAAGGAAAATAGAAACACAATTCTGCAACTGTTAAAACAATTTATTAAAGTGGTACATGGTTCTACCTGATTATCTCAGTCCTCTGATCTCTGGAACAGGCATATTCTCCCCGTTTCTAGTGTCATTTGAGGCAACAGGAGATGCTTGAGAATTACCAGGACTTGGCTCACCTCAACTAGAAAGGAGCTTGGAGCTGGTAAGCAGGAATATGACTCCACGTGTTAAAGCAACTGCTCTCAGGAACAGATGCAGCCTCTGCAGGAATGGGCAGGCTGACCAGCCCTAATCACATCAGCTGGCATGGGCATGGGATGCCTGTCTCTCTTACCTCCCTCCCCCCACAAGTGCTGGCCAGCAATATCCCTGGGGCCTGGGGATAAATCTTGCACTTGTTTAATAGTACTGTCAATTTAATCCAAGTTTAGGAACTGCTTCAACACTCTAAAACTTGATATTCCCTGCTCCAGGCTTATTCAGGTAGATTATAACTGACTTTGTTAATCAGGGACAAAATAAGTACTTTTTTTTTTTAAGTTGTTTTGTTACTTAAAAGTAAATAAATAAAATTCACATATTGATACTATCTTGATTTCTATTGGCAAGTATAGTTGTTAATGTATGCTTTAAAGACCTTTTCTTGTTTAAGGGCTAAAAGGTTAATAACTGAACCCAGAGTGTCTCCAGTGAATCAAGCTCAATTTTCTTGAGACTATTGAAAACAATCTGCTCCAAAGAAGATAATTAGAGAGAAGTATAGGGAATGTCTGGGTGATACTGTCTATCTGTTGTCATACATACCGTGCAATTCCTCCAACAATTTTGCAAAATCATTTAGTAGTGTCTAGCTCACTTTCCCTTTTGCTGATGGCAGAAATCAAAATACATCCCCCTCCAAAATGTCTAGTTGGACCTGATGTGATTCAAGAGCAAGGATGCTCTGATACTGGTAGCTCAGTAACTTTGGTAATAAAAATTATACTGTCATTTTCATCAGCTTCCTGTGGTTGAATTGATAACTATTGGCTGACTTAGATGGCACAAAGTATGAGAAAACCACATTTATTTATTTAAGGATACTTAGTTGATGCTGATAATATTCAAGCAAGCATGCTTTCCATCTGTGTTTTTATTTATGTTTAAAGTCACATTTTTCTTACTCTAGTGGATTGTTTATTTTGAATTTGAGTGTGGTAGTTTAGGAGCCATTGTTGTTTCATTCCATGCAGGATGGAAATGTTTCTTCATTATATAGAAGATGACAGAGTGACCTCAGACCCAGAAGTAGATGACCTTGAATTTAGAAACATTTGAGTCGACAGGTCTGATTTCTAGACTCAATCTGTGTTATGTAGGCTGTGGATTTGCAGGTCTAAGTTTTGACAGCAGTTTCAGAATGATTAGCTTATGTACTGAAAACCTTATTTTGTGGAAACTGTGATAGAACACGTTACAATTTTGAACTTGCTTGACTTCACTTAGGTGATGGCTCTGGTGAACCGATGGTGGATCAGATCTGATGTGGAGTTCCCTGCAATCTGAGCCCTTTAAGGACTCCACTTAAGTCTTTGGCTTCTGGGAAGGTGTTCCAGTATAAATGCTTATCACCAACTCCTCATACACTCGGCCTGAGACCCGAAAAACGTCTACTTCTGTGAAGAATATTAAGGCTGTTGGCAATAATTTTGTCTACACATCCCTGCTAGATAGGGAAGTGGTTTTCTTTCAACAACTGCTTGACTGTTTCAGAAGCTTTCCTAATTCTTCTTTGCCTTCCTTGGAGCTATGTTTTAAGATAATCCGATTCCTCTTCTAAGCCCCAAAACGGTACAGCTAAAAATAGATGCTGAGAAACAGAGTTTTATTGTTTGGTGGTTTCCTTAAAAAAAAAAAAAAAAAAA
>VZTE01004148.1:480195-494335 GCA_013397775.1 Eulacestoma nigropectus
TTTTTTTTTTGTTCTTAGTGTATTGTCTGCTGCTACAGATATGGGAATAATATTTTACATGCTTTTGTGTCAAACAATTTAATAGGAAAAAAACCCTGATATTCTTCAAACAGTACTAATTACAAATTGCCCTAGAGAATGTTGAAAATAATGAAACATCCATATACTGGCATCAATAATAGTAATATGTAATTATACAGTACTACTTATTTGTTGTGAAATAATGGGAATCCCTGCCAAATGTGGAAGAAATAATTGGAGGTTCTGAAAGATCAGCACACTTTTCTGCTCAGAACTGCCATTTCATGCATTCACACAAATGAAAACTTTTTTGTTTGTTTTGAAATTTCCCACAAGCAGAAATTCAGAATTTTGGTCCACTTTTATACTCTGATAGTTGAAACAATCTTTTATAGAATAAGACAGATATTCATGTTCTATATATCCTTGTGTTTGGATTATTATACTTCTGGCTAGATAACAAGATCAAGGATTTGAAGGAGCTCTTATTCCAACAGTATGTATGGCTACCAATTAGCACTGAAATTCTCTGACTATATGGTAGGGTGCTTACTCACTTCTTTTTTGTCACTAGAGTTTAGGCTGACTCAGGTATCTATTCACAACTGTGTTTAAAAATAGAAGAGATATACTGAGGTGTGACTGCCTGATAGAATTCAGGAACTGCACATGGAGTGTAAATAAATAATAAAGATAAGGATTTAATAAATCCTGCAGAGAATCAAAGAAAATCCCTGTCTCCTGTAGCTCCCCTGCTTTTTAGTTGTCCACCTTATAAATTGTCTGTAGAGGCTGTGTCGTACTCATTTCCCCTACCTTGTATGTTGTGGCTGGCTTTTAACTACAGGCATTTTCAACTTCAGCAGCTCCGAAAACTTGGCCAAGTGAAATAACTTGAGTGCTCAGTGTTTAAATGCAGGCTCAACCATTACTGGTCAGCTGCAATGATGCACACCAAGTGAAACGGAAAGAATCATTCTGGAACTTTATCCCTCTCCTAAAGCCCAAAGTTCCATATCCCAAACATAGCCAAAGCTATCAAAAAACAGCATAACAACTGCAATAATTTCACATATGTATTGGTAATATCAGTCATTGCTCTTGGTAGAACTGATAATTAACTGGATTGGCAATTTATGGTCTTGCAGACCTCATTTATGAAGTGCTGCTTGCCATTAAAATAAATAGGAGCTGAGGAGAATTGATGAATGTCAGAAAGTTCAGATGAATCTGGAACACCTTGTGCTGATACAGTACCACCCAAAGTATTTTACTAATCTTGTCACTCATCAACATATCAATCATATTCATGATGGATATGCATTTTTGTTGGCACTCCTGCCACCTCACTGCAGCTATGGGAGGGTAGGAAATGGTTATGTCACACAGTCATAGGGTGAGAGATTATTGTGTTGACATGAACTTTGTAAGGACATGAGGCATGCATAAAAAGAAATTATTCAATGATGTGTGTGATGCGTTTCAGCCTCCTTTTTTTTTTTTTTAAGGGCATTGAGAGGTATCTCTGATTGTCTGTATTGGTTAGAACAGGGTGTTAAAAACACCAAGGTTGTGGGTTTGATCCCCGTATAGGCCATTCATTTAAGACCTGGACCTGAAGATCCTCGTAGGTCCCTTCCAACGCAGAATATTCTGTGATTCTGGGATCATTGTTCCTTGGAGGCTTCTTCCTCACAGAGGAAGGAAGAAAACAGCTGGAAGTCTGTGTGCTAGCAGATAGAACTAATGCACTTGTGTTGGAAAGTGTCATCAGACTGGTGTCAAATTTGGATTCCACCACTTCATGCTGTTTTTGTTTGACCCTTCTATAGACTGCAGCAGAGTAGGGAATAAACAGAACTGGCCCAAGACAAAGTGTGTAGCTTGGGAAACTGATCATGGAAGCTGAGAGAAACAGGGTCTTGATAAAAAGGTGCAGTACTGGCAATACCAGTTTCCATGTGCTTCAGGACCCACTGGGCTTTGGTAGAGTTTCTACCTCTTTCCAGCTGTGAGAAAGTTTAATCTCTTAAACTTCCTAGGCCCCTCTCCTGTTAGACTAGACCAGTCAGTCACATTCAGTCATGGGCATGCACTGAGCCCAGATACTTAGTCTGTTTTAATAAATTATTTAAACGAATGCCTGCTGTGTTTTGAGAGCTACTTCCTTTCCATCTTCACCTTCTCCCCCAAGACATTTGCATTCCATTCTCTTGAGGTGTCCTAGGATTCAGCAATTGGGAACCAAAGTAAATTAATATAATGCAAAGGAATTGAGTACTGCAGTTTTAGAAAGAGTATCTTACCATAGGAACTCAAATTGCAGCTTTTTAACGTGCCTTGAGATTCTTCATTTCTTATCTGAACTTGACATTTTAATGTGGCAGCGTTCCAGTAGTATTTTGTGCTGGGTTGTTTTTCTTGCCCAGTTTTTCCTGCTAGTTGTTCTTGCAAACATTTGCTTGTGGTTTTGACTAATTTTCCTACTCAGAATAAAATGTAGCTCTTAAACACAGACTGAATTTCTACGCAAGGTGACAAACTCCAAAACTGCCACCATAGTTTTTTTCCGCCTGTGTCCCTTGCAGGTCCTTGTGCTACTTATTGCATGAGATGAATCATTGTTTGAGATGCAGTCAAAATTCCAGATCTGAAGCCTTGATGTCTGTGAGATTAGGTTTTATTCAGGTGTCTGAAAACCAAGCAGCTGCCTGCAATGCTGTGTAGCAGAGGAGTCTTAGAGCTAGTATTCAGTACAAAGAACAAAGCAGAATATATAATTTTATATACACTCCACACTTCCCTCCTGCCCTGTGCAGAAACAACAGTATGGTCTCTTTTGTGTTGCTTTGTGTCCTTCCCTAGGATGCCTGACAATAACCCTCTGCATCCTTACTACCCAGCAACTTGTTATGGCTCTGAAGAAACTATGTGTGCATATCATTAACCATCACTTTGTGAAATGGCTTTCAGAACTGTCGTCTAAAAGCTGAGGTTTTAACTACTTAACTGTCCTTATTTCACAGCTGAAAATGCCTTCATGGAACCAAAAGTTACTGTATTAAAAATAAATTTTTTTCTACAGAAAGGGGAATTGAGATGCCATCTGTACTACTTCTGGCTCCCATTCAGCTCCTTCAAATGAATGCCAAATTAACAGCAGCGCTCCTTCCTCCTTGCTTCCTTCTCATCCCATAGCGTTCTTTCTACGGTTCACCTAGAATCCTTGAGAAAGTAGGGAGTACCACCTCTGCAAAAACTTCAATGGGTATTTTTTATTTATTTTGTGTTTATTTTCAAGCTTGAGAGTTCAGGAGTTCAATTTTGGGCATTCACCCATTCACTTATACACAGTTTTCTCCTGCCTGTTCATGCTCACTATTTCAGATCCTTTTTGCAATGATTGCAGCTGTTTAACTTTCTGTGCCCTGTTGGATGTGCCTCCATCGGACTGTGTATCAAAAGAAACAGAATCAAATGTTTTAAAGGCATATTTTTTTCATGTTTAATAATTCTGATTTTGCATGTGAGCCTGGCATAGGACAGAAGATGTTTTTGAGGTGGTGATAGAGTGGTCATGTATTATTTCTGCTGAGATGTATTATTTCTGCTGAGGTGGGCTGCCTCTGTTTTGACGAGAAAATTTAGTTACAGTGTGTTTGTTTCATGATTCTAGCTATTGGTGCAGTGTTTTCCAAACTGTGGTTTGCAAGGCTAACACAAAGCTACTGGCTCATTACAGAGTGGATTACATACAATCCTGACTAGCTTACTTTGTTGCCTGTAGCTTTTCTCATAACAATAATATTAGCTAAAACTCTCCTGAATACTTTAAAAATTCTCTGCTCTTCTCCCATTTGAATAAAACACTTTCCATGCTTTATTTCATTCTTTTCCCCCTAATTAATTTGGGGATAGGGTAGGGAAAATATTTTGATGTTTCTTTAGCAAAAGGCTTACAGTGGTACAAAGGAGAGTGGAGTGAAGCTCTGAATTCTCCCATGGAGGCTTGTTTCATAGCCGGATTCCTATGACAGAAAATGTTTTGCTCCAGCTCTTGTGAAGCTTGGTCTGGGTTTTGTGATCAGCATTGTCCCAAAGAAGCACAACTGTTTAGGAAATGTATAGATAGCAATTTGGTCTCCAGTGTAGCAGAGGCTCATCTGTTAATTGCTTTGAAGATTAAAGTCAAGACCTTGAACTGGCATCTGAAACTGCCTTTAGAGATAAGCCCCAGCTGTGAACTTCCGTCATCTCCTTCCCAAAGCCTTTGGTATTTAGAGGATAATAGATAAGCAGGATATCGAGGACAGCATCTAACTGATGTAAAAGATTTGTATTATGGGGACCTGAACAGTTATGAGGGCAAAGCCAGTTCCCTCTAGACCTGTTATCCAGGGACCTCTCCAGAGATGTCCAGGAACCTCTCCAGAGAAGATGTCAGCAAAGAAAAAATGCGTGAATGTTATGTGTGACCAGATAGCCACATGAAAGTGACAAGTCAGTCAAGTGTTGATAACATCCACTACTTTTATAACAGCCAGTTATAAATCCAGTTTTCTGATTGAATTGATATGATGTTTTTTTCTTTTAAATTAAGAATAATCTAAAAGAATGTCTTCTAAGGTGGGTGTCTCACTTTCTCTCACTTGGTGTTGCATCACTCTGCTCGCTCCCCTGTCTGCCCCTCTCCCCCCTCCCCAACCCAGTCTGGAATTTGTTGAAATCCTTTGCCTAATGAAGTGAAGCATTTTATTCTGCAGTTGTTTAACCATTTGGTCATAACCTCTCTTTTGTCAAGGCAGTTTCATTTCAAAATGTTTTTATTTTTTCATGTTAAAAATGTTGAAGAAAAATGCTTCTGGCAAGTTAAACAATTTGTTTAGAGATGTTTAGAAATAACTGAATTCCCTGGTAGTTTTGGTTCTATCACTCAAAATGTCATTCTTCGTCAAGAATAGCTCCATTAATCAAGTGTGATGCAAGCAAGTAGGGATGTTTTCAGAGATACTCTACTGTCAGCATGTCAAAGGCTGTTTTTAATACAATGCTTGTTAAGAGAGCCCTGTGGATGGCATTTGTTTTTATGGTGTTTGAGAGCAGTGCCTAAGGAATAGTTGTTGCACTTGGCCAACTAAAAGGACGAAGTTGCAGACACTTCATGTACCGGAGTGTCTGTAGCATGTTGCTAAATGGCGGAAAATTAAGATGCTCTGAGGGAAACAGTGACAACAAATTTAATTAGGAGGAGATATATTTCAGAGGAAAATAAAGCATTGAAGGGTGAGGGAGATGGAGGTGAGCAGTAGAGAACGAGCAAGTAATTGGTGAAATCTAAAACAGAAATTAATTAAGATGCTGCATGGCTGGTAAAGGGAGACTGAACAAATAATCATCCTTGAGAAGTCTGAACAAATAATCATCCTTAAGAAGTCTGATGAAAAAGTAAGAAATACAATTTAAAAAAACCCTGCCAAAACAAAAACAAAAGCCTCAGTCTATTTTGGCTGTTTCTACTCCCATCTAGTTCCTCCCTAGATTTCCTTTCCTAGGATTGCCTTTCTTGAAGTTCACTTTTCCTTTTAAGGCTGGTGAAGCAGTCCAGTGTGCGATATGATCTGCCTGCCTCATGGGTTTGGGTAATCTTTGCACTGCCTGGCCTGGGACATCAAATAGTGGAGTTATCCTTCTTGGGGCTTCCTTGCTTGGTTTTATGTCCTAATGTAACTACGAGCATTGCTCAGCTTGGAGAAGTGCAGGAGCCCAAGGGAAAACCCTTCAGACAGCCACAGGTCCTTCCAACTTGCAACCAGGGATGAAGGTATTAAGGAGATGTGGAAATAGCTTTGGAGTCCAGAGTTTTGTTTCAGGAGATCATTTGGGCACCTGGTGAGGGCAAAATGAGCCTTTCCACTCTCTCATATTATAGGAGGGAAAGAAAGGAGAAGTAAGAAAAAGAAAAGGCTTGAGTTTCAGACCCCTTAACCAGCTGCTGAGGAACTTTCTGAAAATGATGCTGGGAAAGATAAGTGTCCCCCTTTTGCTCAATGAGTAAAAACTTCTGTTCTTAAGTGTCCCCCTTTTGCTCAATGAGCAAAAACTTATGTTCTTTCTCTCTCTCTCTTCCCTGCCCCCTCATTCCCACTGTTTATTGTGCTATATAAAGTGGATGTAGTTCTCTTTGCTACTTCCTAGCCTTGCAGCTGGTGCTCTATTTTGAGAAGCGAGATGAAAAGAAGAGTGAAAAGAAGATACCATGATTTGCCTCAATTTGCAACCCCTCCTACCAGCTCTACTGGGACTCTCCAAATCAGGAATAGGGCCTGCCTTCTCTTTTGTTCATTTTTTTTCATTCATTTGTGTGGGTGTATCTGTGGCTGTAAATAGAAATTTTTATCTATTTATTTATTTTTTATTTTATTAGATGGAAACATACTGATCTTGTAGGTAATGGCTATCCTGCTATATGAACAAGCACGAACGGAATTCTGGTTAACTTCAGGAAGCTACAGATAACATAATGCTTGATATTTGTTTTCTTTGTAGAAAAGACTGGCTACCAAGCACTTGCACAAATTGTTCATGTGAAGAGGAATACAGGGCAACCTTATAGAGCATGGTATTGCTTCTTTGTCCAGTTTTTATCATGAGAATATCTTAAAAGTTAAGCTTCAGTAAACATTGCATTTAGTAGAGGTGTAAGAGTGGCCTTTCACACAGGGATCTGCCGGGTACGGTAAAATTGTCGGCAGAAGCAATTGGCATTCCCTGATTTATTGGCAAAAATAAGTCTCCTTAGCTTTAGACATGGGTAACTTCTGGTTTATGTCCTGAACTAATGGCCCAATGAGAGAGACAGACTCAAGGATGTCTTAGTTACCATGCTGTTACTGTTTCTCTTAGTATTTGTTTTAATTCTGATTTATCTTATTTTTGAAAGGTAAAATGAGCTTTCTTTGCACGCATGAAGAAAATACTGTTTGTACCTGAGCCCATGCCACTCAAATGTGTTTTTATCTCCACACAAAATTATGAGACACAAAAGATTTTGAATTCTAGAGCTCAAAATACTACATATCTTACTCTTACAATAATGTCCCCATAGGACCTGTAAAAGCAAGGCATCTTAGGGCAAATACATGTAATATGATAGCCTCTCTGCATTTCAGATACACATGAATAAGGAAAATCTTTGTAGATGTTACAAATATGCTTCTGCAATGAATATATATGTATCCTTAGCAAATTTGTTATAGAAGTCAGAAGCTGAAAAAAAAATTCAAATATTTCAGGCAATGGTAGGTTTAAAGAAATATAAGCAGAATGATTTTTTTTGGAGGGATGTGATGGGTGTCTGAGCTAAATTTGGACTATATCAGTTTACAGATAATCCTAATTTAAGTGATACTTTTACAGCCAACTTTGAAAGTTGCAACTTTCAGTGCATGATGTCTTGTCACGATTTCTTTAGCGCAGAAGTAACTGTGGGCATGAGGATAATCATATGTTTTCAATTAGGGAAACATCTTTGTGACTCCTTTTAATCAAAAATGTATTTCTAAATAGCACAATGTTGTATTCTAAAAATCAAAATTGAATACAAGTTATTGACTAGGTAGATATTCAAAGGATTGGCATTGATCTTACATTGTTCATTGAGGTAGACAAACCAACAACTTCTTTCTAGTTTGAGCAAAACTTTGATGCCAGTTGAAGTTTTCCCTCATTGTAGGCAGTGGCCTTTTATTATGGATTCTTTGTTGGGCCAGGTCTTGAGGTGTTTTTGGCACCTGCATCCCATTGACTCAAAGAGATCAGTAGGTAATACAGTAGCCTGCAGTATCAGCCTGTTGGAACTGAGCACAGTTCATCAAAATATCCTTTGAAATCCCTTTTGAAGGCAGCTGTTTTTTAGAAAGCTTAAAATACTTGTTATAGATAACTTGTGACATTCCCATCCATCTTGTGTGTGATCAAAATAAATCAGGAACTGTAAACATAGCAGGAGCATTGAAAGATAATAACTCAATAATATTGCACTGATTTTTCTCTTCTATTCTTTTCTGTCTTCAGGCTACAAAACTGAAATTTACTTAAAATTGAGTAATTCTTTAAAAATTAAATAAATTTTAACAAAATTATTTTTGTTTTGGAAACAACAATGGCAGTATATTGGGAGGAAATAGCTTTATTCTGCACTGGTTACAGAAAATCTCAAGCTTATCCCACTCTATATAAATTCTAGAGGTTAATTACAAGTGTAAATGTTGCATCAATTTTGCCCTCCCCAAAGATACTTGAAACTGTGATTCTAACTAATGCTTATCTAAAATCTTGGGCCAGTTTCTGCCAAAATGAGTTTGTAAAAATGTATTGATTACAGGAGTATCAGCAGCATAAAGAGTGCCCAAAGAGTGTAGGCCATTATGAATGATAAGACATGGATTATCTATTTCTTACCAACTTAATAATTCCTAAATTCTAATTTAAAAAAATTACTTATTATTTAATCAAAGCAAAGAAAAAGGCTCATTCTGTCTCTACTTGTTAGAAATTTGCAATTGAGTGGTCACCCAAGTCAACCCCCAACTCTCTTAGTTTGGTAACCAAATGTTTGGAATCTCTCCAAACATTGTTGGAAGTTGTTTGATCTGCACCATTGAACTGGAGGATCAGAATCTTAAAAAAGTCTCTGTTTTTACTGAGTGTTGAGTCTAAGCATTAAAATGAGAAAGTAATAAATTCAATATGAAAGGCAAGAGAAGTTTAGTGCTCTTAGATATCAAATAAGCTGTTTGTGGGTTAGAATTTGAGTGATCTCTTCTCTGAAGGAGCAGAGCAGATCTAACAAAGGGTTGCCTTGCGTTGTTTCTGAGTTGATGACAATATTAGACTTTTGGAGGAGAGGGGATGAAAATATTGATAATTGGTTGCTTTCTTAAAATTTGGACCATATCAATTCATACTAAAAATTCTAATTCACCAACTACCACCAGATGTTTAAAGATTTATCTATTATCTGTTACCATTTCCTATAATGATGTTCATTATTTCAGTCTAGTTCTTTAAGCAATTCCTTTTGATAGTACCTTAAATTAACTGGTGTCTTGAAGCTTTGATTATGCATAGCTGATTTCACTTGAAATTTTTTATTCTCTCTCAGTCTCCCCAGATATTAGCCCTAGACTGTTTCACTCAGCACTCAGAATTGAGAGGGGTGATCTGCAAACCCTGCTGAATACTGTGCTTTACGCCCTCTCCGAAAATCCTACCTTGTGCTAATTGCATAATGCTGAAGAGGAGTTACAACGAATTGCTTTGTCAAACAGTGTCTTAGTAGGGTTAGATTAATTTTTCAGAATGATTTCTGAATATTATATGGGATCCTTGGTGAGAACAGGAGAACGTCTCAAACTGAGTCTTCCCAGGTCAAATAATGCAGCGCTCTGTGTACCTAACAAGATGACATGTGAGACCAGCTCTGGAAAGGACAAGTCCTCAAGAGATCAGCAGTGCTGGAATTGAAGGAATTAAGCAGCATGATATAACCTGAGCATATAGCTGCAGCAGGAGAGGAAGAGTTTCTCTTTTTTATAGCTTAGACTTTTCAGGTCCCCATCCAATTGTTCAGTACTTTGGGTGGGTTGAAAAGCAAGGCTTTTCCTGGGTTTCTTTCACTTCGGACTGGAGAAAACTCAATGCCTTGTAAAGGGGACCAGCTAGGTATCTGTGAGGAAAGGAGGCATTTTCAACAAAACTCCCTTTGGAAACACAAGCTGCACACAGGGCAGTTTGACAGATGAGTAGGGGACAGAACTGGAACACTTTCTTGCTGTGTGGATTGCCAGAGTTCATCACACTTAGCTGCCAAATTTCTCCTTTGTTTAATGACCCAGTAGACATCAAGCAGCAGTGAATCTGTGGTTCTTGCTCAATGTTTCACTGAGCTCTGGATTAGAGATGGTTGACATTAGAACTATGATTTGTCATTTGCCCCCTAATCATAGCTGGTGTGGGATGTTTGTTTTCCCCTTTTGAGTTTGGCTTTAATTTTCTGAATACAAAAGTTCTTTCACAAATGAAAATGTAACAATAAATCAAAAATTAAAAAAGATGCATTAATAAAGATGAAGAATAAATGCAAATAAAAAGCAGATGACTATTCCTTTGCAGTGTGAAAAAGGTCATTTGAGACCACGAGGAAAGTGACCAAACTCATGGGAATAAACTGTCAAATAAATGAAAATGAATAAGGGGGAGACAGGAGGGGATCAAGGAAGTTGAGGGGATTTGTCTTTTCTTTTGTTTGTTTTTATTTTCTTTGGTAAACATTTTGAACACAGCATTCAAAGGTATTTAGATTTTCTTTGGCTAGCTTTGCTATACATCCTTTCACTTCCCCTTTCATGAAAGAAAATATTTACCTGCAATAGATGCATACTGTTTCCTGCCATCATCCTCTGATTACAGGAGAGAACATATAGGGTGCTTCTCACCCATGGCTTTGTTTACCATGGCTTGGTCTTTCCAATGTCTTCTTGGAGGTTCTGTGCCATCTTAGTAAGAGTAAAGTTAATTCGTGCTCGCTGCTTTTCTCTCTGTCCTTTATGTCTTTTTTTAATGTCTTTTTTTTATGCCTTTTCTTTATTTTTATGTCTTCTCCATGTATTGTAATCCTTTCTCAGTGCTCAAGAATTCCAGTTTAAATCTCACCAAGAGAAAGTAAATTTGGACTACTCCTTTTTTTTTTTTTTTTTTGTCCACTTCAACATATGTTAAAAATTCCCAATTATTTTGATGTCTTGGTTCTTTAAATTCAATATATTTAATTTATTTGCTGTTGATTAGGCACTTTAATCCCTAATTGCCTTGAAAATTTAGGCCAGTGTGGTGTTAGATTACAATTGCCCTTCCTGAATTTCATAATATATTCTTTTTTTAACAATGAGAAGCCCCCAGTCTTCTCTGTATTTCTATGAGAAGGTTACCTTTTGTTGCTCAGATTCTGGGAATAATTCAACTTGTGTTTTTCTCCCAGTCTCCTGCACCATTAATTGAATTACCTGTGAGCATCTTGTGTTTTGATTCTCAGGGGGATGGATGTATCTGAAGTTGGAATATCTGAGCTGTTTGTTTGGTTTTTTTCTTCTCAAATAACCAAAGTCTGGAATCAGTTTTAAAGCATGTTTTCCAGGAAGCCTATGAGTGTTTTTTAAGCCTCCATAAAATTACGTGTGATTTAAATGATGAAAGAGCATCATGCTCTTATCAGAGATTAGATCTTTATCTTCTTATGCTGTTTGTTTTGGATGTAAACTTATGTTGCCTACTTTAGGTTTCAAATTTCTAGGGGCAGGCATAGACTGCATTCTAACAGTCATACACTGCAATGTTATGCTTATAAGTGTCACTATACAACTAGTTTTTCTAAATAGAGGCCTACTCTCATACAATTTTTTTTCCCCTCATATTTTAGCATGAAATAAAACCAGCATTGGATTTAATATCTGTTCGTATTTGACCTGGATGAACTATATACTGTTCTAGCAATCATCCTGAGCTTGCAAATGCTTTCCTGCACGTATAAAATTAGAAACTTGGAAGAGAGAGTTCTTGCATAGTCACAACCAAGAACAGAAATAATGAGGCAAAGTAATGAGCAGAATTTTTAGTTCTATAAAGGTCTGGAGACAGAGCAGCTTTGGGCAGCATTTATCCAAAATGTCAGTTCTATATATTGAACAGGTTCATCTTAACACCTGGCCAGTGGAGCCAGCTGGATACAACAATGGGAGCACAGCAAGTGAGATGAAGTGTGGCTCCTTGCAGCCTTAGTTGTCTCCTCCTCTCCTTCTGGAATCCTGAAAACCAGAGAGGACACCTAGCAGGGAAATGAATGGCCACTCTGAAGAGCTGTGAGCCCCAAAACTTGTCTAGAGCTTCTGGTTCTGTTTTTTTAACAAAGTTTCCAATGCTCTGTTAAGATTGAATTTGAGGGCCCTTGTGAAAACGTTACCTTTTCCCAATAAATACAGCAGTTTTTCAACTTCCAGGATATAGCATTTTAAAGAGCGATAAAATGTTGAGTCCAAAATGCTGCTCTTGCTGGAGCTGGAAGTGTTGCTGATATACCATTCCAACATTTTATTTTATCTCATATAAGATGAGTATTTCCCTAAAACAAAGGAACACGTTTACTGTGACACAGCAGATCTATTAAAAATCAGTCTTTGGGCTCTGATATTATAGCTGTGTCCTGAAGTTTCCCTCTCATTCAAGCAGGCATCTTTTTATACCGGCTTATAGCATTTAAATTGACTTAGTTGAGTTGGGAGAAACTTATGAGAACTAATTGAAACAATCTTAAAGGAAAATTGGATATTTCTTTTAGAAATTCAAAGCAGAAAAAATTGTTAAATTATTAAATGGGGAAAAAAATTTTTTTTTTTCCCTCTAGGAAGTCTTGCTCTAACATGAGATTTTAAATTTTTGTTTTGTAACCTTGCTTTAATAAATAATAAAGTTTCAATTTTAACCGAAAATGCTTAAATACTAACAATGCTTCTCTGGCTTACAAAACTGGAATCAAAATGCTGTGATAGAGGACTAAATGTTTTTACTTTAAAATGGTGGTTTTTTATGTGTGTGAAGGCATATTTTGGTTGCAGTTGTGCATGTTTCTGGAATTGGCACTGCTGTGGAACAATACTAATTTAGAAAGCACTGTCCCTTATACAGTGTTCTCATTAAGTGTAATGATGCTCATCTAAAAGTCTTAATAATCCTTCAAAATATTATTAAATCCCAATTATTTATGAACAATGCTAGTGTATGTGCTTGAGGTCAACGTAGCATGCAAGTCATTTAATTAGTGCATCATGTCCGGTTTTATTCACTTATATTGCTTCAATTAGAATGGTAATTGAGAACTGAGTATGTATGTTTTTTCTTGCAGTTGCAGTGCCTAAACCTACTTGTTGCTGCTGTAATTGCTACTTGCCCTACGTCTTCTACCACCCTTCTTTATTTATTATTAAATTAAGAATATTTAAAGAGGAGACACAGCTATTGCACAAAACTTATTTGTTTCAGTGTGACTAGATCACACAATAATTTAACTCAATGCTTATCCGAATTGACTGTGAGATGGAGTCTTACCTGTAATCTTCATTTCTTCTCTGCCATGTTGCATCTTCAGTCCTGATCAACCCATGCAAAACCACTGCAAAAACAAGGAGGTGCCTTTTGTGTCTTCCAGACACATTTTTCTGAGACTCAATGCATCGTGATCATGTACTCTATATACCAGCTGTGATCTTATCAGCTGCATTAGCTGCAGTGGCTCAGGGAGTTTTGCCATTGCCAAGATGGCTTGAATGTTCTGAGAGAAAGAGAATAAAAATGCAGTTTTTATCAAAGTGAGGTTTGCAAATAGCTGCAGTCTGACTTGGAGTTTGCATTTAACATTTGAACACATAAGAGCTAATAATAATTTTTGTTGCGGTGGAACATCTGTTAGTTAATCAGAACTTGAATTAATGGAGAACTGAAAGCAATTAGCTAAAGGTTACAAACTAATTAGTGTAATAATATTATTAAACTAGCCCTTCCATAGCTAATATTGCAGCCAGATTCCATAATTTAAAACCTTTATTTTAAGGGACCCCAAAATCTTGGTTTAGAGAACAAAATTAATCAATGGAAAACATTTTTGCAAAGTTTGAGAAACGAAATCAAATTG
The DNA here is from genome assembly GCA_013397775.1 of Eulacestoma nigropectus. NCBI lineage: Eukaryota > Metazoa > Chordata > Aves > Passeriformes > Eulacestoma > Eulacestoma nigropectus. Next base: position 493,958 of record VZTE01004148.1, read on the forward strand.
CTCTAGGAATATACTTTAAAATTAAATTAAAACCAAAAAACCCCCTTTTCATTTTGTATTTTAATCTTTTTTGCCACACATAGGGTCAAAAAAGGTTTGTTTTCACTCTTTGTACCCACCCATATAGTGAAATCTCCCTGGAAACAAATGCAGCAGCTTTAATTGAAGAAGGTTCATTATAACTGAAATAAATTGTTAATTTTGTTGCAAATAATATTGAGAGGGATCAGCTCATTTCCCCGACTTCAGAGGCTGCTACCAACATCTTCCTGTTTCCATTCAGGTAAAATAATCTTTTGGGAGTTTTTTGCTCTTTGAGAATATCCTCTGGCAACTGATTTCAAAAGGGGACAGTTTGTTTGGTTTTGGTGTTTTTTT
>VZTE01004148.1:494362-614980 GCA_013397775.1 Eulacestoma nigropectus
TGATTTAAAAAGGGGGCAGTTTTTTTGGTTTTGTTTTTTTTTTTTTTTTTTTTTTTTTTTTTTTTTTAATAGGTGATCTGCATGTAGATGCTGGTTGAAAATTCAGAAGCCTGTCTGAGAGCTGAGGGATTTTGGTGGGTGGGTGGAAAAATGATAGGCAAGTTGACAAGACCCTTCACAGTTATGAGGATATTGTTCCTTCAAGGGCTGTGCTACCTGGAAATAAACCTTTCTCTGAGAAAGTGAAGTAAGAAAGTCAAATTTCATATAGATTTACTTTTTGGGTTGTGACTGGAGTCTCTGTAGTCTAACAGAAAGGAAACTTGCAGCTTTCCTGGGGCTAGGTGACTCGTGATCTTTCTCGTGAGAATTCTCCAGTGGCAAATAAGTTGCGCTCACTCTTCAGTCTTTCCTTGGGCAAGGGTAGCAATAATGCTTGTCATTTATCTGCTTGCTTGTTTTCAAAAAGTGTGGAGAAACTCAATATCTTTGAGACAATTACTGCTTTATTAAAACAAAAGAGTGGGGGTTCCAAAGCCAGTGACAAAGGGAGAGAAGAGACAGCGCAGTATGTCATGCGTCACATGATTGCATAAGCACCGTTTCATTAAAGACACACTAAAAGCCTCAGTGTTATTTTGGCAGGAAGTGCTAACACAGCTCTCCTTTGAAGTGCTGTGGTGTTAGACTTGTTGTGTGTTGTTAGACTTGTTACTCTTGGTTTTAGTGTAGGTGGATACATTTGGTTTAGTAATGAGTAAGCTATCTTCACCTAATAGGAGTTGCAAGGTCCCAGTAAAAGTCTGACTCTGGTTTTGTGCATTTGAAATAGAAAAAGTGATATTTAATGAATAAAACATTTAATAATGATTTGTAAGAGTTTTGAAATAGAAGTACCAAGTGTTTGTCAGCAGGTTTAGCTATAAGTTATTGTGGTTTGTGGGTTTGTTTGTTTGTTTGGGGGGTTTTTGGTGAGGTTTTTTTGTTTGCTTGGTTGTTTTTTTTGTGTGTATGTGTTTTTGTTCAATTTTTCTTTAAGGAAACACATGTAAGAAAATGGACAACTGTACTTCATGCACATTGCTATATTTATTTCTTTGTCATCAGATTTCATTCCTTCATCTGCCCTGCTCCCAAACCCACAGCTGTGCATTGCAGCCTTGTGCTCGGTGCAAATCTCTCATTGGTGACTTTGCAAGGTTTGCTGTGGTGAGTTATTTGATACAGGCTATAGGACTGACTGGACTGTTTGATTAATCAACTCTTGAAATATCTGCTAGGTCTCTATCCAGAACTTCAAAATAGTTCATTTAATTTTTCTGGGAAAATAAAAAGCAAGCAAGAAAAACAAAACAAAGCAGGTTTGGCACCATTGTAGAGAGTGATACGTTTTATTAGTAAGTGTTCATCTTGAGTTTTTTTGTTTGTTTGTATTTTTTCATGGAGGAATGTCCTTGTCCCATCTGAGTAACAATTACCACTGCATTAGCTATCACTTTTGACAAAATTCTGTTACATCATTAGCATCCTGAGAGGGGCACATCCTTGAAAAGAGAAAAGGATCAGGATGCTTTCATAAGCTTTCTTAAAAAGTTTGGTCAATGTAAAACAGTAAGTTTTTTGGGACGTAGTCTGTTGGAAACTTGGAGGCACCTATCCCCTCTTTTCAGCGAGAGCCTTTTTCTTTTTCAGTGGGGGTTGCTACTTCCTTATTAAGCTGCTGGTAGAAGTTCCTCGGGATCAAGGCTGATGCACTCTGGTGGTGCTCCTGGCTTTGGCTACACCTCTCCTGTCAGGACCACCTCCTCAGCTGGACTTTGCCCTTCCTCTTTGGAGAGACAGAGCTGCTCAGTGTTGGGAGCTGTCATTCTGGCGTTTGTCGTACACGCAAAAAATGGTTCAAAGCAATCCTTAAAGCACTAGACAATTATTCTAGTTTTATTCCTCAGAACACTTCATTACACATGCACGCTCACATGCACATGGAGTTTCGCATTTTCTCACTGCCCCAGGCCCCCCATATGTGTTTGCTGCCTGCCTCGCTGACACCCTCTCCTGTGAGTCAGCAGTCTGGGAGGGAAGGACAGGCGTTACAGCCATTTTTCTTGCTCCTGTTCAGAAAAGAAGCCTGCTGCTCTGACACAGAGAATAAAGCTGCATTCCCCAGCCCTTTCTGAAACATACACGTTGCACTCAGTGTGATATTTGCTTCTTTTTGGCACTATTCAGTGTTTTGTTGCAGTGCCCTTCCAATTATTACTGTATATTAATTTTGATTAGACAGGAGGCTGCTTTGTGAATCTTGACTTCCTGCCAGTACAATCAAGTGTGAGCCATGGGAATGAGAAGCAAATGTTGCTTTCAAAACCTTGTGAAGAATATATTACTTCTAAGTCACAGTTGATATATATAATTTTAAAAATAATAAATGTCTTTGTTGGTACACCAGGAATTGAGATATGTCATGAACCCTACCCTGAAAGGGGGAAGAATATCTAAAAATTGATGGAATATCTGTATAAACTATTTTATTTGTGTATTTTCAATACTCAAACTTTGTATTTTTTCAATTTTTGATTGGCTATTTGCTTAATGCATCAACCACTGTGCTATAAATTACTTGAGTAGAAGCAATGTTAGGTATAAAAAATAGGAATGGCATAGGTTCCTAAACACCTTATCATGAAATATACTACAAGGAATTCGGATAGGAATGTTTATTCAGGCAAGTTCTGTGGTTTGTGCTACTGGGAATGGGTGAGCACGGTGTTGTCCCTCTCCTGTTGTCCTTCCTGTACACCCTCCCTCTCCCCCACTATCCCTGGTTTCATCTATGAATCTACAAATTCTGAAAGTCTAACTCTCAGAGCTCACAAAAAGGCAATTGCAGTATACACAGAGCTTTACTGGGGCCTGAAAAAGGAGTTTTGAATGTCTTTGTTTTTTTTTCTTGCTCTGCTTACTTTTCCAGCTGAAGTAATTGTCCTTCTTAGTCCCCTTGCTCATCTCACTCCCTTCTTTGGCTGGCGACTGCTGAGTTGTCATCATGCATTACTTACTGTTGAGAGGGTAGCTCCTGTGGTCCTGCTTGTATGTAGCTCAGTCAGCAGCAGGTGCTGGAGGAGCAAAGCATGTCAATATTTCATGCATTTAAAATCAAACACATTGACTCACATATGGCTGCTCCAAGTAGCGCTACATGTAAGCATGCTTTCTTTATGTAGGTGTGCTGTACTGCTACCCCTAATGTACCTCCAGCCTGGCAATATAAATGTGATTGTGAGAAAGCAGTGTGATAAAGAAGCATTATCTGGGTTATGAAACTAAGTACCCCAAAATTACGAAGTAACAGATTCATGCTTGGAGGCTGAACAGGGCTTTTGTATGAATCCATTACTATGACAGGGAAATGACACGTGATCATGGAACTACAGAATGGATCATTAGGGAGCAAAGGTTTAGTATGGACAATTCCTAATTTTTTACTCCTGATTTTACAGCTGCAATATTTAATTTAGCTTTCAAATACAATTTACGCCTGTGGGAGTTAGAACATCATACACTTGTTTTTACCTTTTTGACTGCATAATCGGTACCCTTTTCTTGAAATCTTCCTTCAGAAGATGAGCTTGAGCTCTGAATTTTTAATATTGCAGCATGGATCTCCACAGGTGGAGCTGCAGAAGTAACTGCTCTAACTCTGGGGGTTAAGCAGGTGTGCAGGTCAGATGGGGGCTGTTGGGTTACTGGCTATGTTTGATCAAGAAGGAGCAGCTGAGATGTCTGGTTGCATTCTTCCATATGTTGCACACATTTTAAATATAGTTCTCTCTTCTCTACATCTGCCAGTACAGACCTGGCTTAGCAGATTTCTGTACCTTTGTTCTTCTTTAAGTTGCTACCAGGAAGAGGACCACTCAAATGAAAATGAAGGAATGCCTCACTTGCCAAACTGAAAATCAGGAAAGGATGTGTCTGGCTAACGACTTCCACATTTTCAAGTTGTGGCGTTAGAACTCAACCAAAAAACAAACTCCCCACCTTAGAGGAAACCTTAGGCTGACCAATTAGAAACTTGGTGTGTAGGAAATGTTAACAGTTTTTGCAAAAAGCAAGCATCCCTTCCCAAAACCAACCAACCAACAAACCAACCAACCATCAGCACCACAAAGAAGAATCACAAAATACCCCAAAAAGCCTTTTTTATTAATCATGCAGCAAAGACGAGCCTGCTTCTGCTGCTGCTGCTGCTCCAAAAAAATTAGTCTTTGGAACTTTGAAGAAAGTTTTTAGTTTTTAATTTTGTGAATGTTTAGCTACCCTGGGGAGAAATCAAAGCATAGTGCATTGACATTTTTGTCCTCAAATTATTCTAGCTGATTCCTTGTATCATTGATGGGCATGTAGTTGAGATTTAACTATCTACTACACTATCTAGTAAGAATGAAAGTGATAGTGCAGAGTACAAGGAAAGGGAAACAAGTGGAAATGTACTAAATGAAAATCTTTTCTCTAGGAAGATAAATTCTCGACAAGATTTTATTTTTCTGGGCTGGAATTTTACTTTAGTGTTTCTGTGTTTATAATGATTGAAAAGAATTAAACTTTATTTCCTATTTAATTGGGAGGATATGTTATTGCCTTTTTATACCAAAAACCCCTCCCACTTTCTTTTTAAGTTACGATATAGTAATTGCCTTTCCTATATGCAAACTGGAATAGGTTTTTTTAATTGTCATTTCCATTATCTGTTGTAAAACACTACTGAAATCTTGAAACAGTCTTGCTTAGAAAATAACTATGCCAGTTAATGTTGCAGTTGCAAAGTAAAAGATATATCAAATCTGACACTTTTTTGATATATTTTTTGCTTCCTTTTTTTCCAAATTTTGAAGCAAATTACTTACTTGTCCCATACCTTCCCCCCTCTTCACGTTCCCTCTTTTGATCTTCCCGGCTCCAGGAGGTTTGGGAGTCGGAATACCTATCCTAAGGGACACATACTGCAGCATAAATCATGTTGATGCTGTTGAAACAAAATGTCTCTGCTTTGATTATATTTCAAAACTACAGAAGATAAAAACAGAAGCCAGGTAATCCTCAGTACCATGGACTGAGAGAAGGCAGCAAAGGCTGTGAATTAATGTAACAAGCAGAAAGCAGACAAAAAGGAACAAAGCAAGAGAGGCCTTACAGGATTGATGTGCTTTTGGAAAAAAAATTAAAAGTATATTTTAAGGAATTTTATTTATCTCAGCTCTCCTCTGTTTCCTGAACAATGGATGTCAGTCTTATCTCTGCCTAGATACACTGTCACGTGAAAGTTCCCATCTGTGGATCCCACCCCATTTCAAAATCTACAAATATATTTAGCCTCTCAAAATCCTTTCACAGAACCAGGAAACAGCAGCTCTCTGTCACCAGCTTGCTCTTGACTTTTCAAAGAGGTTTATTTTACTATGATGGATAGGAGCAGTGGGTCTGATGTTAGGTGTTTGCAGGTATATTGAGCAAACTCTGCAGCATGTAAGATTTTCTTATAATTTCCTCTAAGTAACAAGTGCCTATGTAGAGGGAATAAGCAATGAAATGCCTGGCTTTGTTGCTAATCCTTTGTTTTATTAGCAGTTGCCCAGAAGTAGCAAAGATTCCCTCTCTTCAACAACCTCCCCCATGCCTTTCAATAATTTGCTGACTTATTATTTAATTTATAACCAGGGTTTTCAAAAGTAAACACTTGATATACAGTTGAGAGGTGTTCATGCATCTGTGTGTACATAGTCATACATGTAGAGACCCAGAAATTTAATATGGGGTTTTTTTTGATATGTGATAGTATTGATCCCATGACTTTCACAACTGCCTGGGAAGCTTTGGCTGCAGGAATAAATTCCTGGGAAAATAATCAAATAGGAAATAAATATGTAAATAGCTTACAACATAGATGGAGTGACCGAGATTATGGGCCTGACCTGCATTGTCCTCATCCGCTGTACTTAGGTTTTCTCTTCCTTGGAGCAAACCCCTGATTTTTTTTTTTATCATTAAATAATGATAAAAAAAAGATAAAAAAGTCTTTTCTGCAAAACAAGCAAAAAAACCCCAAACCTGATAGAAATTTTTACAGTAATAAAACATGTATTGTCATCCTACTGTAGCTTTCTGAGATGAACCTTATGCAGCCCTATTTTTCTTGGGGTGGACTAGCAGGAAGGTAACAACATCTTTCTGGCTGTCTTTTCATGGGAAATCTTCAACTACGTTTGTCTAACATAGCTGAGATAACAGAGTAATAACATTCATTTTGACCATTGACTGTGTTCACTGAGACCACGTACGCTGGAAATAATATATTTTGAAGTTTTATCAAGCACTAAGGTGGTGGTACCTGTTTGTCTATGCTCTACAGAACAAGGAATGAGTGTTTTGAACTTTCTGAGTCTCTGTGTACGGTACTGTGAAGCAAGATCCATAAAGTATATCTCTCATTGAAAATGTGTGGGATTCAAAATATACTGATTGGATTGAGCCATTTGTTTAAAACATTCCTGAAGGAAGATTTTTACCTTACTATATCATAATCCAGTGGTTACAGAACATGTCCAAATGTGGGACCCCTGGTTTGTAGATGTCTGCTGGCTTTGAGGTGCCCCCAGCAGGTTCTGGATAGCCTACACTTAGGTTCTGGAAAAGGCCAACTTCTAAGATGCCTCCTTCTTGATAGCATGTCACACTAATTGATTTAAATGGATGTGCAGGAGCAAGTTCTGAATCTAGACCCTTCAAAACAAAATTCATTTTTCATCTAAGGATACTGAGCTGCTTCAAAACAATCTCAAATAATAAAATCAGACTTTCGCTAAGCAAGAGTGCTCGATGGCTGTAACCCTGCTGTTTCCTGTATTGACCTAAAGCTGCTTCAGATATTCCAGTGTGGTAATCTTTCTGAGACAGGGTGCTGTCTCATGTCTTACAAAATCTGTGGTTAGAGCTTTCCCTTAAGTTTCTTCTGGAAGGTTAGAAGCTGTAATGCTGTCCTTTTGTGCAGATGGTCTGTTGAGACTCCATTTCATCATGTCGCCAAAAGTAAAGGATTTTTTAATCAGATTTGGTAACTGCTCAGCACAAGGGAACGTAAGTAAATCTTTAATGAAAATTGCATATGATTTGCTTTACCAGTGGATATGAATTTTGTCACTGAAGGATTCACTGAAAGCTATTTGAAAACCATCTGATTAAATGAGAAAGACCTTTAGAACAATTTGAAATTAATTTAACAAACAGCCTAGAGCTTGACCTCATTTGACAGCCAGTCTCATCCAAACTACTGACCTTCTGACTCCCAGTCAGTCTGTCTCTTTCTGCTGCCACCAATTCCCTTCCAAAAGGTGGATGCCTTTCTAAGAAATGGTCTCAGACTAGACAGTTAGGGTCCTGTTCAGACTTGAAATCTGCACCTAGCAGTCAGCTCACTTCTCTGAAATTCATGTGCTGACTTTCTCTTCTGCTTAATTTAAGAGGTTTAGCTTTAATTCTTTCACTGTCCTACACATCAGCTTTTTTTCAGAATGCCTGCACTGTGTAAGTGAGGATCGTGCAGAAGTACCTGAGATGGATTGAATCAAAGCAGCAAAATCCTTTTGCATCCATGAAGTGATCTGCCAGATTCCAAAATGATCCTGAGACAGGTATATCTACCTTTTCATGTTGTTACTTTTTAGCAGTACATCTTTCTTTGGACATTGCACCACAAGGGTACAATTGCATTGTTTTAGGAACTAGAGTGGTCTGAACTAGCTCCACTCTCCATGCTATGATCACAATTTGCAGTTTAACTGCACTCTGTGATCAGGATAAAACCTTCTTTTAATGGCAGACCTATGAGTTATTTATATATTATATTATAATATATTATATATATATATATATTATATGATATATATATTATATATATTATCTTAATTATAATTTGAAAGGAAAAGTGGTAAACTTAAGCCATGATTTCTCACAAACTTCCACACTTGAATCTAGAACTACCCATGACCGTGCATGCAAACAAATATATGGGAAAAGTTTTCAAGTCCCTTCTAAGAGCGTGGAACTCTGGGATGGCACTGTGGCTGTGGAACTGTAGGACAGGCCAGGGGTCAGGCTGTTCTGCTGAGGTGCTGCTGCTCTGACTGCTGCGTGCATGAGGGCCGATCTCATTTTTGACTCTCGGAATACTGCAATGCAAAGTTTATCCTTGAAATGACAGGTCCCTAAAATATTAAAATCCTTGTACGTTCCCTGCTGTCCTCAGCTCACCCAGCCAGCTGGCAGAGAAAAACTGAAGGAAAATTTTTAGGCACTTTCCCTCTTCACTAAGGAAGGATTTATGTAAGTGCGTATTGGCACATAGTCATATATGAGCACATACACAAGGACTTGCTGAAAACACACTTGCAGTATTAATCGACAGAAGCTCCTGGGAGTTTAGATTCGGTTTTCTGCCTCTTTATGAGTATTAGAAATACTGGCTTTTCAATGCTCCATTTAGGTGTCTGTGATGTTATCATTCTGTGTGCAGCCACACTTAACTAAAAAAGATTCAATAATTTCATTTTTTTAACAAAAGGTGATTAAAGAAAGGACTATAAATTACTTAGAAAAGCAGTCAGATTTTCTTTTTCTTTACAGATACAGAAGATGTTCAGGAAGTCCGTGTTGTTCAGAACCATGCTCCATAGCTCTTACTAGTTACAAAAGTGTTACATCTCTTGCAGTAGGGTGATTAACATACACGCTTAAAATATTTTCAGAGAGCTCAAGTATTGTTTTCCAAATTGACTTTAATTAGATGCACAGGGTGCTTAATCTCACTGTTTCTTATGAGATTGGATTCTTAAGTTAGTGATAGTAGTGCAAAACATGAAGAAAAGTGTTTATCCGGGGGTATGAGGGATTGGGTGAATACAGAGCTGGGAATCCTGCTGTGGAAAGGAGCAATGAATTTGAGAATGGAATTGGAAAGTGTCAGACACTCCACGTGGTACCTGCACTCATGACGGCACAAGGTGTGACAGGACATTGTGGAATATGCTGTGTAAGTTGTGATGTAGATGTATGTGATGTACAGGTGTGATGTAGAGACAGATGGAACTATTGCACTGAAGACAAATACAGCAAAGTATACTACTAAATCTGAGATTAGGAAAAGTGAAGTAAAGAATTAAATAGTTAAAAGACCTTTAAGGCAGCACAGTAAATTCTGCTTTACACGATGCTTTAAGGAAATGAGGTTGCATTGATATCAGAAATAGGAATAAAGAACAGATTTATAAAAGTCTTGACCAAATTTCATGTAAGAAATTCAGAGAAGTTATCCAAGGACAGGGTACCATGTTCACACTTACTACAGATCATGGTTACTAAAAACAAGGAGGTGTTTGTGATATACGCATGTGTAATATTTTGATATTTATGCGTGTTATAAATTTTAATTTTACTTTGTGCCTTATATTGTTTATACTGTCTATTGATAATACAATGATGAGCTTTCTATGTTTTGAAAGATTCTGGGAGAAAATATTTCCCTAGATGTACGTACATTATTTCACTGTTACTCTTGGTCTTTCTCTTGTGAATGTCAAGAATATTCTCCTCCTCATGGGTTAGGACCTTCCCTTCTATAAGTTTCAATATCTCTTCTTTGTCATACCTTCTGGCAAATTTAAAGAGGGGCAAATTGGATATAATAGAGATTGAGCTCTTTTTATAACCTCTTAAATAATTAAGTCCCCTCTACATCTGCACTGTCCAAGACAGCCTAATCCTCTCTCTAAATTAATGAACCTTATCATTTCCCTGTGTGTCAAGTTATTCCTTCAAGAGTTTTTCCTCATAACAGTTTTGGCAATAGACTTGTAATCTTTCCTGAATTATATTTTTATAGGTTATACTAGGTAAGCGTCTAATTAGTATAATTTAAGATTACATAGTGAGAGGTTTATTTGAATTTTTCTTTCCATAGAAATGATGCACCCAGAAAAAACTTTCCTTGTTTGCTTAATTTGAAACCAATAGAAAAAATTCAGTTCTAATTACAGTCTTTATTTCTATGTCACATAATAAATATGTTTGGCTGCTGACCATTGAAAGGATTATTGGATATGAGGGACAGGACATCAGTCAGATACTTTAGTATAAGCCGCAGGAGACAACCTTCAATATACTTGAATTATGCATTTCAAATGTTACTTTTTCAAATAGGACATTATTGCAGCATGAATCTTTTTTATTAAAATAAAAATCTAGTCTTTATAAAAGCGTAACACTTTTTAAGACTTAAAAAGAGTGAGGATCTTTGAGTAGGTGACAGCACTTATAACAAGGAAGGCAGATGTATGAAAGCTGGTTGTGAAAACAGAGAGCTTTCTCCAAGATCTTATTATAAGTGAGGGGGGCTTCAATACAAGTCTTATAACATGAAAGGATAGTATTCGTCTGGAGAGAAGTCATTTATCAAGGCATGACACACGTAATTCTGCTTTTCCCAAAGTGCCAACTTGCTGGTGAAAATGATCATGTTTTATTCTTTTCTAGGGATAGCCACGGAAAGAAATCAGCAGAGTGCTATTCTTTTGCACTAGATTTAAATACATAATATGCCAAGTGTTTCACTGGTTCATTGTTACAAAATTATCTGTTGATCTTTTTAATTTTCTTTTATTTCTCTGAATAAGTTGAGCACAGAAATGGCATTGTTGGACATTGTGCTGCTTTGTATTACCATTTTTATTTTACGGTATGGGTGATATTTTGTATGTCTGTTAGGTTTTTTGTCAGGCTTAACAGAGAGCAAACAGTTCAGCTAGATTACTGTGATTCTGAGATTTCCAGTGCACTGAGAGGCTGTTCTGTCCCAAGATCTCACATATTTGCTGAATTTGGTCTTATACCACACAGAAAGCACTACAGTTTTGTTCCTGATAAATATGGACTGAAGAAGGAAATTAGCTAGTGGGAAGGCCAAGATCATCTTTGCAGTTGTAAAGAAATAAATAGGTGATAGACAATGGGTAACATGAAGCAGAAAAAGAAAATATGAGGGTGGTGTGCAAAAAAGACGCTGCTTTTCTTACAACAGCAATTTACAAATAGAGGCAGAGTGCAGTAGGGAGGAAAGAACTCTTCAGAATTCTTCAGAGCAGAGAGATAAAAAAGCATTCCAAATCAAAAAAGTGGGCATTATGACTGGAAAAAGGTGGATGTTCCTCCTGTCTTCAGCAAAGGCAAGAATGACAACAGCCCAAATAGCCTCATGTTTATGCCATGAAATGTTATGTCCTTAGAGAAGCCACCTCTGGGTACATGATGGACTGACTGGGGACAGCTATCATCGATGTAACAAGGGCAGATTATACCTGACTGACACAGCTGCTTTCTGTAGTGGGATTGGACCGTCTCTCTTGCAAACAAGGCAAGAGCAATGAAAGTTGTATACGTAGCTTTAGCAAGACTTTTGTCGTGGTTTCTCACAGTTTTCTTTTAGTCAGACCAAGGAGGCATGGGTTGTAAGTGTGGACTCCATGGTGGCTGAGAAACTGGCTGGCTCACCAGCCTCAGTGGAGTGGTAGTATTTCAAACCCTAACTGGTTGTCATCTGGATTAAAAAGAAAATCTCCATCAATATGGTTAAGTACTGGAGCAGGGCCCAGAGTGATTGTGAAATCTTCATACTGGAGTTTTGACAGAACTTGACTAGACGATGTCCTGGGCAACTGAATCTAGCATTGGAGCTGGCCTTGCTTTGAGCAGAAAGTTGAGCTGGATGTCTCCTAGATGTCCCTTTCAACCTAAAATTGTTCTGTGATTCTGCATTGTCTCAGTACTTTCAATAGTCACCCAAACTAAGCCTGATTGCTGAGTTTTGTCATGCCCACTCACTGCATGGATCACTCTGAATTCACCAGGAAAACAATATTAGATGCAGGTAATCACTTCAGCATTCAATGTGCCTGGTGAACAGCATATCATTACCAGAAACTGCATCATTAAAAATGTAAAAGGCCTTGCTAATCACTGACCATTGTTAAAGATTCATATAGTCTAAGTTCTTTCCCAGAATTTTAACAACCTGCCTCTTCAATTAAAATAAAATAAATGCATCGGAGCACAGAGAATCATGGAGTGCAGAAAAGTACAGTTGAAAATGGACATCCTTGATTGAAAAAGTCACCTAATCAATGGGATCATTGAAGTAATGCATAATCAAGTAGCAGAGAATGTTCAACAGCTTTCATCTGCATGAAAATTGTGAATAGAATTTAATTGTTCCTGGACTGAATTTTCTTTGACCACCTTGAGTCGTGTTTCAGCAACACCACTGTATGACCTCTGAGCTGTTACGACTAATCAACCTAATGAAAAATTTGCTGAAGCCTCTACAGAAGTCTTCAAGAAGAAAACAAGAGGTGGGTTTCATATATGTATATAAAATTAATTTTGTTCCGAGTTAGGAAAGCTCCTTAAGAGCTAAAGGTTAGCACTTAAAGCTATCCAACCCAGACATATCAGTTGAGGAAATATATTGATGGATATTTACTTGTTGTGCTGGATCATTGCAATATTTAAGAACCTCATAAGGAAATTTTAATGGAGAGTACCTTCTGTTGAAACCCATTAAGTTTTGATTCAGTGAAGGCCCTCTCGATAAAAGCTGCTGTTCCCACCAATGGCTCTGGTGCTTCCTTTGCAGATGATTTTATGATATAATAGATTATTTTCATTTATGTCACACTGAATCCTACCCTTGGAGTAAGCTTTCTGGAACCAGTTCTACTGGTTTTCCATAGCTCTGCTACTGACTTGCATGAGACTTTTGGATCCACACTAAATATAAGATTGGTACCAATGGGACTGTATGCTATTTCTGTAAGCCACTCTCTTCTGTAATGGCTACAGGAGATAACAGCAACACTATAGTTATATTTGTTGGTTTAAGCAACAGAGGTTTGTTTGGGTTTTGCTTTGTGGTTGTTGTTTTTATAAGGTTCCCTGTTTTTCCAGCATTGAAGCAAGAAAAACTTCACAGTAGCTTCATCTTATGTTCGATCTATGAAGTCATATTGATTGTCAGGTGTAAGCATTCTGACAGCTGTGAAATGAGTGGATGATGTGGTGCTAAGGAATGAAGGATTTGGAACTGCAGGAGTTCTAGGCCAAGGAGTGTGCTTCTTATTGCTTTTTTGTTGAAAGTGGCAGATGTGGTTATGAGTGAAGATTACTATTATTTCAGTGCATCAACCCTGAACTCTGTCACTAGATACAAGAAGGTGTTTGAAAGAAAAGGTTGATGTACACGATAGGTAAGGGTCTGAGAGAAAAACATACTATAACAATGAATTAGCAAGCTTATACCTGTCTGCCTTTTACGAAGTAGTTATCAGAGCTTTTAGAAGAGAGATTTTCAGATATGGAAATGGAACTGGATATTAGGGGCATATACAATTCAGCAATAGGAGGTGAATCTTTGCCTCTGACAGACACACTTCAGTGAGATTTTAATTTTTATCGTACCTTGTCTTTCTTGTGAACTTAGCTAGCAAATGTTAACACTGTACTCAGAGTTTGTTTGGTCAAAATGTTTCTCCTCAAGTTTGCAAGTGGTGGACGTAGATAGATGGTTCAGGATTCATTTCTGAATTTGAAAAGTAAACTGCAGCAGTCTCAGTCTTCAGTGAGCAAGCTCTGAAGGGCAGAGAAGCCTCATTTGTTATGTAAAAGAAGATGGCTTTTTTGCTATTGTGATTAGATTGTTGTGAAAAAGCATCATAAAATGTAATGTAGAATCTTGTAAAATGCTAAAGCACTTTTAAAATGCCACCAAAAAGTTTTCTAGTTCTCCAATTAAAAGTTATTACTCTCCAGTTTTACCTTGATTATGGGGTAAATTCCTTGGAACCTTATTTGTTTCATTCCACTAAATTCATCTAGACTCCTCTATAACATGAACGACAGATGACCCCAAGGGGCCTGAACTTACTTTGACTGTTATTTTTACTCTATTGGAGACTTAGTGATTGAAGTTCAGTGTCATGTACTGAGAATGAAACCTGTCAAACAGTTTAGAAAAACGTAGCTAATTTAGCAGTGTTAGATAAAACAACTCCTTTCGCTTTTTCCTCTGAGAGTAATAGCCTCTATTTTCAGCACAATTGGCCTTTGGCAACTGTTGGTAACATGGGAGGATATTTTTGGAAAAGGAAGGAAATAAAAAAAGGATTAAACCACGGGGAATTGCAAGAGAGAGAGAATGCAGAGGAACAGAACTGCTAAGGAAGAAATAGCTTTACAGCACGTTCTTGGACTATAGCTTTTTATTTCTCTTGTGTTCCCTATATGGGTTCAAAATAGGTCAGACACAAAAATGCACGCTTTATCTTACCATTGTGGTTTAACCTCAGCTGGCAACTAAGTACCATGCAGGTGCTTGCTTGCTCCCCACACCCCTCTCCCTACCCTTCCCTGGGATGTGGAACAGAACCAGAAAAACGTAAAACCTGTGGATTGAGATAAGAATAGTTTAGTAATTGAGGAAAAAAAGTAAAATATAATAATAATTTTAAAGAAAAGGAGAGAGAGAGAGATGATGAAAATACCAGAAAAAAGTGATGCACAGTACAATTGTTTACTACCCACTGATGGATGCCCAGCCTGCACCACAGCAGAGATTGGCACCTCCCAGCCAACGCCCCCCAGTTTTTATAATGAGGAGATATTTCATGCTATGGAATATCCCTTTTGCTAGTGCAGGTTAGCTGTCCTGGCCGTGCTTCCTCCAAGCTTCTTTGCACATGATTCCTCCAAGTTTCTTTGCACCTGCTCCCTGGCAGAGTATGGGAAACTGAAAAACCCTTGACTTAAGGTAAGCGCTGCTCCGCAACAACTAACCCATCAATGTGTTATCAACATTATTCTCATTCTAAATCCAAAACACAGCCCTGTATCAGCTACTAAGAAAAAAGTCAACGCTATTACACACAAAACCACAACAGCATCCACCTCTTATTCCATACCATGTGGTATACCATACCATGTGTCATGCCGGGTTCCACGCTTTCCAGTACACCGTCACCTTTTCTGTCCTTTAATTTAGATACACATAGGTATCATTCCCTTAGTTTATGGACCATCCTCACAAAACTCCATTGAGTTCATTTAGTCCACGACTTCATGCTCTATCTGTCAGAAATGTCTCAGGGCCAGAAAGGTGGTGTGTAGTGTTGGATTGCTGCATGCTGAAGCCAGTTCTGATTCCATCACTGCTGTGCTTGTCTGGTTTCATTTAAGTTCATTCTTCATTAATGTGGTGATTGAAGAGGAATTGGGTTCAGATCCCCAAGTCTGGAGTGGCAGAGACAGGTACCATGAGGTGCCCAGTGTGGTGATGGGCAACTAGCTGCCATAAAAGTGATAACATATAGCATTATATAGGAGTTAATGTAATTTAATTTATTGGTTATTTTCACCCAAAATCAAACCCCCTTGAGGCACACATTAGACTCCCATCCTCCCATATTACCCACCTAGAGCACCAAGGTCCTTGAGAAAAAGCAACCCCTTGGATAGGCAGCCTTTGCCTGAGGCAGCAATAACCCAGCATATTTTTATGTGCACTACAGGAACTTTATCCACTCCTGCAATATATAAAGTTTTGATTGGGCAGTGTCAGCCAGATTGGCAGCTCCTGTAGTGTTGACTAATCAAATGGCTTTTGTTAAATGTGTATCCTAATGTTTAAAGGTCTCTCCACCAATTGCTCTCAGTGTCATCTTTAGCAATCCATCATATCATTAGATTTTCCTCAAGGCTAGTGTGTGTGACACACCCATTCCGTGTCATGTTCTTTAGGCCAGGTGTCTATGAAGTTGTTTCAGAAATGAGTCCCACTGTCTCACTTTTTTTCTGGAGTATCCTGTCACCATAAGCCTAACTTTTCAAGGCCCAGGATAGTGTTCTGGGCAGTGGCATGGGACATGAGATCTCTGTCTGGCCATCCAGTGGCTGCTTCCACCACTGTAAGCACATGGCCCTGGCCCTGGTGGGTTTTTGGAGTGTGTTATAGCCAATCTGCCAGGCTCTCCCAGGTTTTACTGCAGACACCATCCTCCACAGAAGCTTCTCCTGCTTGATTGCAGCTCATGTTTCACATTCATGGATAACCTTTGTGAGAGTGTCCATGGATAAATTCCACCCCTCGGTCATGAGCCCATCTGTGTGTTACATCCCTTCCTTGATGGCCCAAGGTGTCATGGGCCCCCTGAGCAAGAAATAATTCACACTTATGATACAACTGAGCCACTTCAATTTTAGTAGCCTGATCTACCTGTTGGTTAATCTGATGTTCTTCAATGGCCTAGGTCTTGGCACATGAGCATCCATGTGTTGTACCAGATTCTCCACCTAGGCAGCAGTATCTTGCCACAGTCATATAATCATTAAGGTTGGAAAAGACCTCCAAGACTATTGAGTCCAACTTTTGACCAACCACCACCGTGTCAACCTAAACATAGCACTAAGTGCTACTACATAGAGTAGTTTCTTGAACTCTTCCAGGGATGGTGACTCCACTATGTTCCTGGGCAGCCTGTTCCAATGCCTGACCTGATCCCTGGATAAAAGACGTGTGATAGGAAATGGATTAATCTTTTAATAGTACATTTTTCATTGTCAGGCTTCAGTGTTGTAACTGAAAATGCCTTGAAAACCCAAAGTATGCAATACAGAGTGATGATGGGAATCTTGTGCTGGTCATTTCCTAATTCTGTTTTCCTAATTCTGATGTGTAGGTACATCTCAAAGATATTTTTACTACTTTAATTGGTACTTTCATTAAGTGCATAGTGATGCTCATGGCAAAATCTGTTCACATGTTATGGTAATCTCCCAGCCAAATGTAGATCTGAGTCACTAAGTCTTTCTGCAAATTATAATAAAAAGCATGTAGATGTGTCACTTAAGGACATGGTTTAATGGTGGACTTGGCACTGTTAGGTTTACAGTAGTATTCAATATTACTTGTCTTTTTCAGCTTAAATTATTTTTTGATTATATCTTTTGAAAAAAGGAAGGACCTGTGCTTTTCCCCCCCCCTTTTATTTGCCTTTGACAGATATTCCAACCATAAAGAGAATGTCAAAGACAAGTAATTCAGGCTTGTTCCTGGTTTTTTCCACTCAGCTTTGAAGTTCATGACAGTGTAGACTTAGTATGGAATGTGAACAAAGAGGAAACATATGAGCAAATAGAGAAATAAAAAGAAAGGAATTAGTCTTTCCATTGTTGTGGAGTATGCAACTAGGGACTTCTTGAATTTTTAGCTCAGTTATGAACTTCTGGCTTAATTAATTTTTTATATGTTTCTTAGTCTTCAAAAATAGGGATAATCTGATTTAAAAAGATTAAACCTATTAATATTTGAACAGAATGTTAATAAAGAATTAAAGTCTTCTTTCGATTCTATCAACATGAGTCCAAAATAACTCTTGATTTCTTAGAATATTTGTCCAGTATTGCAATAGCACAAAGAATTGAAGGTAAATTATGGTGCACTGTTTTGAGCTCTTCAAAAGTACTTTCTTGCAAGATTAGATTATTTTTTTACTAGCTGACTAAATAGTTATTAACTGCACTTCAGTTTACACTAGAGTTTTTTATGAACAGTGATTAGATTGAGCTTTCAGCCAAAATGGGTCTTTCTCGGTCCATACCCAGTAGCTGTGACTGAACTTTGAAATTAGCTCAGATCTGCAGAATGGCAGTTTAGTGATATATCTACTGAGATATTCTTCCTGCTTCCGCACAGAAAAGAGGACCTGACTTGCTCACTATATGTAAAGCTGGTTTGATGACAGATAAACTTGGATCAGTCAAAGTGCTTTCACATCAGGATTAAGCTGCTTAGGCTTTTATGAGAGTAATAAGGGACTTCCAATAAAAACAAAACCAAACACAAAAAAACCCCAAACCAATCACAAGCCATGAGGAGTCCTCTTCTTCTTGGCTTTTTGTTTTTTATTTTTCTTCTATTCATTATCAGAAGCAAGGCATCCTTCCTCATTAGCCAATAGCACGAGTGTCTCCAAGCCGCTCCTAGAGTTCCACTGATTAGTTTCTTGCCAACTTGATTTACTAATAGTTTTCAGGCCTTTTTCCTTAAGGGTACATATTCTGCAGGTTCAGTTATAGAATTGGTTGGAGATGAAAAGCTGCAGGAGTGTGTTGCAAGCAAATAACACCGAGCAAACAGTGCTGAACCTGTTTTCAAAGTAAGAAAGTGAATCTATGTGGCAGCCCAGTGCTGGCAGCTCTGAGAAACACTGGCTTTTTGCACATTTACTGCTGGTTAACCTCTGTTTCATGATTAGAGACAGAGTTACTGCCTCCAGTAAGAGTTAATGATGTTAAGAGTCATTAGTGCAGAGCTGGTTTTCAGTAAGAAGTCATAGTATAGTGAGGTGAAGTGGTATTTGTATATGACCTTCACTAAAATCTTCTGACAAAGTTACCTGCTATTTCTAGCAATTTAAATAAATTCAAAATAACTATAATAATGAATTGTAGCATGTTTCCAGTGTGTTCTAGCTATCTGTCATAATTATGTGATGGATGGAAATGCACTGATCTCTGACTACTACTTGAGGCTGGTTTTAAAACTGGGTGATATCTTAGTAAAGTTTCTCTTAGAAAAAGTAAATTTAATCCCCAAAATAGCCCATAAACTTGTTTTTGCAGCTTATTAGAGATTGTCCTAGTAGTTAACTTCCCAGGGCTTTGCCTGAGGCTAAAGTGGTTTCTAACAATCCATCATTAACTTCTATGACAACCACAGGTAGGCTGTGATTGTCAGAATTAGTCATGACATACTGTAGGCCTTCTACTGTCATTATAAAAAATTCAGTTACACCAGATTTTGCACCCTTGCTAAGTGACTGGGTATGAGAATGAATGTGAAAGGAGTTTATTTCACACATTCTTGCAGGCAACTCTTTGCTGTGTTTGTCCAAGCCCCTCCTTAGTGTCTTAAATATCTGCTACTGGAATCATCCGTTCTTCAGTATCAATGTCCCATTGTTGTCTGTGCATCAGAAGTGCTCCAGTTTTTAACCCCAGCTATGTGCAAATCCCTAGAGGAGAATCAGAATCTGCAAATAAACCTGATGAACTGGAAATAGTTGTAAATATATAATGAACTGCCGCTCTCCTATTGAGAAGAAAATATGGATATGCAACTTTAGCTTCTCAAAGTTAAATTCAATTTTTAAGCATGTGCTGCTAGGTACATATTTCCTATAAATTGTTCCACCTGCCAGTAATTTAGGCATTTATTGTGCTGTATGTCATAACCAGGACAGAGGGTTAGCATTACAGACCTGAGAAATTCTCTTTCTTTTTTGGAATGAGTTCGCAAGAAAACTAGATTGTCTTCCTTTCAGTATCTCCCTTTAGGTCCCAAACATAATAAATACATCTGGTAATCTAGATGTTTATGTACCAATATGACTCCAGTGTGATAAATCACATTATGTCACATCAAAAAGATCTGATGTCAGTTATTTGAATGGGAAACTAGCTTGAGAAAATGTCTTTATAACCGTATTTATACTGTGACATATTGTATTTTTACTTTTTTATTATGCAGCAAGAAAACCCATACTTTTCTGGACTGACTTCATTATTAAATATGCAGAACATTCACACACAATTTGAAGAAAAAGAATTTTAATTTCTGTGAATAAGTGTTGGTATTTAGACTTTTTTTTTAAGCTGAGAATTTCCTTGGGGCAGAAAACTTACTCGTGCTATTCCTACATTTAGTCAAGATTGACAGGAAGATGATGCCTTTCTATTCTGCTAGGATGCAAAACTTTGTAGTTACTCATTTGTTTGGGCCAGTTATGCATGCTGAATGGAAAACACCTGAATGTTAAGGAAGCTGTGGTATGATAAACTGTAGAACAAAGCACACAGTTGAGGAGAAGAGAACACTTCAAGGGCAAACTGAAGTAGTACTTCAAGTGATATGCAACTGATGAAATTAACTGGAAATTATAAAAAGTAAACAGATCATGATGGTACAAAGCACCATAATCCATCATGACATTCTGGGAAGATATGATGATGGAACCTGGATGTAAAGAGATGGCCTTGAAGGCAGCCAAAAGTTCAACAGGCACCATTTTCCTATGTGTCTGTGTTGAAAAAAACAGTGCTGACTTATCCACTAGAATTTTTAGCTGCAGTACCAACTGTACTGCATAAAATTGCCAGTTCTGACTCACCTTAAGATTCAAAAGGCAACACAACAACAATGTAAGGAGAATCCAAGGACTGCAAGAACCTTAAAAAGGTCATCTAATTCATCCCTTTGTCCCCAAAGTCCACCAAGACAATTTAAAAAACATTCCTGAATGAATTTTATCTGATCTTTATTTTCAGACCAAAACCTTTCCAGATAGAGATTCCATAAAGTCTTAATCTGTAAAATCTGTAGCCACCCTCACTGCTACAAATTTTTTTTCCTTTTTTTTTCTTCCCTCTTCTTTTACTGTAATTTAAATTTTTCTCTTACCCCATCTGCAATTAGGACAAGAAAACCAATTTGTTTTCATTCCTTTCTGCTATGCTTATTATATTATCCCACTTTTCAGCCTTGTCTTGTCTAGATAACTACTATTCCTTCCCTTTTTCCATATAGATCATATTTTGTAGACCTCTTTCTCATTGATCTATTCTGGACTTTGTCCAACTGGAACATGTAAGAGAGATCTTACTAGCTGCACCATAAGCAAGGTGATTACTGAGTATGACTTGCCAACAATAGTTTTATTTATGCATGTCAAGATCATATTTGTCTTTTTCTTAAAAAACAACATTCTTGCCTTACCCTAGCTTGTAATTCATGATCACCGACACTCTCTATGCCTTCTGCAAAACAGTTTTGCAGATAAAAATCACTTTTTATGTTTGCAGAGTTTGCTTATTTTTGTAGGAAGTTGTCTTTATTGATTAATATATTTTGTTTTTAAATTCCAGCTTTCCAGTATTTTTGAACTGTAACAGTGGTTCAAACATGCTTAAGTCACCTCTACACTGTTGTCATTTGCATGTTTAATGAGCATACTTTTTATTGCATCATACAAATTTGATTAGTTGTGATTTTCAGTCGCATGGGAAGACTACTACCTTGTGGAGTGTCATCTTGTTATACTTTGTTTTAATGCTGAGCCATTGATAATTATTTAGAGCACAGTTTTCTGTCATACAGCTATATATGTGTGTAGTTATGACAGTTTCATTTAACCTGCTTTGGTTTTAGTTACAAAGTATAAAAATGTTATATGAGAAAGTGTCACAAATCCTACTAACAAATGATAGCCATCTTTTCCTCTATTCAGATCTTCCTATCTACACAGGTACATACACAATAAGATGGCATTTTGCATTTATATAGCAATAGCATAAAATGGGGCAGGTGGTATTCCAAGGAGAGCTTTCTGCTCATAGCGGAATTCTGGAACTGTTTTGCTGGTGGGGAAAGAAGTTTTGATAGAAACTGCTAGAAATTCTGTTTTCTTTTTCCAAGAAGTTGGGTGAGGTAGTTGAAGTTTGCATCACACTGCTGTGTGAAGGGGTGCAGCAGTCAAATAAATAACAGCAGTGTCATTTTCATAAGAGATCCCTTTCCCTCTGCTTTTCTATGTGTATTTGGAATCTGATTGAACCAAAGAGTGAGAAGTTATGGATTAGATCTAGGAACAATAACCTTTCTAATAAGCTAAAGACACATAAATACAAAAAGTTTTAAAAGCTCTCCTTCTTTTTTCTTGACTTTGGAACAGTTTTAGCAAATAAGAAGCTGTGCAGAAAGAAAGTGTCTGAGAGACGCAGTATGGTGGGTTAAAGACTTTTCACCTTTGTACCTTTCTAAAAATAGTACACCTTGCACCCTGCACATAATGACTGTGGAATGTCACTGGTTTCAAGCAATGTACGATAGACAAAATCATAGAATCTTTTAGGCTGGAAAAGATCTCTTAGATCACCAAGACCAACAGTTAACCCAGCATTGCCATGTCCGCCGCTAAACCATGTCCCTAACTGTCATTTATTTGACTTTCAAATACCTCTAGGGATGGCAACTCAACCCCTTCTCTGGGCAGCCTGTTTCAATGCTTAGCAATCCTTTCCACAAAGAAATTTTTCATAATATTCAATCTAAACCTCCTGTAGTGCAACTTGAGGTCATTTCCTCTTGACCTATCACTTCTTTCTTGGGAGAAGAGACCGACTCCCACCTGGCTACATCCTCCTTGTAGAGAGCAATGCAGCTGCTCTGAAGTGGTCCCAGGACAGGGATGTTTGGCCATGTTTGCTGTCTGCTCGTGGCTGCCGACCCACTCAAGGGTTGCTAACTCTCTACAAGTGCATGTATTTTCTATTTGTCTGCATCCTAAAGCCTGATCTTGGTCTTGGAGCCTCTACCCGTGAATTTGTGATAATACATCAGCATAGCTGAGCAGGGGAGGTTTCCTGATCCATTTGGCAAGTTAAAATGATGCATATAAGTTCTTGCTCCACACAGAGTCTTAATCAATGTTGGAAAGGTGGAACAGTAACTATAGAAGCATGTATTCTCCAAGCCTTTTCAGAGGGATCTAAATGCAGGTAGCATCTTCACAGCAGTCTGTCCCTCTCTAGAATTTCTGTTCCAGATGTGCTGTAGTTTGTACATATTTCTGTTAGATCAAAAGATAGTGTAAAGTAGAATGTATAAAAAAGAAAAACTAGAGGAAAAAGGCCATAAAATCTCTCATATTTTTTTAAAAATATACAGTGATGTTATTTGCAATTGATAACTGTAGTTATAAAATCCATTATTATTATCCATTTTCATTCAAGAAGTACTTAACCAGGCCCCAAATATTTATGAATTTTTTCCTAATCTAGTGCTTTTGGAGGCACAAATACTACCATGCTCTTTCAAATTGAATGTCATAGCATGAAACTGGTCCAATCATCAATATTTATTTGGGAGAAGTTGTTTGAAAAGTGCAAAATGACTTTTATAAAAACTCTGATCAAGATAAGAGTGCTCTTGCTTATATGGTGCTACCTAATTGTAAAAATTAAATACAAGAATTATTAAACCCAGGCATTTCTAGATGCACAATATTGTTTTGCTATTGTTCAAAAGTGCTGTAGCAAGGGCAGTAACGTGTTAACACTGGGGTATTATCTTACTTCATGTAATGTGCAGCTGGGTAAATCAGGTTGTTTACAAGGTAGTTTTTACAAAGAGGTAAAATTCTATTTGTTCAGTGAACAGGAACATAATTTGGTCCAAATGATGTGTCTGTACTTAGTGAGGGGTAGTAGTGTAGAGGGAGGATTTTCCTGAGGGTGCATTGAGATGGCATTAGACAAATCTGTCACTGCCTTCATTAATGTCCTCTTTCTGAAGAGGAGATTATCTATGGGCAGAGGGCTTGGATGTTTAAAGGGTAAGTCTGCTTTTTAACTTTTTTCTTGTCACATGAGTATGTCTCATCCATGGCATGTGGGCTTTACCTGTTTTAGATTTGATGTGCAACAAACTGCAGGGAAATTCAGCATTGCACTTTGATCTCTCTGATGTCACTCAGGAGGAACTGAAGTTGTAGGATGGGATCATATGTCTGAAACTGGTAATAAAACTGAGGAGGTTAGCGTGGGGTTAAACCCTGTGATTAAACCCTTATATTGAGAGAAGGAAGTGATTCTGTTCGCCTGTGTCTCTTGGGGACCCCATCTCAAATTGTATTATATGTGACTGGCAGAATCCCTGGTGTGAGTGTACCTTGTCATTATTATTATTATTGATCATATATTCTTTTTATATTTTAAGAAGAATAATTTCTTTCCACACTAGAGCAGAACACAATCTTGAGAACTTGACGCTTCTTTCAAAGTAGAATTGAGCTTGAATTTCCCACTACACAAGTTGTTATGAATTTGCAGAGGGACTTCTATGTGGCAGGAACCAGCCTTTACGTGATGCTTAAAAAACCCTTTTTTTTGCTTTTGATCCATGTCTGTATTCCCCTGACTCATCCACAAGGGGGACATAGTTCTAAACAAATACACAGCTTGTGGTTATTTTTGAATATGCACATTTCTAACCCTTATTATAAATGATTCACGTGGAATGCCTTGGGACAATCTCAAGACTGTGCATGCAGTCACTAAGGAAACTCTTTGACAGGAATACAGAAAAATGCCTTTTTAAATTATTATTATTTTTATTTTGGGGAACCTTCTTTTTTTTTTACCGATGGAGATGAATTTGCTCACCTGAGCATCATAAGTGACTTCTGATTACTCGTGCATATGCACGTGCTGAAGACATCATTATGTTTTGTTTTCCAAAGAACATTACTTTAGCCTTCTTGAGAATGGATTGACATTTCTCCACTTGCTTCAGACACAGCTGAATCTATCTGGTAATTAATCTAGAGGATGTGGTAATGAGCATTTCCCCCTCCCTATGTCTATCTTTTTTCCTAATAATTAGTTCTGTGTGAAACAAAGATTTGAATTAGAGGATAGCAATACATGGGCTTACATAACAGCTTGGCTTGACTTTTGAACTCCAGAAACAGAGTTTTCAGTTTGTATTACAGCTATGTTCTAGGGCTACTAGACAAACAAGAAGTATGATTGAGGCCAAGTTGACTGTGGGATCCGAGATTCTTTCTAACCTTCTAGGATTAAAAAATGCAAGCCTACATGCAAGCAAACTCTTCTGAAAGGGAGAGTAGGGAATCTAAGAATGATATCTCATTTTGTAACAGATTTTGAGTGGAAGCACTCACTTTGCATTGTCTGGCTAAGTTTGAATTTTGGAAAGGGAATTTGGTACTTGGTTGAGCAGAACTGTTCTGGCTACTGACTAAAGAAAGTACACTCACTGTAGCCTCTTTTTCATTCACTAGCAAGCCTTGAGTTTTCCTATAAGATGTTAATACCAAATGTCTTTTTATGCTTGGTATTTAAAATGTAATTCTGCTTATATAGTTATCCAGTATCAGAAATGAAAGAGCAAGATATCATCTCTCTTTTCACCTAGCTGTAAATATTATATTGATGAACATTATTTTGCAGAATAAATTGTTGTGAGTTTACCTAAAATTACTCCCCAAGCCCACTCAGATGACTCATATCATCCACAGGAGACTGAATTAGATTGTCATAAATAATGTGCTTCACATTTATGTTTATTTCTCAGCATCGTTTTGGAAATTGTTCTTGTGAATGAGTGTCATTTTTCCTATGTAAATTTGAGGCTTGCTTTATTAGTTCATTTTCTACTTAAAAATCCCAAATGTCTAAATACAGATTTTTCCATCAACCCAGCAGGGAAAACATGGTATTTAAAGATTTCTAGCCATGTGAGATTTCTGGAATATTCTGTAAGTTCTGGAACTACCAGTTTTGTTTAGAATTGACACCACCTTGGCAAAGGTTTGTTAAATCTATTCCCAAAATCCCTGTAGGTGAAAATTTGTAGAGCCCTGAGTATCTTTTTTAATCCTTTGTAATCCTTGCAGTTAAAAAGCTTTTTCCAGTAGCTAACCTAAACTTTATCTGCTTGAAATTTAGCAAATCTTTTATTGCCCTGTCTCCTCACTAGATATGGGAATGACTGGTTACCTTTCTCTTCAAAGCAATCCTTTACATTATGTCATCATATCTCTTCTCCTGTGATCCTCTTTAGTTTCCTTTTTTTCCCCCACAGATCTTTTATTTCATGTACCTCCCCTCTGCTCTCTCCTTCGGCTTCATCCTTCTCAAATCTGAATGCAGTATTGCAACTGAAATCTCAACAGTATTGAACAGAATAAATAATTGTCATCCTTTTCTTGCATACGGTATTTCTGTTAATGCATCTCAAAGTGATAGCTGCCTTTATAGATCATCCTAGAAATGAGTCAATGGTCTGTGTTCCTCTAAAGCTTCAAATCCTTTTCTTCAGAAGAGTTGCCGACACTAATTTCTCAGTTTTGTACTTGATTTAGCCTTAATAAATGCACTATTTTGCATTTATCTTTACACATTTTTTTCATTGATGACAGGGGATTATTTTTTCTTTCTTTTACTGCAATAGCAAACCATTCCAGCTTGATGTCATCTGTACGTTTTGTGTGTGCTGACCTAACTTCTTGATGAAAATAATTAATAGATCTGGACTTCTGCAGGGTCTGAGCTTAAACAGTCTCCCTTGACACAGAACTGCTGACAAAAATCTGTTTTAATTTTGGCCCTTTATTATCAACAGTAAATGCTCTGCAGCATAAACAATTCCAAGCTGGCAGCAACAAATCTTCAGTTTATGTCATTTGTGACACCTCGTGCAATCTTTCAAGACAGTGTTCTGCATGAAAGTACCTTTTATAGTCAAACAGAACGACTTGATCAAAATCTCCATCATCAATGATTTGTTTGCTTTGAAAAAGCATCGCTGGCAATCCAAAGACACTAAGTCAGCCTAGATGTTCCTCAAGGGATTATATGATTGACACATCTGTGTAAAATGAAGACTTGGCTTATTGAAATGCTTATTCTGTCCCATGTTCTGAAGAGACTTCCACCACTTCTGTGTCCCTAGCACAATGATGGAGGCATTAAGAGTAGGTATGCCAAGGTCAGGCAATGTGTCCCTCTAGCCCATGATCCTGTCTCCAGTAGTGGTCAGTAGCAGTGCCTCAGTAAAATCACACATACAAAAGCAAACATTCAGTAATGGCTGTTCCTCCTCACCTCTTTTCCCCAGGTAATTTCTCAGCTTCCAATTGTTTACGGTTTCAAGAGCTTTTCTAAGCAGAGGTAATACTGTTGTATAGAAAACTATTACTACTTTTGCACAGATGATTTGATTGATTCAAATCCGCAATCTCACATTTATCTGGATTAAGCTTTGCTCATTTTTTTCAATCTATGCTAGATTCAGAACAAAAGATAGGATGTAGAATTTTGACATTTTCTGAGTAGGCACTGTCAAAAACCTTCCCTCCCTGCAATTCTTTGCTCTATGCACTACATACTGCTATCTCAAACTTTGCCTATTGATCTGGCCTGGCTTGTTTAATCTGAGCACAAGGACAGCCATATTGATGAGGAGAATGTGAAATATTTGCCCTCTATATGGCAGATGTACCAGTAATTACACTCCCTTTCATCAAAATATATCTGAATAGTGTCACTGAAAATCCTTATTCATTGTCAAATAATTTCCTTGTAACTGTTGCTGCTTTCCTCCCATTTTTTAGCAACAGCTGTAAAGGGAGTGTTTTTTATTGGATTGATTTTAGACACTACTTTGAACTTGTTTTTCCTGAGTTCCAGAACTTTTTGAATAGTATGTGTCACGTATTTTATAATGAACCTAGCATGCAAACTTGAATTATCTGTGAGGAATTTTTTTTTTCCTCTCTGTTTTTTTGTTGCTTTGTTTTTTTGGAGTGGCTGGTTGGTCAGTCGGTTGGTTGGTTGGTTTTTTGGACTTATTTATTCTCTGGGGAATTAACAGTGAGATAGGATGGCAAAGGCTTGTCTCTAGCTGCTCCCACCATTACAACCACATCAGCAGAATTCTCCTTGCAGTGCTACCACCCAGACAAAGAGAAGCAGACTGTTCTAGCACAATTGTATGCCATTTCTGACTGATGTAGCTTAACTAAATCCTAACATTTTGCAGATATTGTGTCACTCATGGGCATGTAGGGGTTGGTTTAGTTTTTTGTTTCCTCCCTTGGTTTATTTTTTCCCTGCAGGCTTGTAGCTCATAAACCTATCCTTGCAAAAGTTTATAATAAGGACCTGATATAAAACTCCCCATGTTGACTACAAAATTAGTTTCAGGTTATTGCATCTTATCACTTTTTTTTTTTTGCTTGTTACTTTTCTGCTGGATTAGCTAATTGAACAGGCCCGTTGAGGGGTCAAAGAAGTGTAGAGCCAGAACAAAAGGAAGGGAAGCAAAGTGTGACAGGGGAGAAAGGGAGGGAGCTGCTATACAGGCTTTGCAATTTTGTCAATTTTGTCAAAGTGCACCCTAAAATATGCTGATTTACATGTTGATTTTCCCAGTCACTGGAAATAATGATCTTCCAGGGAGTATTAAGCCACAGTGAACTTTAAGCCAATTTATTTCTGAATGAGAGCATTCCCGTAGGTATGTAACATGCTTTGGTTTCTGCACGCTAATTTCACGCCTTTAGACTCCTTGACTTCTAAGTGGTCGCCCACATAGGTCTGTCCGAACTGTGTTATTGCTTTCATTATTTTGAATTTAAAAATTAAGGGGAATCTGAAAAATGCAGATAAGGCAAGAAAAGTGCTTCAAAAGTTTTCAGTTCTTACACATCTTGCCTTCCTTAGTGTCTAGGCACTGTGTCTAAGCTGAATTCTTAACATAGCAGTGGCAGATCTCTGCCACCACGCTTTTTCTAGACAATTGTAGATTTCTGCTCAGCACAGATGCACATTACAGGAGCTCCTTGGGCTATCTTGACTTGATGCTGTTCACCCTCTTTTACAGTGGCATTCCAAGGCAAGTTAATCCCAGCACAACATGACAAGAGCACTCTGAAGGCAGGGCACTCGCTGGAGGTTGGTGTTGTGCTCCTGCTCTGCTTCTCTTGCACTGCACCCGAGTGGAAGGGGGTGGGGGTGGTGGCAGCGGGTAGTGAACCATGCTGACAGGTCTGACAGCTGCAGAAGCAAGAAGCTTAGGCTTTGAGACAAAGCTCTGCATCCCAGCCATCTGGGAGGCAGCTCTTTTTCCTTGGCTTTGCTGGTGGGTGTTGCCACTCCGACTGCTGGGGCATGGTCTGCTGCCTGTGAGACTGTGCAGGCTCTTCATCTGCTATTAGGTTGTGAGTATCTGCTTGCAACCATATGGCCGCATTGAAAACAGGCAGAGAAGAGAATAAGCTGTAAAGCAATACTAAAAATTCTGTTCAGTGCTCTTCCATGGTGAGAGGGCTGCTGGCTCATCCTCCTCTTTACAGCTACTGGTTTAAATAGATACACCTGCATCCATTCAGCCCCTGTCACTTCCCCACTGAACTGCTCCAAGCAAAGACACGCTTCCCTGCTTGACACTCTGAATCCTGTATAATTCAGGGTGCTCTTACCCTCTGCTACTGGAAATGGGAGGCTAAGGGTGGAATTAAGAGAGATGGGGTTTGCTTTGATGGAGGTGTTTTGGAAAAGTTGCCAAGGTTGCTGGATTGATCTGATGAGAAAGTGGGGGCTCTTCTGTCCTCTGAAAGAGGCTAATTCCCTCACACCACAATAGGAGAGAATCATGTAGAAGCATCACCAACAAGAGAAAGAGGATATTTTGCAATATAATAATTGTATGGCTGAAGAAGAACAAATGCTTTCCTTGTTCCCCACGGAACTAATAAGGAAAGGCAAGTTGAGAAGTCTAGAATAATTATTTAGTCATCTTAAATATTTATGAGCTACAGAATGTGCTACATGCAATTTAACAGGGACTTGACAATTGCAGCATACATCATCTTGTTTCACAGGGGCTAAAAATATTAATCTTACTCCTTTAAAATAAAAGCATTAATCCTAAATATGTCTTAAGCTGAGAACGAAGCTGTAAACTTTGAGAGGAAGGAAAAAAAGGTTTTTGTTTTTTTATCATTGCGAAGGTGTAGGTTGGGGAAAACACTGCAAGAAAAAGAGTTTTGTTGAGAAGATTTTATGTGAGCTTTCTGGGAGCGGTGATGGTGGTAGGGGGTGTGTAATTCTTGATATTAAACAGTTTGCCATTGGCTTCACCAAGATCTGAGTAATTTTGTTCTGTTTAGTAGGCTGGAAAAGAGATAGACTTCCCAGCTTTGTTTTGGTGACAATAAAATCATTGCTGCAAATCCAAAAAATTAGTTACAGTGGGATAGCTCTCCCCATGCCATCTCTTTACAGTACTCTGGAGCCACAAATCCATAACACAAAGTCTCTTCTCTCACTTTATCTGGCTTTCACATGGTTTTTTGTTCCATGTGTGACTTGCTGATGCATAGCTGATAGTGGAGAAATTCACACTGAAGGACAGCTTCCAATGGCCATGGAATTCAGACATAGTAGAACTCAAGTTTTCTAGAACACGTTGCTTTATTTTAGGCAGTACAAGTGCTTGAACAGACTTTCTGAATTTGGGATTTCATAATTTCTGCCTGCATTGGAATCTCCAAATTAGTAGCAGTAGTAATAATAAAACCTTGGTTACATGGGCTTATAGTAGGTAGAATACTTTGTTAGCTCATTTTGAAAGCAACACTGATGTGGAAGAGACCTATAATGTCTCTGTTTCTTATTTTATCCCAAGTTGCACAGTAGACAAATTTGTAAGCGTGAATAGATTTATGTATCTTATGTATTTTTCTCCATTTGCAACTCTCTGTGCTATCAGTATGCTTGAAAATGTTTCAGTAATGCTGAATTTGGCAGCCTACTTAAATTTTGGCTCTTAATTTTGGCAGTTGTCTTCATCCATTGTGATAGCTCAAGAGTGGCCAGGATTAGAGCTACCAGGCATTCGGGTTTCCTCAGACATATCTTACTGTTCTGCCAAGAAATTTTGTCTAGGAGGAATTTGAATGCCTTGGCACTAGGATAGGATTCATCTCTATGTGTTCACATAGAGTAAATTTGCTTGCTTTGTGATATCTGGGATTCAGTGTGCACGTGCATGTTAAATGCACAGAGGCACGTCCAGAAAACCAAGTACTCTGAGAGCACCTTTGCTGAACAGACGTGCATGTGCTGCTCAGTGTCGCAGGACACACGTGAGCCGTCTGTGTAGCACGAGCACTGAGGAGCTGCCTGGTTCTAGAATTCCCTGTCTGACTGCACATAGTCAGCACATGCACTGATTTATGCTCAGAAATCCGTGGTCATGCTCTGAAGACAGTCTCTGCATTGCATCAGCTATAACTTACGCATATTGAACAATCTGCATTGGAAATGATCAAGGAGAACAAATGTTCTCCTCCCAAGCATCTAAAATACTTGATATCTTTTGTGCATAATGCCAAGTGCTATATGCTTTCACAGAAACGTAAAGGCTTTAATTTATTGGAATGAAAATGTAGACAGTATTCTATAGAGGGAAAGACATTGATTTTGATCCAGTGTAAATTGTATAGGTGAGCTGAATGTACTGTAGATTGAACGTCTCAGAGCAGGGAGTGTAGGAGGTTGCTTATGTTGCAGCTCACTTCTCACTGCTGCAAAGTGGAGGGTTTCAAACAGAACCCTTGCTTGAGCTGATGCCTGCTGCGTACCATGGTACGTGCTCACATCTTTCTGGCTTGGTGGCAGCAGCAATAGCAGAACCCAGAGCTTGCTGCAAAAGAGAGAGACAGAAAAGATGAGGGAAAGCAAAACGTGCTCTCCAATTAGATAATGGCAAATATCATACTTGTACTAGTGGAGGGTCAGAAAGGCAACAGCTGAAGGAGTCAAATAATAGACAAATTGATGAAGGTAACTAAGAAAATATAAAAGGGACTCAATCTCTCTCTCACTGATAAAGCTGTTTGAGGTGCAGTAGATCAATTTAGCCATGGCTGTTTTTAGGAAATTGCTCTTGTTTGATGTTCCACAAGCAGATCATGCAGTTTCCTAGGAAACATCTTTTTCCACTTAAAATCTAATTTTCTTACATTGCTAGAACTGATGAGTCACCCTGCCTGGCTTTTGCTTACTTCCCCTTACCTATTAAAATGTACTCACCAGGTAGAAATCCAGGGATTTATTAGTCTTTATCACCTGGCTGTTCAATTAACTCTTCTGGTTCCTCCCTGTTATCAGACAGTGTGCTTGATATGACAGGACAAAAGTCGTAGGTTAGAAGACAATCAAAATCTGAAATAAATCATGTATCTCTGAATGGGACATGCCTCTTAGACTGGGAAGAATTCCCATACTGAATAATGTTCCCATTATGACTCACTATGAAATTCTCCATGTTCCTTCACCAGTAACATGACATCATATTTTCATTACTGTTTTGTTAATTATTCCCTTATTCAGCTAATTTATAGATGAGCTTTAACTTAGCAATGACAATTGCAGCCAGTTACTGCCAGAAAATAGGTAGGTTCTGTTAAATATTGCAAACCATGGTTTAAATCTAAAAGCCTCACTTCTCGGTTGAGATGCTGAATTTTAGGTTTATGTAATGAATGGTACTTAGGCTGAATGGAAAGTTGCCAGAGAAAGAGGCAAGGCTTATTCATGGCTGTGGTCAAAGGAACAGAGGTCAAAGAACAGGTTTGCAGCCTGAGTTTTCAGTGACTGGTGGAATTAATTCCAGTTTCCTGATACAAAGGTAAATGCTACAATTTACAGTTACCTGTTGTTTGGGCTGTATATAAAATCCTTGTAGTTTGCAGATGCCTAATGAGCCCCTGTGGCTACATCATCAATAAAAGGTTGGTCCAGCAGAATACAGCTTCCATAAAAATTCTTACCCTTTTTCCATATGCAGTTGTGCCATAATCAGTATTCCTGCTGCTTCCCGGTGCCTCTGATGCCTCAGTTGTCAGTATCCTACCGACATGCCAAACCCTAGATAGCAATGCTGTGAAGCTTCAGCTGCTGACAAATGGCTTTCTATTCAAAGGGCAATCTCTCTGCAAGAGTAAGGCTCAATGTGACTCTGCGTCCCAAGAAGAGGATAGGTAAAATAATTCCCCATCCTAACTTTGTTTTAAAACTTATGAAACTTTTTGGTTTAAGATTTTGATGTAAGTTATTTATTATTGGATTACATACTGGTATCTTACTGTAAATCTATTTGTCTCTGCTAGCACATGGCTTGTTCAGCTGCAGCTGGTGAGTGGGTGGCCTTATCATATAAAGCTATGCATAATGCTTAAAAAATTTGGTAGGCTTATCACTTGCATTGGCTTGCACTGTTTTTTGCTTATATTTCCTAAATATTAAAAATTAGAAGGAATGACCATGGCTTTCAAGCAGCAGTTTCAATCTATGGTTTCAAAGCAGTTTCTCTAAATTAACATTAGATTTTGAAGTCTGTGGAAATGGTTCTTACGCCCTTGCAATCTTATAGACTCTTAAAAGCTGTTTGTCTTTTTCTTAATTAAAAGCTTTGAATTCTTATGAGGAGTTCAATTAAAATAGGCCTTTCAAGCTGAATTTCAAATTATTGATGATAGTTTTGAGGATTTTAGGGACTAGAAGACTGAGTTTCAGCAGGACACATGCTAAAAAACCTCACCTGGCACAAAGAGCAGCAAGGTTCAAGCCATACATTTCTAGTTTGACAACTGTGATGTACCCAAAAGGCACGTGCAGTATCGACAGAAAGATGCTATGTGACTTAAACTTCAGTGAGTGCGAGTTTTTCTGGTATAAAAAAACTGTATAGATTGCACCTTTGCATTGAAACCTTGCAAATGTGAAAGATGACTTTCATTCAGAGTCTGGACTCTTGGAAAATTTTGTGTGGAAATGTGTTGGTGGCTTTGATTGGTTTTTGGGTTTTTTTTTAAGTGAGTTACAGGAAAGGAGAGACCATGGAGGCGGGGAAATAATAAAAAGGACATGCTTTAATGTTGTCATTGCTAAATGAAGTATTTGCCAAACATAAATATTCACCTGTGCTCTGGGACTCACCCTTGATGAGGGAAAATACATTGAGCCATACTCAAGCCATTGACTGCAGGCATTTGCTGAGGCCATTTGCCATAAATTAACTTTCTGTGCTACGCTACAATAAACTCAGTATAACTTTTCCACTCTTTTAAACAAGAAAACAGGTTGAATCAAAACTCTGGCAGCAGAATCCAGTGCTTCCAAGTAAAATAAAGAAAATACTGGCAATTTAGGAGAACTGGCTTCTGCGCTCCCCTTTTATTCTTCTGGTGATGTATAACTGCACTTAGATCTTTTCATTCATGTCTTTAGCTCTCTGTCTCCTCCTTGATTAATAATTGTGGTATACCACTCTGTGCTGCCTACGTAGCATCTGGTTCAGGTGTCTGCCACTTCAGGGGCTGGTTGCATCTGGGTACAACCTAAAATGCCAGTCTGATGTCTTTTATCCTGGTCAGTGGCCCTTCATGATCTATAGGTGAAGGGAGTTGAATTATAGGTTTATTTACTTATTGCTGGAAACGTGCTGAATGTCTCAGTAAAACATTCCTAATGGAGAACAAAGGCTTTTTACTGATCTGTGGGTCACAAGAGTTATTCAGTTAAAACCACTGATCCACTGCAGAAGCTGTCCCCAGATCACAATATTTGTTATCAAGGAGCACAGCACAAAAAGGAGGCTAAAACTTATGCAAAACATCAGCACGTCTTGGTTCTCCAGTTCGTGTAAACTTTTTCCCTTGTTTTGATTCACATGGGTCATCCCTGTGTGTTAAGAGCAAAATGAAACAAGAGTTTCTCTTGGTCGCCAAGAGAGAAATAATTCATTGTTTCATTTCTTATCCAACCATTTCATAAGCTCCACATTTATTATAGCAAGACATGCAGAAGGCCCCAGCTCTGCTGAGAATATTCATGCAATTTTTGACCTGTAACACACCATGAATAAATGGGTATAATTTATATGTATAGAACATCTAAACCCTGTTAAGCCAATGAAGTCTATTGATGAAAATTCTCACCCTTTGTTCCTGTTTCTTTGTCCACACTGTTGGCAGGAAATCATTTAGCCTAACCTTAGTGCAGCTCACACCTTCTCTCTATAATCTTTACCTCTCTAACATTTGTGTAGTGAGAAGTCGTTCTTGTCCAGAGACACTCTTGAGATTCTGGAAGTAAAGCCAGACTTTGCTCTTATGTATGCAGTATTGCTCTTGGAGAAAAATGGAATTGTGCTCGCTGTGCTAATGATATAATTATGGGGCCTCTCTTCCAGGAGTAGAAAGAAGATATTAGTTATCATAATGTGCATGAACTTGGACTTCAATGCAAAATTTATAAAGAAGACACAAATGGATCATTTTTCCTAAATAAGGTAGGTCTTGGTGAATAATAGCAGGCAAAAATATGCTCAATAAATGTAACCTTTATACTCATAGAAGTGCTCTTTTTTTTTTTTTTTTGAAGGGGAGTGTTTGAAGTCTTTTGATGTAATGCTGATTGTAAGTATTTGAAATGTAGTTATTGAAATTTGATCTCTCATTTAGGGGTAGTGACAAATCACATACTGTTGTTTCCACTTCCTGACTATATTATCAGAATTGTAATCAGTGAGATGTCTTCAGAATGCTACTGGGAATTTTAATCTATCCTTCTGGATAACAGAAGAAAATAGAGGATTTGAAAAATCGTCAACCACTTTGTCAGTCATGTGTGGCCAGACCTTTCCTGAAGTGTTGCATGTAGAACATTTTATTTCCTTTCTGATATATTGGTTTCTCACAGAATTTAAAATTTACCTTGTCATCATACTTGCACCAAAACATTACATAAGCAAGTATGGTCCTAATTGAGATAGATCTTTTTCTACCTTTATAATTAGTTCTATAAAGGTCTTTAAAGGGGTTTACAAACTTAGATTATTCAGTGTCCCAATTGCATAAAATCTATTGCTTGTCTTTTATTCATATGCATGCTTAAGATTACTTGTCTTTGTGTGCATATGAGAATAGGTATTGATTCCTTGACAGACCGTGTTAAGCAAACAAAAACCCAAAGGAAATAAGTTTTCAAGCTTTTGTGACAAGTTTTGCTGTGTTTGCTGTGTTTAGAGATGAATGATTTGAGATGAAATGGAGGAACCTCAAAGAATTAGTGAGATATAAGTTTTCACCAAGGTGAAAAAGAATGGTATCTTTCTAGGTTTCTCCTGGAAGAAAATATTCTGAGCCTGTATAACTGACTGACTAATTTTCTGATTTAAAATGTATATATTCAAAACTTCCTACTTTTGGGATACATATACATCAGCATTATTCTTCAAAATTTTGCTGTTTTGTTTTTTTTCCCCCCACATTTCTTCCTGCCCTAGGAGGTGTAAAGTAGTATGAAATAAGATTTCACAGGAGCAATATGCAGAGTTACCACAGATAATGCTACCATAATGGTACATCAAAACAAGAATTCAGAATTGGAACATTTCAGAATGGAACATTTCAGAATTGGAAATTACCAAAATTAAGGATTTTCTAAGTTATGAGGACTGACTTTTTAAACCTCAATAATCCTATTTTAATAGAGTCCTTGTTACTTAAGATATGTTTTTAAGCTGCTTATAACAGCAATCCATTCTCTTCCTTCATTTTGTTTTTGTACTGTACCATCATACAGACAGCTGTAAAAACCAAGAGAAATAAGCTCTTCCGGCTGATGGCTCCAAAGCCTGGTACCAGAACAAAGGTGGTGCAGTGTCAGATCTTTTTTCCCTGTGTGAATGAGGCCCCAGGAGGGAAATGAAAGAGTTTCCATATTGTGGAGATTTGTGAGTGACTTAGAGTGGTGAGCCTCAGGACTCTTTTTCTCTGATCCAGGCTGAGGAGGAATGTGTCGTCTGCCCTTCTGCTCATTTTCTCTAGATAATAACTCCACAATCCCTTTTGCTTCTGGGTTGTCTGAGTCCTTTTTATTCTTTATCATAGAATGACTTGCATTGGAAGGAACCTTCAAGATCATCTAGTTCCAACCCCTTGTTCTGGGCAGGGACAACTTCTTCCACGCTAGAACAGTGGAAGGCACTCAAAACTCCATCCAACCTGGCCTTGAACGCTTCCAGGAATGGGGCATGCACAACTACTCTAGGCAACCTGTTCCAGTGCTTCACCACCCTCTCACGAAAGAATTTATGTCTCACCTAAATGTCTCACCTAAACTTACCCTCTTTCAGTTTAAAGCCATTCCACTTGTCCTGTCACTGTAAGCCCTTCTTAAAAGTCCCTGTCCAGCCTTCTCATAGGCCCCTGTTAGCTACTGGAATGTACTCCCTGAAGCCTTTTCTCCTCCAGGCTGAACAACCCCAGCTTTCTCAGCCTGTTTTCATGGAAGAGGTGTTCCATCCTTCTGATCATCTTTGTGGCTTCCTCTGGACTCGCTTCAATGGGTCCATGTTTGTCTTACATTGGGGGCCCCAGTGCTGGATGCAGCACTCCAGGTGGCATCTCATGAGAGTGAAGTAGAAGGTGAAAATCACCTTTGACCTGCTGGTCACACTTGCTTTGGTGCACCTCAGGATTGTTTTTGCCTAGATGTATAGAGGGGACCCATTTTCAACTCTTCAGTGAGTGGTTTTCACTGCTTAATACCTTTCTTTTTAACTTTGCCTTGCTCCTATGAGCCTAGAGATTTCGCTTCTAGCAATCGATATGTTGCTCCCCATGCCCTTCACCAAGTTCCTGCTCCCACTTCTCTCCACTCCTTCCTCTTGTAAGATGTGTCCCTCCCTTGCTAATTCCATGTGCCACACTAACCATGTTTCTGATTCCCAGTTCTCTTGTCAACCTCCTTCCCTGCTCTTTTTCTATTACCTCCTCTAGGAAGATCTCTTAAGCATGATCATCAGTTCTGTGTGTGATAAATATTTATTCATCTACCACCTTACATAGCTGGGTCTGATTTTAATGAACTTGAAGGTGATCAAAATAAGAGACAAAACTTGAATGAATTATACAAAGCTATTTGTTGCCTCTGAGAAGCTGGTTGCTTGGCCGTTGTTTTTTTGTTGGGGTTTTTTTTTGTTTGTTTGAGGTTTTTTTTTTTTTTTCTTAATTTGGTTGGTTGTTGGTTTTTTTTCCCAGAGTATTTCTTCAGTTGTATCATTTTCAGATATAAATATTATGTTGAGGCTGCTCTTGGTACCCCCGTTTTTCTTGTGAATAATTTTGTTTCCCAGCCCAAGATGGGATGTCTGGCAAATGACCTTCCCATAAGGGTCTTTTCATTTCTGCTGAAAAAGGCAGAGCTGGAATTAGAGTCAACATAACTGTCAAGGCAATGCTGCACCCAAGTTAACAGTGACCTATTAGGTAATGTGGCTATAATGCTATTTTTTTCTCTATATGGCATTGCGATGAGGGGATAGTCTCAGCTACATTGTCTTGCAAAGTGTGGACCATGAAATTTTGCTTCACCATAACTACTCAGCAGCTTTAGGGTGAGTGCAGTAACTGTGTACTGAATGTCCACCATTAACAAATAATTTATAGCCCAGGTGAATTTCCAACAAAACCTCATAAATTTCAGGTGCTAACGGTGTGACAGAGACAAATATAGTCAAAATCTCTAGGACCTTCTTACTTCCCACCTGCTAACTTCATAATGTGGAGACCTTATCACATATAGTATGACAATGTGTGTCTTTCCCCTGAGCTTCCTTGCAGGCAGTGGGACTTTGGTCATCCTTTGCCCAGGAGACTTTATATGCTTGACACCTTCGTTGAAGGCAGAGTATATGCAAATGAACTGCAATGCAGCCTGTGGTATGAAAATGATTTTAAATTTTGTCATTATCACAGTTTAGCATTGTGGTCAGAGCTTTCCCTTAATTACTCCCTAGAGAGGAAAAACTGCTGATACTATAACTAGACTGAGTCCATCTACTAAACCCAAAGCCTGTTTTTAATTCTGAAAATTAAATATTTATTGCTCACAGGAGCATTCTGTTGAAAATAAAAATAAAAAAGAGAGAGAGAAAGAAACAAGTTTGTGGGGTTTAGGTCATCACCTCATGGGTATGGGTTGGCAGATATGGATGCGCATTGCTTCAAGAGGCCAGACTCCCTGTTGGCAAAAGCAATCAGAGATCTGACTCCAGACAGGTTGAGAAGGTAAATTTTAGTTATGTATATTACAAGACTGCATGGTTCTGAAAGCTGAATTTCAGGAGCCCAGCAGCAGGCATTTGAATGCTCATCTATACTCTCTCACTTTAAAGAAACTGTGATTTTTTTAAACCGCAACTGCAGAGGAGATTTCATGTGAAATCCATAGAATTCAGAGGATTAGATTTGCTCTGAATGTCTTTGTGATAACTTAGGCCAGCATATTCTAGCCTTGATTTTAACCTCTGCTTTTGTGTGTCATGCTATATGATGATGAAAATTTTTCCTGACTTTTCTATGCTGCTCTGTTCATAACTTCAATTTCTCTTTATTTCCACGTACTCTTTTTCTCCATCTTCTTTAAATAGTAATACAATGAATAACTGTCTTAACAAGGTGCATGTCCTTTCCAAATGAGAGCTCTCCTGTGGTCATTAGCACTTAGACTAGCAGATGACATTCTAGCAATGATGAGATCTTGGTATTACTCTTAATCTTGCTTCTAATTGGGTGTACAATTTTGGGCAAGCCTTGTCTGCTGGCATCTATTTCCAATGAAGGGGAGATTATAATTGGCAGCGGTAACTCAACTGAGGAATGATCCGGCATACAGGGCAAGAAGGCCCCACTACAAGAAGGAGTTCGACTGGCTGAAAGCAGGAATGCCAGAGGCAGAACAGATTCCTTGTAAGAGTGGAAATTTCCCTTGGTGGTGAGAAAAAACAGCCTCAGCATTGTCTTGTGGCCGTCCTGGATTGCAGGTGCTCAGGGGCCGCCTTTGGGCAGAAGAGCCAGGGCTGGGATGAGATGCCCGGCGCAATAGCTCTCAGGATTGGTGCGGGTGCAAAAGTATATAAGGCATCTGCTTGTAACACATCTTTTCAGACTCCACATCAGAACTGCATAGTGTGGTAGGACTCTGCCTATGCGTTGTTTATTACATTTTTCTTTTGTGTTTAAGTACAAATGTGTTTTTAATTCGCCTTGAGGGATACCATGAAAATTTCTTAACATTTTTCTAGTGTTTCTCTTCCACGTATGATTTTCCTTTTTCAGTATGAAGGACTCTCTTACCATATGATTTTGATGTGGTTTTACACAAGGAAAACATGAACTTTTCTAGGGCTTAGTGCTGATGATAGAGGACAAGTGAGCAAGACAGACTGAAATAAGATTCACAAGTTGAACTCAGCTTTTTGCAAGTTAATATAAACTCTCAGTTCAGCAAGAAACTTTTTTCTGGAATTCAAATGTTTCTGCAGATCTTTCTAAGCAGTGTAATGCTTAGCAGTCCCTTGCATGGGGAACAGACTTGTCTCCTGTCTCTGTAGGCTTTGCCTAGTCACCTGTTTTTGGTTTTAGCTTTACTGTCTGAATAACAAGTCCTTCGTAGATAAACCAGTTTTGTTCAAGTTAAGAAAGATTACAGTTGGGGGATTAACACAAGTGTAGGAAGGGTCAGGCAAAGTGAAATTCTCAGAGACTTTGAAGAAGGTGTGCAAAAGGGAATGCGTGCAATGAAAGTAGGGATGCCAGCCTTGCCTCCACAAGAGTCTATAATTTTTTTAGCTATAGTCACCTATTGCAAGATGCAATCCTAAGGAAGATGAAGGTATAAATAATTTTTATTTTATGTTGTTAGTCTGTTTGACAAAAGCCTTCCTTCAGAGTTTACCTTGAGGTAAGAGATATACAAAGCACCTTGTCCACATCCAGGCTTTTCTATAAAAAGGCAATGTTGTTTTAACTAACCCTAGGCTTACTGATCCTGACACTTCCAACAACCAGAGCTTGTGTGCTAGACTTAATAGGCCTTTCTGGAGGTATAGATAGGGAAGCTAAGTTTAATTGCTTCATTTAATTTTCATAAAGCTTCGTAATTTTCAGTGAGTGCCTTTATGCCAGCTCTCAAGCCAATTTTTAGTTATTTAGCAAAACATTTAAGCACATACTTTGATCCATGCTATTCATCAAAGCACTTTAAAACATGCTTATGTGCCACTTGAACAGGTTGAAAGAGATGTTTAAGTGTCTGGTGAATAGGGAAAGTTTATAAAGTCAGGACCTTAAGAGGGAGCTTCTTGAACACAGTGATCACAGATACAGGTACCAAAAAGCGTCCATCTTTCAGCATTGGAAAGACCTGAGACCAGGGTTAAGTACATAGCAATGTAAATGCCCTCCTCCACTTCCCCCCACCGTGCTTTGGGCAGATTTCACACCCAGTCTCCAGCTGGTTTTGCTCACAAATTGATTTTTGAGTGTGTGTCTGTGTAATTTCAGTGTCACCAGCCTGGCGTGCCTGACACTGCAGTCTTTTTCAGAAGCAATAAGCCATGCAGTCTGATGTAGAAACAAGTCTCCATGGAGCTAATCGGCTTTGGTTTTTGCTCTGAGCGCTTGCTGGTTTTTTTCCCTTGCAGTGATATTGGAGCACCATGTTAACTCTAACAGAACTACTGATTGACAAACTAATGTCACGGAGTTGTCTTATAAGCTAAACTGTGAGAGTAACTTAAATCTTACTGTGTCAGAGGGGCAAAAGATAAACAAGCTCACTTGGGGTTAGAATAATTTTTAGATTAATCATACTTTCACTTTTCACTGTTTTAAACAATAAATAATTTTAGGAATTCTGGATGAGGGACTTGGCTGAGGGCACACCTCTGCTCTCGTGTTATGCTGTAATTGTCAGCTCAGGCCTAGTTTTCTTAGGCTGCCCTGGAATATGTGTGTTTTTACAAGTCATTGACATGGTTGCAGCAAGTCAAAATAAGCCAGGCTAAGGTGATATACTGAACTTACCTATGCAGGTTTTCTGTATGCAATCCCTGTAGCTAAAGCATATCTCTAGAGAGCAGCACAAAACAAAAACATATAGGCTTTTTGCTCTGTCTTTAACATTTTCTTTTGTTCTTGTGATTTCCTTTGGAGAACCAGGATGTTGTCTCTGCATAATATCTTTAAAATTCCAGAGAAATGCAGAGCCTTTATTATCCAAAACTGCAATGAGAAAATTCATTTCACTAAGCAAGCCAAGAGGTTACTGGGGTTTTGAGCACGTGTAGGGCATCACATATGTTCAAGCAGGAGTTGTGGGGCATTTTAGGAGGAGGAACAGATATTTTAAAGCACACTGGACTGCCCATACAGACCTGATGAAGAATTAATAATGAAACTTAACTTTCAACGGCATTGTTCACAATAGAAGCAAAATCCCTCAAAATCAAAAAAATAGAGGGAAAAAAAAAAGAGGAAAATAAAAAGATAGATTTCCAGGATAACAAAGGAGACCTGGCAGTCTATTAGTGGGACGGCTACACCAGCTGACAGGCTGATAGACTGCTCCACAATCCCCAGCACACCTGTGTGTGTGGAGCCACCTGTCATAGGAGTGAAAAATGTATCCTGAGTTATAGGACTGCAAACTCAGCAACATTTCTGCAAGGGATCAGAGGAGTGAAATGGCCCTCATGTTAGGGTTTTGTTGCCGGAAGGTTTCTCACCTAAGGAAAAAAAACCATGAACAACTCACTCAGAAAGTAGTTTTTTTGTTTTTACAGTATTAGGACCACTAGAAAATATTTTACCATAGTAATGAAAAATGTCCACACCTAAATTACTGTGTATAGTAAGTTGGTTGACTCAGGTAAAAATGCTCTCTCTTATATATACTGCTTTACATAAAAAAAAAATGCATCAGGAAAATGAAGGGTGAGCTGGAGAGTGGAGGGAACACAGGACGGGAAAATCAAGGCTTGCAGAGGGACCAAGGAGGAATCATTCCATATCCTGTACTCACTGTGGTTGGCAAATGCTTCCTAGCTCTCAAGCCACCACAAGTGTGATATGCTGCAGAAGAGATCAAGGCCATGGTCAAAGGCTAGAATCTACATGAGAAATCTACTGGGCAAAATTCTCAGATGATTTTAGGAAACTGAGGGTACCCCAATGGATGTGAAAACAGTCCTTATTCATAGAATCATGGAATAGTTTGAGCTGGAAGGGACATCAAATACCATCAATTTCCAGCCCCTTCTGCTATGGGTAGGGATAATTGATCCATGTAATCTGACTGTAGGGAAAATTCTTACATGAACTGATTTCTGCCTGTTTCCTGAGCTTATGAATGCCACTGTTTGCCTAACAGGATTTTGTGTGTCTAGCGAGCCAGTTTACATAGCCCAGTGTTTTCTGTCTAGCTGTGGCATGCTCCAGTGCTGCAGTGGGAAGTGAAATAAAAACAGCAGAAACTAGTTGTGGAAGGAGTTTTTCCTGGTAATTGGTAGAAGGTTCAAGCATAATTGCTTGTAAAAATGATGCAAACAAAAGATGATTGAATCTCTTCTGAGGCACTTAACTTATCAGCACATCAGGTACTAAGGACTCAAATTACAAATTTAATTTCTCATTGCTGTGATTTTGTAAATAAGTCCCTTTCATAAATTTGGAAAACTCACATCTTCAAATGACATTGATCCCTTCTTCTGATGACTCTTCTTAGGAATTTCATCACTCCCCATATGATTAGAAGTTTCCTGTATTCATTTACCTCTAGCATAGTCTAGTTATTGTCTTTTTGGTTTACGCTTTGCTGCTGTTTTCATATTTACCCCTACATTATATTATTAAGGAATTAGCATATAACATGTCAGCTCTTGGATAAATTTGACAATCAGCTTCATATTAGATCTTTTGTTTGATGGCTGTTCCCACGACTGGGAATTATCCATTTTCTTTATCTGCTCTAGTGTAAATTTACTTTTCTAACCATAGCTGTCCCAAGAAAATGCTCCCAAAGAAGGCAACATCTTTCTTCTTCCACACACTCTTACTGTATGAAATGCTTTCGTTCTTATAAATATTTTGCTTTACGGAAATATCCTAAACCCACATTAATTTTCTCACTGATGTAGTGCTGTAGTAAATGATGGGCATTTCCTTAAAGCCTCCAGCTGACAAGCCCCGTTCCAGATTTATACTTGAAGTATTTACATTCAAAGTACATTTACATTTATTCATCTTTGAATGGAGAAATTTGTACTTTGGGCTGTTCAGTACTACTCACTCCTTCATTCTTTGTTGTAAGCTGGAAGGAAAAGGTTTTGTGATCTTGTTCCCTTTCTACTGATGTTTCACAGAAGGGACTTCTCTCATACCTCTGGATGCAAGACATGGAAGCTAAATATTGGAATGAGAAAGATGCAGGAATGGGGCACATTTTACTGTTAAATGTTTTATTTATTGAGAAGTACCAATCTGGGTTAACTTAATCTACTTATGAACCCAAATATACTTTGATTCCCTATCCAACATGTACCCTGAAAA
Source organism: Eulacestoma nigropectus (assembly GCA_013397775.1). Taxonomy (NCBI): domain Eukaryota; kingdom Metazoa; phylum Chordata; class Aves; order Passeriformes; genus Eulacestoma; species Eulacestoma nigropectus. Next base: position 538,567 of record VZTE01004148.1, read on the forward strand.
AAAAATTAAAGAACTGGAATTTTTCACTGGAAAAAAAAAATTCCTTAAATCTCTACTTTGATTTTAAATACAATTGTTTTTATTTTGAAAAGAGCAGTGCTTCTCTAACTCAGAAACATAATGGGGTGATTTGAGAATTTTGACATAACTGCAAATGTTTGCTTAACAATGGTCTTATTTTCACTAGAAAACCACACATTTTTTCCTTTTGGGCAACCTGAAACCAAACTCAGGCAGCGAGTGAAAAACAATGGTATTTGTACAGCTTTAGTTGATATTAAACTGCTCTTATTTCTTGCGGTGAGAGCTGTGCAGAAGGTTCATAGAAATCTCACCCCTTGTGCCATATGTTTCTTTTTGTAACTCATTCTTTGCTAAGTAGAAATAAATTTAATTCTTTCTGAGAAATTTCCCGGTTGGTAACTTTCCGCGGAAATCCAAACATTTGTCAGAAACTGTGGAACCGCTGAATATAAAATGTCTCCTTCAACTCCTCTTCACTTTTAATCAACTCCAGCCAGAGCTAAGGCTGCTTGCTGCAGGAGCAGCCCTTATGTTGCTGCATTTGCTGAATATTCTAGGACATTATACTTAATCAGAAAATCTCGCTCGGAACTGAGATGTAAGCTGTGACCAGCTGCAAGCTTTTTTTCCTGATTATTTATTTGTTTCTTTGCTGTTAAGGTGCAAAATGGAGAATATTCCCATATTTATAAATTCAAAACCTAAGTGTCTTGATAGTTATAAAGAATAAAAAGTGCTTGGTAAAGGTTTTTGTCTGGAACAAAGCAAAACTGGTTTCAGTTCTCATCTGTAACACTGCTTTCCAGTGTGACTTTGGTCAGCTCAGTAAATCATTCTGAGCTTAGTTCCAGTTAACTGTAATGCCAAGAGAATAGTGTTTCTTTTCTTCCACCTGTTCTGTAATTTATTACAAACTGTTTGAGGCAGCAACTGATTTTTCTTGTATGCCACTTTCTGAGACACTTAGCCCAGTTTTCTGGAAATAATTAGTTTTTCAGTTCATGATCATTCTAAGAACTAAAAAAAATTGTGTGTGGGTGAAATAACTTTCCCCTGTTTACCGCATTAGCCAGGTAAAAAGTAAGTTTTGGTTGAATGCATTACAAACCATTGCTTTTCCAATTCAAAATTCATGTTCAAATAAACTGTAAGGAAATATAAGTGTAAACAATAGTTAAATTAAATATAGATATTATTATAAGGCTGAAAGCTAAGTTTGAAATAAAATTAGGAGAAAGTTTTCTGACTAGAGGGATATTTTCAGGTTGTTTTTTTTTCTGGCATGAATGTCTGAAACATTAGCATTATCATTCTCCTGTAAGAACATTTTTCGGGGTTATGATCCAAAATTTGATCCAGCTGTGTCCAGCATGGTAAGAACCTGAATTTTTTTTAAGGCAACTGGAGGTGTTCTGTAGCAGTATGAGATATTTACCTCACCACTTTTAAAACTCTGCAGCCCTTCCCTGTACGGATGTAATGAGGGCTCAGAGTTTGACCTGCTGATCAGGTAAGGGAGTTCAGAAGCCATTTCTTCAGCCTTTTGGAAAATTGCCCTTAAATTTGCTAGTGATTTCCTGTGTGTATACATGTGCATGTCCTGACATGGCTCAAACACTGAAGTAATAAGGAAATATTGACTTCTACCCAGATGTCTGCTTCGCTGAGCAAGTGTTGGTCAATGGATTGATGCAGTATTAGCAAGCATCTGACTCCCTGTTAGGGGAGAACTGCCTGCACACTAGCAGGCATTTCATTGCAGAAATGTCTCTGGTAGTGACTTCTCACTGCAAACTAGCAGGCATTTCACTGCAGAGATGTCTATGGAGTAAAGAAGGGAGCATACATAATTACTGGATATCAAGGGGACTTCTGTTCAATTATTTGAAAGACATTTTTAAAAATACATCAGTTTTAACATTTTAATTAATTCTGGTGGATTTTATGCATGCTCAGATTAGGATGTGTGGACTTTTAACCCATTAATGTGTCCCCTTAAGTCAGAAATGCAGCAAGCTAGCTGCAGTATTAACACCAAAACTACTTGAGGGATGCAAAAGATAGTATTGCAATAGTAATATTATCTCCACTGGGCTACACAAGTCAGTGTGGACCACATTCAGCCAAAGGCATTACCAAAACACTCAAAGAGTGAATATAAGCTCCAATTAAAGTCAACAGACCCCAGCTCCAGCTGCTCTGAATCAGTGTAATTCCACAAAAAATAAAAGAGAACAAAGTTGGCATAGTGTCAGTTTATACATGTTGACCCCACAGGCTTGGCTCCGTTGAAATATGGATGTGGACACTTTCAGAGAATGGCCCTGCAGCATACTTGGCAAGTGGATGGATAGATAATACCCTGATACAGAAATACTTCTTGGACATGTGCTTAAATCCTGTTGCTAATGAAACTAATGGTATGTTTACATCCACAGGAGGCAACTTCTGTCTGAGCCACTACATTCACTTCTGAGCACGGATCGTGTTTTTATTTAACTTAAATTTTAGTGCTGTTTTGAGGGACATGCATTTCAAAATGTGGATTTTCTCTGTGCATGCATATTCCTTGCTCTGAGATGGAATTTCATGGCCTCGTGTGACTCTTCCAGTGCATCTGTTAATGGTTGCTGATGTGCCACAGCCTTGCACACTTTACTGCTAATGAAATTGTTTAGGGTTTATGTGCAGACACGTTAGAGAGCTGGCCTCTGATGTGTCAAAAAAAACCTGTCTTCAGAAAGAGTTCAGTGGTAAAGTCACAAGTTAGAATTATTTATCATCATCAACAGACCAAACTAATAGCTTTTGTCATGAGAAATGGTAAGATTAAATAGGAGTGTAGGGGAGGAAAAGCTTTCATCTTTGGGAGTACTTGTATGCATAATGTGTTAAATAGCATATCTTTTCACATGGCACAACACCCAGGTATGAGAAATACCTAAAAGACTTGTTAACATGACTGGTCTGCAATCTGCAGGAATTAGTACAGCTGGAAGGGAACACAGATCTTGCTAAAACACAGCTTGATCTAAACTTCCTCAGGTTGTTTTAAAAGCATGGATCTGATGACTTGGAGTCAGTAAAGATTTCAGTTCACCCCCTGTAGAAACAGAGTGTGTTAGATCATCAGTTCTGGAGAAATCTCAACTGGGTCATTGCACTTCTCAAGCTTTTCGAAGTTCTTCCTACTTTTTCATGGGGAAAATCTTGTTTCGGTTGTGTATGAGATTTTTCAGGCTCATTTTTGGTCTGTCACATTATGTGCCAGTGTTTTCTTTTGCCATGGACAAGGTTATATCGCTGTGACACATATAAATTGATTATTATGTGGGTATGATATGAGAGAAAAAGTGTACCTGAGAAGAAATAGATCTATTGTAATCCTGTGACTGCATCATTTATCTCTTGCTATTGACTCTAGACTCTACTTTTTGTGGGACTTATTTCAATATTTTCTGTTCAACTTTCAGGACCCGCCAGTCTTGTAATACACATCATTAAAACTTGCCTTCTAGGAGTTATACGTGTGTGTGTATGCATATATACATATCTATCTACATATATATCTCTCTTGTTTAAAAGCTCCTGAGGTACAGCTGTGCTGTAAGGCATGTGCTCCACAGAGCTTGCAAGGTGGCATAGCACAGGGCCTGTGGTTAGACCAACTTCACCGTTTGTCAGCAGTGCAGCACGCCACAACACACTCAAATGAACGAGCTGCTCAGGACGTAACAGCCCGAATTCTTTCTCTTTGTTCCTGTGTGCTGGAGTGGGGCTCAAGCGTGCCCACACTGTGGCTTCAGCTGCAGTTCTATAGTGTGATGTGGAATCCAGTTTGGCTCCCCCTCAGCGAGGGGAGAGGTCTGTGGGAAGACTAGGAGAAGTGACTGGAGTTTTTTCATCTTCAGCTGAAATATCCCATGATTTTGCTGTGATGTATGGACAACCAGGAGGAACTTGACTCCTGTCAGTGCCTTGGAGAAAATCCTGCTGGACTGTCTTTTTCTTTTTCAACGTGAGAATGCATTTTTTGGTTCTTTTTTGATGGTTGGAGTTTTTAAAAATCTATTTAAGGCCTTACTTGTTTTCGTTTGTACTTGAACCTCTTACCAGTACAATAGATGGGTCTGTGGACAAAAGCCAAGTATATTTTCAACCTGTCCATTTACCAAAACGAGAAGGAGGAAGAAAGACTAGTGGTGCTTGAACAGTGATTATTCTAGACTCAGAAACATAAATCTGTGATGTCGAACAGATGCTGACACTTCCTTCTAGCAATAGTTGTCAGATCAAGAGGAACTCTATTAATACTTTGTGTCCTAATAGATGAAGGTGGTTTTTTCCCTCTCCAGAACAGAAAGTTGTCAAGGCTTAGTCTGTACTGTGTTGAGTCCTAAGTAGATGAACTTGCCCATGGAAGGCAATGAAATGTTTTGCTGTGAGGTCTCTCTTCTCTGTCTGCCTTATTCCCCCCACACTGGCATCATCCAGAAACCTGTATGATTTCTGACACTTCCCCTGGTGCAACTTCTGTGGTTAAAGGGATTTGGATTCATTTGGGAACATATAAGCAGCTTCCAAAGTCATGCTGGCTTCAGACCAAAAATGTTCTTGTTGGATGCAGGTTCTTATTATCTGCTTGAATAAGAGAAATTACCAATGGGTTCAAAAATTTGAGATGCCAAGTGAAACTACCTGAAACCAGGATAAAATAAAAAGCAGCACACATCATGACATAAAGAGGAGTTTGATACCGTTATGGAAAAAAAACCCATCAACACAGTTGCATCTTGTAGCAGAACATTTATGAACAATTCTGCTGTTATTGTTTTTTCCATGGAATGCCACTGCAATTACTTTTTTCCTTACGCCTGATAAAAGCCAAAAGAATGTCTTTGTTGCAAATCCTCTTTATTACTGCCAGCCAAATTCTCAATCTAAACTTTAGTTCATAGAGCAACTATGATTCTTGCCATAAGCAGAGAAAAGTTCTCCAGGTTTATTTTGTTGTGAAACAGTTGAAAGAGAAGCTGGGCTCTGTGATGGGTCCTTGTCACTTACCACAGACCACATCCATCTGCGCTCAATGCATCCTCTGGACAAGTACACACAGGTGTTCCAACTGTGCATGCCCAGGACTAGTTTCCAGGCGTAAATAACAAAAGCTAAGTGAATAAACAGAGTGAATTTTAAATATGAAGTGGTATTGTCACTACATCTTTTTAGAGACAAAGGCATATCCAGCAAAGTTAATGAGAATTAAGTGATTCTGCCAGATTATTGAAGTGCAAATTGGATTTAATTGAAGGCTATGTACAGGACGACTGTGGATTTTGTATTTAGCTATGTTTGGTTCATTGCAACTTTGTCATTGAAATCACAGATACTCTCAATTTTGATGCTATATCAGGATAGAATAGCCAGCAGAGGGAGCAAATGCTTTTTAACAATAATCTATTGGCAAGAACTATATGATCCTATACGGGGATCAGGAAGGAAGCAAACTATCTCTGTGCTACTTTCTTTCCCTCAGGAATGGAAGACGAGGTGAGAGAGAAAGGTTTGCAGACTTAGAAAAGAAGTAGAGTTGTGTGTTACCTTCAAACTTGAATTTAAAGGAGACCATTTAAAAAAATATTGGAAATTCAGCCCCACAAATAAAATGCTACCTCACTTGGGGGGGAGGGGGATGGAGGAAACAAACCAAACACAACCAACTAAAACCTACAAAACATTTAAGAACCAGAGTTACTATATTTTTTTCCTGTTTTTACATGCTTTCAATGCCAAAATCATTTTCATATAATGGCCGGGATCATTATGAAATATATCCTGTGGTTTTGGCCACTTACATGAAGTTCTGTCACAGAGGGCTCTGTAATGACAATTTTCTGTTAATTGCTATCTAAAAGGGCCAACCATTGTAATTTCAGCACAGTCTTATTCATAGATCAACATCAGCTACCTTGGCCAATCGTGAACATTTTGGGAAAAACATTAAATTAAAAAATGATGGAGAAAATACTGATTTTTGATGCCGCATCTCCTCTGCTTTTTAATTTTTTTAATTCTTCTATCTGTAGTCCATCAGTTTTGCATGTAGGACCATTGCATAACGTCCTGTAAATTAAGTTGCCAACAATTTCAGATCTGGCTAGTCCCTGCCCTAAGCCTGCCTCGTCATCTCTGGAACAGCTGCAGATTTTTGTGCTGAGAGGCTGGACCAAACACATTGAAGAGTGTATTTGGTATGCTTTCAAAAGGCTAGGTACACTCATCCCCAGCCCAGAGAGCTGGAGAGGAGGGAAGGGGCAGAAACATCTCAAAGGAGGAGGGTGCCTGCTGACGTGAATCAGGATTTAATGAGCTGACCACCTGCTCTTGAGATCCTCATCTGCAAGATATTTGAGCCTATAAATTCAGACATGATACCTACAGGCTTTTCAGCTAATCTTGTTCTCTGACAGCACAGTCAAAAAGAATGTGACCTCAGGAACAGAGAAGATACCTACTTGATATCCTGGCAGAGCATGTTAATAAACATTTTAGCATCAGCAGTGCCTGCTCAGCAGTCTGTAGTTTAGGAGGCACATAAGGTTACTTCTTAGCTCTAACATTTATTCTGTTTTCTAAACTCCTCAATTTCAGGTTTTGGATTCACTCAAATCCTCAGTCTTAGCTGGTAATATTCAGTGTATGGGCAGAGAGGGAGGTGTGTACCACAACAACATCTGCAGACTTGTGCATGCAAGCACAAGACTAACTTTTGGAAACAAAGAGGAAAGAACCACAAAGATTATTTCCCACTGCTCTGTTTTAACCTTTCTATATCTGTCTTCCTCTAAATGTGCCAAAAGTGAATGGCTCTGCATCCAAGATAACTGTGGGCCCCCTTCTGCCCTGTTATTGACAGTGCTTGTGGTACCGTTGTCTTGACGTAACATTCTCTCAATTCGAATAATTTAAGAGAAGCCCCAGCTTAAATCAAATGGCTGTTGTACTTATGAAGCAACACTCCAATTAAACCGTGCTATAGAATATTCCTGGGGCTTAAGCTATGCTATAGAAAATTCCAGGGCTTCCTTTTCCCAACAGAGAAGGTGTTGCTTCATGCTTGCAGAGGGCTTCCCCTGAGGGCCTTCTGCCCACTGTTTTCTTGGTAGAACCCATTGCTGTGGAAAGCCTGACTCCATCTGTTCCTTTCTCCTGAGGAAAATATTTCTTTTAAGGTCAGGAGGAATGGGAAATCTTTGTAAGGATGGCTGGAATGCTGCATCCAGAGCAAGGCTCGTGGTTTTTTTTCGCACAGTGTGCCTCTGCAGAGAAGTTTAGGCATAATTTCCCTTGTTCAGGAGCATTAGTCCTTGTTATTTTTCTTCTTACTCAAACTTAACAAATTGAGCTGGAAGTGTATCCATTGTCTGATTGAATGAGAACATTAGCAGTATGATTTCCTTCCAGAGGCTGATGGCTTTGATCCATTCTTGAATTCTGAACGTTGCAATGTCAGCAAGCTTTCTTCTTCTGTGATCTCTGACTATCTTTTGCGTTTGTGTCTTCCCCTGTTCTTGTATTGTTCTTGGTTCAAGAGCACACAAATACAGGTGTGCCACTAATGTGTAACTCTGCAAGTTAGGAACACAAAGCAATCTGAGAGTAAAAGAGGAAGAGATCTCTAAGATGAGTGAGGAAAAGAAGTTGACTTTTCAGCTACCCCCAGACACCTTCTATGACTATGAGCAATCCCATTTAGGTGACCAAGTGGTGATTTTCAGAGCCTCACAATCTGCTCTGTAGTCTAACATCACACAGAAACCTCTCAAGCTCCATTTTAGAAAGTGGTTCATTATTCTGCCTTTGTTACTATTTAAAAATCTCATAGCTCAGGAGGCTGGATGAATTCTTACAGTCTTCAGTCTAAACCTATTTTGGCAATTTTATACCAATTAGTTCTTGTACAAATGTACTTATTTTGATTAATTCTTTTCATTCCCTACTATTCTTTCTCTCACTCTCTGATATATTTATAGGCAGCAATCATATGCCCCTTGGCCTTAGACTAGGTTAGACAAGTTTTTTAGTTTTCTTATGTAAAAAAAGGGAGTTCTCATTCCTCTGATTATACTAGAAGACTTTCACTGCACCTGTTCTGGTAACAGACTCATCTTTCTGAGTTTGGGTGATTGAGGAAGTGTACAGATTTTCTGGTTTCATTGGTTCTCTGTGCAATCATGCTTACCATTTCTGTTGGAAAGCTCTCTCATGATTACATTTCATCCATTTCCTTAAAACAATGCAAATAGTTTTTGTATTAGAAATGATCATTAGAACTGTTCCTACTGCATATGAACTTTTGGTGCAGAACAGTTGCCCTAGGCACATCCAGCTTCTGAATAAAACAAGTTAGGGACCCTCTTACTCACGTGTTGTTCCCTTAATGATTTCCCTACTATGCCTTCTGAGTGAAGAGTTTCAGGAGAGAGGAATCAGATAAATAAAAGCTGTGTCACAGCACATGCACACTAGGGACCTAAGTTAAATCCTGCATTTTTGATTGCTGTGTTTTGCAGACACAACATATTTCTTTCAGCATCATGTAAAGTACTGTAGGCTGAGGCAATGCTGTGCAAATGCTAGCATGCAGTTGGAACATTTGCTTTACTTGTGAGTGATGAGCATATTTACAAAATTAGGCAGATCATCCAAATGGATGTCAATGGGATCTTTAACACTCACCACCACACCTTTAAACACCCCCCTCCGATGGATGTCACTCATTTTGTCAGTCCCACTGAAACACTTTGGTACTGAAATCTCAATTTTACTGTGGTGGGTTTGTGGAAGACTAAACTCTAAACTTGTTGATTGTACAGAAGGGAAGAAATCCTGTGTGAGGGAAGAAAAAACATTCACTCTGATCAAAAGGAAAGGTGGTTTTTTTTAAAAATTTATTACACTCATTTTAGATGGAAGGTCATTCATACTGCTCAAGGGCACCCAATGGTTAAAGAAGTCTTGAAACTGCCAAGAAGGACTTGGAGGTGCTGGTGGATGAGAGGCTGGACATGAGCTGGCAATGTGCACTCACAGCCCAGAGAGCCATATGTGTCCTGGGCTGCATCAAAAGCAGCTTGGTCAACTTTGTCACCTGCATCCAGCTCTGGGATCCCTAGCCCAGAAAGAACTCTGGCCTGTTGGAATAAGTCCAGAATTGGGCCACCAAGATGATTAGAGTGATGGAGATCTCTCTTACGAGGAAAGGCTGAGGGAATTGGGTTTGTTATGCCTGGAAAAAAAAAGGCTGAGGGGTGACCTAATTGCAGCCTTCCAGCACCTGAAGGGAGCCTACAGGAAATATGCAGAGGGACTTTTTGCAAGAGCATGTAAAGACAGGACAAGGGAGAATGAATTCAAACTGAAAGAAGGTAGGTTTAGGTTAGATATTAGAGAATAGGACAGGGAGGTTAGAAGTAGATCTTTAAGGTCCTTTTCAATCCAAGCCATTTTATGATTCCAATCAAATCTGCTCATTGACAAGGTGAGGCCTTTCAAACACCTTTTCAACTTTGAGACAAATATGGAGAAAAGTGAAGTCAAGCCCTCCTATTCTTATTTCACATTGCTAATATGCAACCTAATTGATAGCACAGAAGCCCCTGGGGTGAGCTCCTCAGCTTCTGCATGTTTGTTAAGCTCAGCTGATGTCAGTGAAACAGTGGTGATTCATATGAGCTGAGGACGTGGCCTCTGGAGTTCAGAGGAGCTGCTGTAGAATATCAGGCTGAAAAGTGATTTCTGAAGGATTTTCAGTTAAGCTAATGCCTCAAGCCAATAAAGAGGAGGTTTCTTTATGTGTTTAAGTCCTTTTCTGTGAGATACTCAGTAAGCAGTGTGTGTCTTGACATTAACAGAAATGTACAAATATGACAGGTGAGTGTTTGTCAACTCCATTTACTGTATATAGCAGAGTAGACATATTGGCTATGCTAATCTATGAGTTTGGCTGGTGTGATCCAGAGAGGAGAAAAATGTTTTAATAGAAGTAAAGTATAATTTAAGCTTTATTACAGATGTCAAGTTTACTGAAGTGTGACACAAAGAAGTTTTTGGGGTGTTAACAGTGCATCCACAAAGCATGAAATAAAGCCAGGAACAAAATAAAGGTATTTTCAGTCTTCCTTCTCTGTCAGATCAGCTAGAATACAGATTTTATTTCCAAGAAGAAAGGATACTAAAAGAATAATGGCTTCTTTCATCAAGCATGGTTAAATTTAGGACATCTATTTGGATAAAATATATTTGAAATGGTGCCTGGTTGTTTCTTTTCTTTGTTGTTGTGTTTGGGTGTCTTTTTTTCTGTTAATAAACAAAGCTTTTTTTTTTAGATATTTGCTTTTATTGGGATAGAGAAAACTGACTGCCTGTTAAAGCAAAGGGTGACACTTTTAGTTTAGCCCACAGTTTTAACTGGAGCTAGCCATAAAACCTAGGTCTGGATTGAGATCCCAAATTTCACGATTATTTCCAGAGCTTTTCCTCCAATTAATATTTACGAGCTAACAAGTGTTCTATAGTTTAGCAAGCCTAATAAGCACAATGCAAAGAATGGGTTATATTTTTGCAGAGTCTCTTAGCACATTAGGGTGTCTGTTCTGCTTGTTATCATTGGAACAATTAAGAAGGATATTCTGGCAATGAGTTAATTTATCTGGAATGTAAAATTATCTTTTTTTCAATTTCAGAGGAAGAAACTAGGCTTTATACCAGTAATCTCAAAACACGTCTGAACTGCTGATCCCAAGGCATGCTGTGATTGTATGAGGTGGTTTAATTGGATATGTGGATCTGAGTTCACTGTTTACATGCACACAGCTATTTGGAAAGAGAGCTTGTTAATGGAAGTAGAAGAAAAACTTTAAGAAAAAGGCACGTTTGGCATTTAAGTAGCAAAAGATTTGCTTTCTTCATTAAAGTCATTATAACTGAGCACAAGAATTGCACATGCACAAGGGAATTACTTGAATTAAGTTAATAAAGTTGTACTTTATTAGGTGTGAGGGGCCTGATTATTCCATTAGTAGAGCGATATAGCCTGAGTTCAGATCTGTGGGCTAGAGCAAGCAGGTTATGAGGATGAAGGTGTGAAGCTCCTGTCCTGTGCAGCTCTTCACCTGGGTAAGAGGAAGGCTTTTGTTTCCATTTTTATGAAATGGGACAAAATAAATTGGTTCTGTGCCGGCTAAACCAGTAATCAATAGAGTTTGTTCTTAGGAAATTTAGAGGAGAGCCGTTCAATTACTTGGTAGAAACTCTACATGCGCCTCAGCAGTCTCTGAACGTGTCAGGCCTGGGGAATATACAGCAGGGTTTGGGAGTTATTGCATGTTCTTTTCATTCAAAAGCAATTGGCTTTTGTTTGTTTTCTTTTTTGTTATTCAGTTCTTGAAGCAAGATTCAAAAAATGCAGAGCAGAGTGGACACTGGTAATAAGCTGCTTTCAAGCATGCAGTGTTATCTGTAAGGTGAAATGCTGAAGAGTACCACCTACTTGCTATGTAAATATCTTGGTTGGTAACCCTTGTTAAAAGGTCAGGTTACTGGTTAATGCTTTTTCTGATCTGGGTAATGCTCTTAAAATTTTTCCAGTTTGGGTTAAAATTGATTTACTCAGCCTTGGAACATAGTAAACTTTAGTATCACACAACAGTGAAGAAGTTACCTGAAGTGTGGTTGAATCTGAATAATGAAACGAATTCTCCAAACCCTTTCCATGAAAAATATTTAAAAAAGACATTTTAAGTGGTGCTTCCCAGTTCAGTGGCAATAGTAAAGGAGTCCAAACACATGCAAAGTAGGAATATTAAGAATTAAGGAGAAAGTGAACGGGTTTTTGGGGTTTTTTTGAATCCCAGATAACATGAGAAGGTCTTGAGCAGTAACGCACTTTGCATAATGGGCCCCACTTCTGACTGTACCTTACTATCATCCTGATCTAAAACAAGTCATTTGTCACTAAGGGTGGAACCTACCCTGAGCTGAGCAGATGAGTGTGGGCAGAGCACTGCTTTTGTCTGCTGCGGGCTGAGCTGTGCTATTAGACATGTTCTACTGGCTTTCTATCAGATTTATGCTTCCTGAACCACTTTTTGAGGCACGTGAGTTAGAGAGCATCTTTCCAGCTATGTTCACAAGATCAGTAAAATGGAAGAAAATGTAATTTTATTACTACCAATATATTTTAATATAGCAACTGTTTTCCTAGTCAGGACAAATCCACTTGCCACTATTCACTACAAAACCATCATATTATAAAACATATTGCTCATAGTGAAGATGATGGGCATTTTGCCACAGCTTTGACCCCATGTTCACTACTGAATGCACGAAAAGGTTTAGCCTGCTGAGTTAGGGAGCCAGATAAGAAGTTAGCTTATTGGGCAGATTGCATTTTCTAGAATACACCATTCTTTACCAAATATTCACATCTGTAGGCCAGCAAAGAGTTAATAGTCAATTGCTACTCAATGAACCTATAACCACCTTTTAAAATCCGCATAGAATGTGTAGTTAAGTGTACTCAGAGTATTTTAATTTAAATGTTACCATAAAATCTGCAAGTGGAATTAGTGTAGAGCTTTTGAGATTACATTAGCAGCAAAACAGGGGGTGGACAGTTATTGTTAATTAAACCATACAGACAACATTCAGTAGAATCCTAACAGTGTGTAGGATGTATCTATTTGTTTAACATCTTACCGTTTCAGGACTCTCTGTCCTCCAACTCCTTTTTTTTTTTTTTTTTTCTCTCTTTTTTTTTATCACTGGTGGATTTTTNTCTCTGTCCTCCAACTCCTTTTTTTTTTTTTTTTTCTACCCTCTGTTTTAATTACCAGTGGAAGTTTTTGGACTGATTTTGTTATTCTGTAAGACTGATGAGATGTTGAAGTGAACCTTCCCATTGGCCCTGGAATGGGCTTGACATTAATACACTCCACTGAGGAATGGAACAATATAATTTCACTATGAGTTTGTTTATTAAAGTATTTTATGACATTTTTTTCTTCCATCTAACCAGTCTCTGAGGACAGCTCTAGATTTGATTTCCTCTAATGAAAGTGTCCCCCTTATAACATATTCATGGTCACATGAGTCATGACATCCTATATTTTTTTTGCACTTCCGTGCCTACATCAAATACTGCAAAAAGCCACTGCATCCCCCAGTCATTGTTCTTTCTTTTCCTTCTTTTTGCATATCTACCCTTGCAGTGTGTGAGACTGAGAACACAATTTGTGTGGTATTTTTTGTTTGAGGGGAATTTCTGTCAAACCCAGTGTCTAATCTCTGCTATAGTTCCTCTGCCTTTTGAAGGAACAAAATTTCTCTCTGTGATTGCCCTCAGTGTGACACTCCCTTCTTAGCCTTGTTTTCAACACCTGCTGTGCACTCAGAAAAGGAACAGTGCTGCATATCTGTCCTCTTTTAGCTGATATATTCCCTTATTTGGGTTAAAGGCTTCAGGAGTCCTCCAGACCTGCCTCCCTGGTTGTTGCCTCTGCTGTCTGTCATGAGATGAGTGTTCCTGTGCTGTGTAGCTCTTTTTTTGTCTAAAAGGAAGGGTCTTACCCAAAAAACCTTTACTAATATCATAAACTCTGGTAGAGATAAGGTCCTGAAGGTTTTACATCTTGTTCCCATGGTCCTTTAGTTCTGTTACCTGATCTTTAGCATCTCCCCCTGCCCTCCAGCCCTGACATTTCTGTAATACCTTGCTAAAACTCACTTGTTGGTAGTTCCTGCTTTGACTTTTCTCCTCGTTGAGGAATGCATTTAGTGCAGGCAGCTAGGTGTACAAGCTGCAGATTGAGCTGCTGTCTCTTTACACAACAAATGGTATGGGGACCTGTGTCACCAGCCGGGGGACATGACAGTCAGAGACATGGCAGGAGCCACTGACTCAGCATGAATATCTCAGACTTTGCATGGATAGACAGCTTGAGCTGCTACTGTTTTATTGGGCCATGAATAAACTGCTTTATGGATCCAAGGGTTTTTGGCTCTGCTACGGGAAGCCTGGGGTCAAACCAGTAAGGAAGCCTGGTCTGACTGCATGAGAGTGGGGTGTGTAGGGAGTCAAGTGAGGCACCCATCAGGTCACTGGAGCCACCCACTGCAAAGGGGTTTCAGTCTTAGCAGTGATAGTATCCTGTGGTGGGAGTGTGACTGCCAGAGTGACTCCTGAATGGTCAGACAAGGAAGCTTCCTTAACACTCCTTATATGCAAATGCCTCATCAAAAGACTTATCATAGAATGGTTTGGAAATGACCTTAAAGATCATGAAGTTTCAACCTTGCTAGGACACTCTTACCCTGCTGCTATATATTATCTGTCATGAATTGCCCGTTGTCCCCCAGGTCTTTTTTCCACAGACTGTTCCTTGCCTATTTCTTGTACAGATATCCCTGGCAAAAAGATCAGGACTGTGCTTATTCCACTTTATTACTTTCTGAGGCACACAAACCTGCCTAAATAACAGTATTTGCAATAGATTTTTTTGCGCTTCTATCCGTTGTGGAAGTTTAATTTAGATCCTCTGCATCGTTCAGCATTGTTTTCACTTCTCTGTAAAGGGCCATGCACCTTCTAGGCACTAGAAGAATATGATACAATAATAATGAACATGAGACTACGCTTCGGCTGTCGAACGGGTCTTTTCACCCCCAGCTATACAAACCACATGGTTACTCTTCATTTTCAAAAAAGCCAGTGAGGCAACTCTTCTAAGCAAATCCATTGTACAGTGTGAAGTGTTCTTTCCTAAACACTCTTAAGACAACAATACTCATTCGTTGCTTTATTTTAGTCACACAGATCCAGTTCTAGGTCTTTTCCTTCTGCTTGCTGAAGGTCATAACCTGGAAACCTGAAAGTTAAGTCAAGTGCCTGACCCCTGTGAAGTCGACAGGACCTCATGCATAATTTGGTAATCGCTTCCATTCACTCTCTCTGTGTAGTAGTGCATGTGTGTACATGCCACAAGTAAGGATTTGCAAAATGGAGCCCTCACTTTGTAATTGAAAACCATTGTTGGAGAAACAATGATTCAATAACCTTTTCTGAGGCTGACCTAATGTCTCTCTCCAGAGACCAAGGTGAGCACAGTGGTAAATTGATTTTAAAAAGAGTAAAGCATTTCTAACTCTTTATGCAAGACTGACTACAGTTTCGGGCTTCTACTTAATAGCTTTGGATAATGCAGGACTTCAAGCATTGATGTGAAGTGTATGTGTGTATAGCAGGGGCACATTGCATTATCATGTTTCTTCAGATTTTTCCTACTGCAAAAGAAAAATATTAATATTAAGATAAGTGAACAGATCATTTAAATGAAGAGATAAGTGGTAGTTTTTTGATTCCCTATTGTACCCGAGGGTGATATATGTTGTTTGGAGACAGTAACCCTTTTTACATCCCTTGAGGGAGTTTTTCTTCCCATTTTCACCTTTCTACCTGGCTGGCCAAAGAGGAAGCTGAACAACCACAGAGAGAACCAACAGTGTCTAATATAAGTGGGCAGGTGGAAGAGCTTTCCTTAACTGTGTATGAAAAATAAAATCTTTCCTTTCCTGAACTAACAGAACTCACATGCTGATTCAAACACATATGCGTGCTCATGTATCCTTTAATCTCAAAATACAAAAAATCCCCAATGTACTCTGATGGAATAAGATTTGCTGGACGTGAAACTAGCAGGTATTGTGAAGGCTGACAAAAAATTCTCCAGTACTTCTGTACCAGAAGAAAAGGTAAGAATAGTGTGAACCTGCTACTCAATTGACCAGGATACATAGTGACAAAAGATGGGCAAAAGATGCTCAATCCTTGACTTGATTTTTTTTTCACTCATAAGTTCTGTCCACTGGCCTTTAAGGTTCCTGGGTTTGTTAGCAGGGCCTAAGTGAAGCTTTATCCACACTACAAGAAGGCAAAATAAGGAGTGCTTCAACTAAATGAGTGTAAATAAGTCTATGGGACCAGATAAAATGCATTTGGGGAGCTCATCAGTATGATTTTAAGGCCACTCTTTAACACCTTTACAAGATGATGGCAACTAAGAAGGGCTTAAAAAAAAAAAAAAGACAGGCATCGCACTTGTCTTCAAGAAGGACAAGGGGCAAGATGCAGGAAAATAGAGGCCAGTCATCTTTGTCTTAGTCCTGTGATGGTCATGAAGCAAATCCTTACTGGAAGCCAATTCCAGCTGTATGAAAGGGAGAAAGCTGACTGAGGATGGGAAGAATGGATTTACAAGTACAAATTATGCAGGACCAAACCGACAACCTTCTCTGACGAAGGAATGGCTCTGTAGATAAGGCGAGATCCATGGATGCTGTATACCTTGATTTTAGAAGGTCTTTTAATATGGTCTGCTAATCTCCAAACAGCCAAACTGCTGATATGTAGAGTAGATAAGCAGATAATAAGGTGGATGGAAAATTGGCTGAACTATCAGCAGCAACACAAAGTCCCAGCTGGCAGCTTGTTGCCAGTGCTGTCCCTCAAAGATCAATATTGGGGCCAATATTATTGAGTGTTTTTATTAATAATCTAGATGATGGGAGAGAGTGGACTTCCATCAAGTTTGTGGAGAATACCAGGTTGGTGGGAGGAGTCAATATTTTGGCAGGGAGAGTTGCTATTCAGAGGAAATGGACAGGTTGAAGAAATGAGGTGAAAGAAGCCCCATGAAGTTCAAGAAAAGAAAATCCCGACCTGGGACAAAATAATCCTATGCTACAGCAGAGGCCATGAGCCAGCTGCAACAGGAAGAAGCTTTGAAGGAAAATTGGTTTCTGGTGGGAGACTTGAACACGAGCCATCAATGCATCCCTTCAAGCCAACAGGGCCTGGCACATACCAGGCTGCACCAGCAAGAGTGCAACCAGCAGGTCTGGGGGGAGTGGTTCTGCTCAGCAGAGGTGCAAGTTAGGTACCCTAACAGAAGTTGTGTAAACCTCATCCACAAGGACTAGCTAAGTCAATTTGGATATCAGCATAGACCAGTGCAGTTCAAAATCACAACTTGTTAAATATAAACAATTTTTTTGGGGACTTTTAAGTTTTGGTGTTTGTTTTTTTGTTTTTTTTTTTTTTTTTTTTTAAGAGATTAATTTTACATTCTCAATGTCTCTCATATTTTGGAGAAACACTAGTTTGTTAATTACAGGGTCATTCTCCTCCTTTCCTTGCCAAAGATGGATCTGCAGCCTGAAACATAAATTAGTCAACATTGTAAGAGCATAAACAGAAATCTTCTCTCCTGGTGATAATGTGACAGCCATGATTGCTAAATGTTGGTAGAGAGACAATAGTTTTAAGAACAGACTTATTTTAGAATGGTATATATAACTGGGAAAACCAGATGTGCTTTCAGGTTCAGAAAATTATCTGATCTGTTTACCCAGAAGTCATCCCTAACTGTGGTGCAAGTTATATTTACAGCTGGGTGGGCTGGAATTCATGGAGGACAAGCAAAAGAGATGAGATTGCAGTCACCTCAGTTTGGGGCAGGGCACAGCAGCAAAGTCAGACAGAAACCTGAAGAAGCCTGAAAACTTGTCCAGTTTATCCAACTCAGTCAGCTGGTACAGCAAAACAGTTTACCTCTCTTTACAAATCTGGCTGCTTTGAATAATTACAGAGAAGATGGGTTAGTTGTCAGCTGGCATTGAAAATGTTTCTTTTCCATTAACTTTGTGAGGTTAAAGCAGCTCATGCCAGCTGCAGATCTTTTGACCACCACATATATTAAATGTGCCAGTCATCAGGCTCCTCCCATGTGGCAAACTTCAGTTCAGGCAGAGGATGAGTGACAAAGCAAGGAGGATGAGGACATCAGTCATGTTTAGTGGTTGCTATTAGAAGAAAAACACAACCTGCCAGGGAGGTAGGAAGAACGAATGAGTTCAACCCTGACAGGAATTGGTGGGCAGGTGATGGCATCTCTTTGCCTTATGTGACTAACAAAGGTCATTTTTAATAGCTTGCAAATCAGCCCATGGCAGTTTTCTCTGATATGCCAGGACAACGTGCTAGACACTGATAGGTATTTTCTCTCATTTAGAGTTATTTAGAAAGCAAGTTGATACACTCTTTTTTTTTCTTCCTTTCTTTTCCTATGTAGGGCTACATGGCCCGTTATATTTAAAATTTCGTAACTATTTGAATCATACTCAATACTGCATTTTTAGCTCCTGGACTAAATTACGATGTGGAAGGTGTGAAATGCTAGGGAATATACTGTATTTTTTCCTAATAGCCTGCATTCTGTCACAATTTTGTGTTTCAAGAAAGTCTTCTGCAACAGATATAGTCTGGTTCAATGAGTCCATTCAGAAGTACTTTCCACTCCGCAAGGGTAATTATCTTTATTAGTTCTGTACCTTGATAGTGTTTCAGCAGAGCATTTAGGAATGTCAAATTCTATTAAGCATAAACTAGCTCACAAAGGAAATAAATTGGAACTGTGTGTAAGTGGTGATACCTTAAGAGGTTTAAGTGAGTGTTCTGCTAGGTGGTTTTGCCACTTGATAGCAAAAAAAAAAAAAAGTCTAATTTTTGTTTATTTGAGGGGAGGGAGCTTTGTGTCTTTTGGAATGACAATCTCCTCCTCATGAATAAACGTGGAAAATTTAAAGCTTCTACATGCAAACAATTGATCACTAAGATGCCTACAATTTTTAATCATGATTATTCAAAAGTGTAATTCTGTTAGTATACTAAAGTTTGAGTCATGAAGGAATGCTACATAAACCACAATGCTTTTCTGAAATTTCTGCTTTTCCCAAGAGCTGAACGGCAGAGGTCAGGCAGGAAAAAAGCACAGCCCATATTTGCATGGGTTAGCAAAACCGTAAAAGATGCTTCTAACTTATCCTCTATCATGTACTGTTTGTGAAAGCTGAAGCAACTGTGGAGTTTCTGTAGAGCTACACCCACATTCAGTAAGCAGGTCCCTGGATGAATTTCAAAATGATTTGTCTCACCTGAGCTGCAAGAGTAACTGTGTGAGAAAACCAAGGGAAAGTGCTGAGACCTGGAGAAAGAATTTTGTTTGTGGTAAACACGAAAATTAAACTCTAGAGGAAGGCTGTGGTGCAAAGTGTGTCCTGCTTGATTTCCCTAGACAGCTCAATTTCATTGCATGCCATTAGAGCTTACATTCAAGACCATGCATGTATTAATCATGCTGGAACTGCTGTCCTCAGCTCTCAGGAGTTTGTCTTTCCTCCCTCCACAGACTCTTTAGCATCTTCAACTTGCTCTTTCTCTCATTTTGTCACTGGTTGATATTTGCCTTGTGGTTAAAGGGGACTGATATGGAAAAGACAAATACTTTGTACTAGCAGAAGCTCGTCAAGTATTACAAGCTGGAAGAGTGTTTCCCTTTGCTTAAAGTGCTGCCCTTCTCACTGCTTATCTTCTTCTGGAGTTGCTGTTCTGTTTTGGGAAAACCCCAGGAGGAAAAACAGAAGGAACTATTTCTGGCTTTAGCTAGTACTAGTGCTATTTTCCTCAGAGTTAGGCCAAGTGAAACAGTGAGGGGACAAAAAGGCACATTTTTCTGGTCACCAGAGAAACAGCTGGCAGAAGCTCTTGCCCGCACTGTGGGAGACAAAAAGACAGAAGGAGAGAAGCAGTTGGAAGGAGATCTGTCTAGGTTCACTAAAACATGCATAATCCTGCACTATGCCTTTATAAATAGGTTTATGTTGCATGCTTTGTCTGTTCATAACCAGGTAGTTTCTGTGGATGTTTCTCGGACAAACCAGAAACACTTGTGCAACCCTTTGTCTGATTTTATGTTGGTTTCTGGCTTATCCTTTCTTGGCTAAGCTGTGGTCTGGCATCCTGTTTCTCTGGCGCTGGCCACATGAAGACATTATTCCCTTCAGACTCTACTGATTAACCTCCAGTTACAGCTGAGTTCTGTTGGTGTAATTTGATTCGGTCAGGATGACCTGGACTGGAAAAGGCCATAGACTGGTAGGTCTGGCAAAATTTTCTGTTCTCTAACACAGGTCAGTGATAAGGCAGTCCAGTAGTAGGAGGGAACTGTGATCTATCTGAGCGCAGCTAGGATGAGACACAGCAAAAATAATGTCAGCATCATTCTTGTCTTGCTGCTTTCTTGCCCTTTATGATCCACTGCCTCAGAAGTCTCAATCTGGTTTTCATTCCATGCACTTGTTAGCCCCGTCTGACTGTGATTTTCTGGGTCTCATGGGGATAGTAGAAAGATTGCTGCCCAAAGATTCTTTTATCTCTTTCCTAGTAGGAGGTCTGTGGAAGAGTGCCCTAATCTGCTTTTGGGCAAAATGACTTGCACTAGCTGGGTGATTTAAGTGTTTCAATTAAAGGCCAAATTTGCCTCAAGCAGACTAAGTGTCTTTAAAGCAGATACCCCCCAATTTCTGTCAGATGTGCCACGCTCTCTGGGAGAAGGTAACCTCCAAGCAGAACAAGTACTGCTCTGACCAGCCAGCTTGGGTGTGAAAGGGAACATCTGCACATGAGCTGACAGATGATGCAAATTGAAGCAATGAGGATTAGCTTTAAAAGAGAGAGTGTAAGTTCCAGTGGTTTGACTGTTTCTATTTAAACGGTGTAATGATATGAAAACCTATTCATATGTTAATGGAACTGATCCATCTTGCCATAAAGAAACACTTACTTTACAAAGCAATATTGATATTTCATTTGTCTGAAGGCAATTCTATTTTATGCTCCTTTAGACTACCCATTTTGAAAATCTTTTTTTTTTTATCCTCTCATGTTTTTGCTTTATGTAGGCACTTAAAATTGTCTTTCTTCAGGTATGTGAGCAGTCACAATGAACGTTACTGGGATTACCATCATAGTCTATATACTCAAAATCAACTACTTTTATTGTGCTAGTACAAATGCTGATTCAGTGAAACCTGAATTTTGTACTTGTCTTCTCTGGGAAATTAATCCAGGCTAATTGATGTAAATTGGATTAATTAAACCACATTAAAGTTGTGCAAAGCCTTTCTCATTTTGGGAAAAAAAAACCAAAACCAAAACTGCCTTAATTTGCTTTTGTTTGATTCACTTCCAAATCCGAGAAAATATTCTGGTCTAATAGCACTTTATATTCATGTTCAGTATGGTCCTTGTGTAGACAACCCATAGTCTTTATGTGAGAGAAAGAGGGAGAGAGAGGAAGAGGGTGTGCTACTGCTGAGGAGCATCAGCTTGTCTAGAATTAGATGAGGACCAATTTATTGGATTTTTGCAGTTGAAATTCCATCTTGTTGGTAGCAACTTTGGAGGTTGAAAGTAAGGAAGATTATGGTCTAGGAAATTAACCCTGGGTCAAAGTTAAAAATTTTACTTCTCTGGCAATTGCTGAGTGTGCTTCTTTAGTCTGACCCACCAAACATTATAGAGTTCTCATGTTCTCACAATCCTTTCCAATGCATAAGATCATAAAGAAAAACCCAGCTGTCCCAAACAGGGATGAAAGGAGAAGGTGGTAGTGAGAGAGTAGGTTGCTGTTAATCTAATTTGATGCATAAGTACTGCTGAATGTGAAGGACATTCTAAATATGTAGGGGATGGTGTGGTGATTTGGTGCTTAAGAGTATCTGAAGTATTCATCACTGAAATGCTCTGAAAATGCTAGAAAATGTTTTTGGGGAATAGCGTAAGTATTGTTTGACCCTACCGTGGTATAATCCCACCTTTCTATGATTCATCAACATTATTATATCAGAAGTAATTTCTTCAGTTAAAATGAGAAAAATCTTTCAAATTTTTTGAATGGCTCAATTTATTTATCCACCTCAATTTTTGCCCTGGTAACAGCAGGAATTGATGTAGAAAAAGTGGTGCACTCACAATTTTTGTAACAGAATAAGTTATATATATAAAAAGAAACTTTAGGAGTTGTTAAAGTCTATCCTAAATTCTTTATGAGATTTGTGTGTTGAGAAAGTTCAAAATAGTTTGAGTAAGAGCAAAGTAAATATCTAGAAGTACAAAAATTCAGAGGTTAAGTAAAAAATTTTCTCTGGTGTCTGTTGTCCTGATTCAGCCAGTGCAGTAGAATGTAGGAAAGCTATAGCTATACAGCTATACTGCTGTAAGTAAATGAAAAAAAATAGGATTTGATAATAGTTTCCATCTCATAGGGACTGGAATAATAAACAATGTACAGACAATTAAGAGGACAGTCTTCTGACTTAAACCAACCTCAAAATGTGTGTTCAAATCCTCAGAAGTCAAGAGGCAAGGAATTTTATTAAGTGAAAAGGCCATTATATATTAGAAGTTTTGGCCAAGGTTTTTTTGTTTGTTTGTTTTTTGTTTTTGTTTTTTTTTTTTTTTTTAGATTTTTCTTACATTCTTAGTAAGTTTTTCAGAAACTCGAACTGAAACAAGCATTGTACAAAATGTTTAGAAATGTTTCATTTAACACATTAACATTCAACACTGAATTCAGCCTTGAACCCTGTGTGGTGAGTTATCATCCTGCCTCCTGCAAATGCTGTTTCCCATCTCAGGATGAAGCTCCATTGCTAGATTACATCTCTCTTATCTGTGCTTGTGGTTGAAGACTTTTTGTGATACACCTCATTATCTTGGCTAGAGCAGAGTGATCTGACCAGTGAGTCTGGCCTATAGATAAGGAAAGAACCTTGAGACTCTGTGACATGGCATGTCAATTCACTTTGATATTTAAATATTTGATTAATAAATCAAAATATTTCAGTCAAAGAAAATATTTCCTGGAGAAAATGGAAAAAAAAAATTGCAAAAAATTTTTTTTGCCCCCCTTTTTCTTTTTTAAATAGGAGGTTTCTGTCTAGTTAAGCATATCTTAAGCGTCTGCTTAAATAGAAAACCTTTCTGCATCAGGTTTAAAACTGTGTGCAAATCGCATGATTCCCAAGAGTGGTACCATGAACACGATATCTTTCAATATCTCTGCTACATTAGAAGTGAGACAATTTTCTTGTCACCTGAGATGGGTAGAAACTTTAAGCTGTTGCACATTTCCCCTTTTCTGTGCTGCTTCTTGCCCCACTGGAGTGCTAACCTATTATCCCTCTTATCCACCCTCTTTTCCTTTGACTCGTGCCTTGAAGAGTCTTGCAAGCACCATGTGCCTAGCCTAGATAAGTGTTATAAAGTAGCCCTACTCACCTCCTGATGTTACACTGGTGGGGTCCAGTTACTGAAAACAAGGAGATACATTGCCTAAAATACTTGAAAGTAAATTTTTGTAGATTTTCTTTCAACTGATTTTGAATGCAGAGTTTCATGAGGGGGTTGAGGGGTTGGTTTTGTTCTTTCTCCTTTTGGCAGCTTCATAAAAAAATAAATATTAATGTCTTGTCATGAAGAACCTTGACAAATTCTCTCTGGGAAAAAAAAAAAAAAAAGAAAGGCACAGAACTTTGGGTATCAGAGTTCTCTGAAATGACAGAGAGGAACAGAGCATTAAGATGAGACAAATGCCAAACTACTATGTACGTAAATAGTATGAAACACCCTTTTTCTTGAGTGTTTTGCCATCAAATGCCAGGCTAAAAGCAAAAAAAGGAAAGATTACTACCCCCATTTCTCGGATACAGACCTGGTCTATTATCAGACATAACTGTACTAGACTACGCATCACAAAACAGTGCAAACCTTCAGTGGATTAGTTAAAAACTGTTACAGAAGCAGCAAAGGATAGAACAAGAAGAGGCACTGATGAACTAAGTGATTTGTTTCTTCTTTTTTTTTTTAATTTCCTGAGAAGTTGCTATTTATGCGCTTATTAATGCAAATTGTCAAAAAAAAGAAATAGAAATGTGAGCTATTGAGGCACACGTACTTGATCATGAAAGCTGAGCCTCAAATGGCAAATTATCCTGGTTCTCTGGAGAATATCCTCTCAGGTGGTACCTGCCTGTAGGTAGTGAGAAGGTGCTTTACCCCCACTGCTACAGCAAGGCATTCAGAACATTTCTCAGATGCCTTTTGTTTTACTTGCCTTCTCTGGTACTATTCAACCTGCTTTCCCAATATTAAAGTTAACAGTCTTTTAACAGTAATAAAAAAAAAAATAGCTGTTATACAGATAATTTATAAACTCGGAGAGGAAGAAGATTGATCTTTTCACAGAATTTAGGAAATTATTGCTTTCAGAAGTGGATTATAGAACTTCTTTGATTGAGTGACAGTGGTGCATTGTATGGATGAATCTTTCTGAGCCTTGTAGTTGGAAAAGCTGTTCAGCAGTTAGAATAATTAGTCTCTATCAGAATTTTAAGCAGGTTTTTTTTCAGCTCAACATACAAGCAGTCTACTTTTAAAAATTTTAGTGTGTTGCTCTATATAAAGACATTTATAATTCACAAGGAAAGAAGTGAAGGTGGAGTTCTCTCTCTATACACTCTTTGCCCTCTACCCAAAAGCAGCTGTCAGGCAATTTCTGTGAAAAATAGTTCTGGTGATGTTTTTTAAAATTTTTTTTCAAAATTTTTTTTCAACATGTTGGTTATATTAAGGGCCAAATTGACTTGCCTTATGAAGGTTATGGGAGATACAATGAGTAAAAGACCTCTGTATTTCTATTTTATTCTTTCAAAATGTATTTTTAGATTAAGCTGACAAGCAAGAACGGTGAATAATTAATGGATAGATCCTTCTTATGATCACACAAAGACTACTTTTCTGAACAGGAAGGTTACAGCTACATTCCTTTTTAACCTTTACCATCCAACTTAGATGCCCAGTTTAGGAGTCTAAAACCCCCTGGTCTCTTCTTAAAGAAAAAGGGAACAGTCCCTTCAAAGTAGGAGCCAAACTGGAAGTGGATCACTCGTAAACAGAAAAGTGTCCCACTGGTGCTTGTAGTTGTCTTTCTTAGCTGCAGTGTTGCAGTGCATAGGTATTTCTCTTGGAATTTTTTTTAAAATCAACCATGTGATTACACCAAAGAGTCTGAAATGAAGGCTCCAGCATCCCTGATACAGCCTGATTCCCTGATGATGCACCTTGCCAATCTCCTGTTGAAAGAAGTTGCTTTAGCTTAACAAATAAAGGGTTGGCTCAAAGTTGCACATATTTCACAGGAAAAAGAAATCGCTCGGGGCCAGGGCTTCTGAGAATTCCATTAAATAATCAAGTATCTCCTAAATCAAGTGTCTCCTAAAGAAATTATTTACCCTAGAAGTGGTCCTGCTGGGCTGTTAGAGTTGTTCAGGGTGGGATGGGCAGGGTCTCATGACAGCGTAAACTGTCTCTGTTGCTCCTTTTAGAAATCTACATTACTGTGAAATGGGGGGAGGAAGAGAACGAGAATTTTGAGGGATTTAGAGAAACTGCACCATTTCATGGGTTCCACCTCAGAATTTCTTACTTGTTGTCATTTTACCACAGGAACAAAACACAGAGCTCTTAATAATGGTCTATATTACTGATCTCCTTTTTAGGCAGGTTTTCATCCTCACAGATACTCAAAGAAAACAGGTGCATGTACTTGCACCATAAAGCCTAATGAAGAAATGTATATCCAATGTTTCTTTTCACTGCCTTTTCTGGATTACTCCTTTATTCTACTGTGGCAAGCATAAAGCAGATATAATAAAAAGCTTAACCCAAACAGACAGAGAAATGAAAAATCAGGATTTCAGACAATATCTGTTCCTTTCAAATGCAATGATAAAAAAAAGCTAGTTCCAATAGAATAAATATATTTAACCTCCAAAGAGTTATCAGTGCATTACCTCCCTACCATTTATGAGAAAGAGATTCAACTGGCTCATGAGTTATCTGTGTTTTATGCTCATGACAGAAAGATAATCATCCTCAGGGGTGAAATATGCTAAATACTGCATAACTATGCCAAACTGGCAGCAGCTGCTCCATTCTTTATGGGAGTGCCATTTGCTCCCACCCACACTTTACAGTCTCTGGACAACGATTGCTTTTCCTTCTGAAACCTATTTCACTGTGTTTAAAACTGTCGTTAAAAGTTCAGCTCCCTGAAGAGCTCTGTAAACTGGGCCACTGTTTGTAAACATGGTGATGCAAAATTAGTTCCTTAATTTCCCTGTAGTCTGCTGGAATGTGGGCCAATGTTATTTTATTCCCCCACCAATGCACTGAATGAATTGCACTACAAAAGCAGCAGCAGCAGCAGCAGCAAAGGGTCAAGTGAGAGGGTCACCCATCTGGGTCAAATATGCCAAAGTCCCTCTGATTCCTGCCACTGTCATTCCTGAAGGGCAGTTTTGGATCTCAGGCTAGAGCCTTAGGGGTGTGCTAGAATGCTCCCTGAGGGTCTGGGTCTTCTTTTATATGTGTTGTTAGGCTGTATTCACAGTTTCTGGAGATAAGTGTCATTTTATTTCTGTTCTGGTGTTTATTTCCTGGTAATCTGGGTTGGAGAATGGCACTCTCAGTAATCTTCTTGATTGTCTAATTAGTAATTATAAGGTTTTACAGTGTGTGGCATGTTCTAGTGGAATCTAACCAGAAGTAATCCCACACAGAGCTGAGTATTTTCTTTTACTTGCCTATTGTGAACAGGCATATGATTGTTTTGGTTTCTTTTTAACAGCTGCCACTTAAGAGAATGCAAGATTATAAATAGTTACGCAAAGGCACAACATGAATGAGGTATAATGATGAGGCTGATTCCTCTTGGGCCATTCTTTGGGTTAACCTGCTTCTCACAATATATTGAATATATTCATTTATGTCAGGACAAAATCTAACAAGATCTACCTGTGTCAGAAAACACAGAATTTTTTTAGTTTTAATTCTTTGTAAACCTTAAGGATTAAGTATTAAAACCTTAAGTATTAAAATCTGGCTTTCTGATCTTGATACCTTTTTAATAGTCCTTACTGGATTTACAAGTAGCAGCTGGAAGCAATGGACAAGAGGGGGAACAGTTGGAAAGAGAATAGATTTCTGAATAGAAACCTCATCATGAAGCTGCTGCGGAGACGGTTTTGTGCTTAGGTGGACTCTAGCAGGAGAGTGGAAAATTGTCTGTCACTCCAACAGCAAGATATTCTTTCTCATTTTGAGAGAAGCTGCTCCTTCCTTACAAACACCTGATAATCTGTGCTGAGAAGCCAAAGGTAATCAAATAGATGACAGACCCTGTGCTGTCTGATAACAGAGCCTCTATTAATCATGCCAGCCTTTCAGGCTACCTGTCTGTGCTTGTGACAACTTTATATAACTCGCATTTTCTCTTCCTCATTTCCTGTACTTGCCCCACCACGGTGTAAGATACATTACACTGAATGAGCCAAATAGTTTCCCTTTCTTTTCAGAAGTGAAATTTTTCATTCTTATGATGACCTTTCTAGTCATTCTTCCTCATGCACATTCCAGTTTGAACTGACTTCTTAAATGTGCTTGGCCAGAGCTGTGTTTCACATGATGTTTCAGCACAACTGTTACTATTCCCTTAACTCCCAAGGAAATGCCTTGTGTCAGGCATCCTGCTTAAGATTGCATTTCTCTCAACAATTGTACATTGGTGGCTTTTAGATCATCCTGAAATAAGCTGCCGTGTTCCTTTCTTTCTTTTGCATCTTATAGGATGAACTCCCAATCCTTAGCTGAAATTACTGATATTTGTCCTGAAATCTGACTTTGCACTTAAAAGTAGTTATTTTCAACACATACTTACATCTATTTCTCAGTCTTCCAGCTCTTCCAAGACAAGGTTAGAGTCCTTGCCACTTTGAGATACTTCTCAGCATTACACTGTTACTGGATTTCACCAGCGTGCTCCTACCTATTATGGCTGAGTTGTTAATGAAAATGTGAAATATGGTTGCCAAAGATCCATTCTCCCTTACTGGTATTCTTGTCTTCTCTATAAACCATTTTTATAGGCATTATAGTATTTTTACTACTACCAATTTTCTCTAGTTTAATAATTTCCCCTTATGTCCCTGCAAGATGCTTTAATTAAGTCCAGATAAATGAGACCCATAGCATTTCCTTCATTAAAAAAATCAGATTCATTAG
Source organism: Eulacestoma nigropectus (assembly GCA_013397775.1). Taxonomy (NCBI): domain Eukaryota; kingdom Metazoa; phylum Chordata; class Aves; order Passeriformes; genus Eulacestoma; species Eulacestoma nigropectus. The sequence continues at coordinate 566,669 of VZTE01004148.1, forward strand.
CAAAAGTGGTAATAATTGGATGTGGTATACACCATATACTGCTACATTTCCTTTTTCATTTAGCATATATTTTAATTGTTTTTTACCTTCAGAATTTGTTTCAGTCTCTTCTATCTTTGCAGGCAGACTAAAGGGCCAAAACAACTTTTCACTTATTAACTTTAAAAGCCTGTATTTGTTGGTTTCCATCTACTGTCACAAACTCAGAAGACATATTTGCTGCTATATCTAAAATTTAGGTTATTAATTTCTAGGCAGCTATTTGGTCTGTCCAATTCTAACTGCATTTTCTAATATGTTGTTTGAATCATTTCCATGCCTACAGAGTATTCTTTTTCCTTAATTTTCCTCTTTTTGCTGTCTGATGGTCTTGTATTGCTGCAGCCTTGTTTATCTTATTCCTTTTCCATACACTTAAATTAGCCACAAAGATTACAAGTCAAATGTCTTTTGTTCTTGTCACCTTTCCTCTAAGCCTCACACTTGTCTTATCAGTCACACCAGGCTTGATTCCTAAAGGTCAGATATGCCACATACTCAGGGAATTATCCATCTGTCAAGAAGGGTCCTGTGCCTATGAATACTTTCTAGGGATTGGATATCTGAAACCGTTTTCCTAGTGCCAGTTCTTGAGCCTCATGTTGATCTTCAGCGTCTTGTCCTATTTCACCCTCCTTCTCTAGGGAGGAGTTGGAACAATTCTTGTTAGAAGCTGTTTACCATGAGTGTGATTCTAGTAATACAAATGTGCTGTTATATGGAAGGGATTAGGACTTTACATTTTTTATTTCCTGTGAAATAAGTAGTCTGGGAATATAGGGGTCCTTTCTCAAAAGATGGCCCTTTCATACTCAGAAAAGAAGATTGCCACTCAATGGATTTCTTTCAGGTGCTTCTCTAAGTATGCCTGCGTATATGAAGTACCAGCAGCTGTAACAGTCAAGAGATAGCTTTTAAATTTGAAATAGGAATTGAAAATTTTAATTTTTCTTATATAATAATTGATAGATATAACCTTGCCTTGGTGATAGAGAAAACCCACAGTACTTTGTCAAGCTCCCCAGAAGTTATAGGCATTTACAATAAATGCATAATTTAGTAGGGAAATAGTTGAAAGCAGTGCTTTTCTTGGCTTTTAGAACTGCAAGGTCTATGATGTATTAAAGACCTGGAGGGCAACTTGCATTACGACAGCAGGATCTTGTGGCAGCTAGATAAATCAGAACAACTTATTCAACAAAGTGAGGAGAACCTTGAAATTAGTAGTCTTGCATACTAAAGACTCAGCATTACTTGTTTTCTCTGGACAGAAAAATACAGTCCATAGTACTTGTGATAGGAAGGTTATCTTCACCCCACTTATGTTTTACATCGTCTTAAGGAAGAAGGAATGGTCTTATGTACCTGTTTCTTCCTTATGACAGTAGGAGGATCCTGCTTGACTAAATTCAAGTAGCTCCCTAACTCTGAGATGGTCACAGGACATAATCTGTAGTATATGAATACCAGGGTGGGGTTTTTTTGGTTTGTTTTTTTTTTTTTTGTTTTGGTGGTTTGTTTTTGTTTTGTTTTTGTTTTTGTTTTTGTTTTTGTTTTTGTTTTTTGTTTTTGTTTTTGTTTTTGTTTTTGTTTTTCTTTCTTTTCTGATAGGCCAGAAAGAAGGGCAGAGTAAAGTGAATTAAAATATTTCAGTTTAAAAGTGCCAGATGTGGCATTTCTTGAGCCTGCAGAACTCAGTTTGGTTACGAGTAAAAGCATACACAGGTGCAAGAGACAGTTGATCCTTACATGAAACAGAAGGATAAACATCACCTGTGGCCACAAATTGTCACTTTGAAAATGTCTACAAAAACACTAGCTGTTCTAGTTTACCATATAATCTCCCACAGCTAGGGTTTCATTTCAGAAGAAACTTTCTTAATATTTCCTGGGAAAACTGTTCTAGATTTACTGAGTCACTGAACTTGTGTGGCTCAGCTAGGCATTGTAGCAAGTACAGCCAGACCCCAGGTATCTTGGTATTCACTGATCTTGTGTCTTTCCACTGAGTTTCTCAAGGTGATATCTCTCAAAGAAACTACGTTTCCCTGTTTTTGCTGGAATTTAATGTAGGTCATTCCGTTCTACCCCAAAGAAAAATTCACCATGTATCTATTGCTATTATGAAAATCCTTGCTTCAGTGGCATTTAGAAAATAAAAGATGCTTTAAATAATAGCTACTTGAGATTCATTCTCATGAGATATTGCTGAGGCCTCCTAAGTGTGATTACAGAGTTAGAATTCACAATTGCCTGTAATGTATTATTTCGTTTGCTGTACAAATTGTCAGCAAAGTTATCTAACTTCCAGTTCTTGAAGGTACTAGATTATAACTTAAAAAGTGGGGAGAGAATGAGGTGGTATTTGTTGGTGGTTGATAATTTCAGATAATGGCCCATTAAACCCTTCATCTCCAGAAAAAGCTTTCTTTGTCTGGAGAAGCCAAGGCCCTCTCAGCCTGGGAACATTGAAATGAACACCTTTCTTTTCCTGAGTGTCACTTACACTGCAGTTACGAACCCAGAGAAGTAAAATGACAAATTTAACTGCCAGAAATAATGAATGTTTAAAAAAAAAAAAAAAATTAAACTTAAAATCCTTTTGAACAAAAGATCTCCCCAAAACAGGAGAAAGGTGTTTGGAAAGATTAAATGGCTAAAACTGGAGCAGATATAAAAAGACAGTAAGATGAAGACCTTGAGATTCATTTTAAAGTGGAGAGTCTCTGTGTGCTGCAGCTGAAAATGAGACTGTGATTCTTGGTTCAACTAGCTTCAAATAAGCTACCAAAAGAGTTGATATCAGTGTATCTGCAGCAGCGCAGAGCAGGTTGCAGATATAATTGTTATATATTTTCCCAGGTTTTGAGTGGTTTCTGTAGCCCATGGTGGACTCACTTATGTTGCAGCATGGGTAAAGCTGAGTTTGTTGCTTCAGCTTGAAAAAAATCAACTTCTCAACCACAGTACAATTCTCTGAGAAGCTTCTCTGAGAAGCAATTTCAGTTGCCAGGGTTTTCAGATATTACTTGGTGACAGTTTAACGTCTGTTGCTGTTCATTGGCAAGATGGAGTGGTAACCGTGAAGGGGTTCTTGAGCATTCGGGTTTTGGTTCCTTCTCCTCCATAGGACAAAATGACAGAGGTACTCAGGTGGAGAACCTTCATAAGTCTACCCATTAACATTTTTCATTTTAATGGAATTTGAGTTACCACAATCAAACAGGTGCCACCAAATGTGGATGTCCATCACCTCAACACCCCTCATGACTTTCAAACGGCAAAACCCCCTTAATGTCATGTGTTATTTTGCAATATTGTCCTTGTTGGGTTTTGTGGGCCTTTTTAACTTCTAAAACATGTTACAAGTATGGTTAATATTTCAGACCTTTCCATCAACGAGGCTGACAAACAATCCCTTCTCTCTTGGATCTTGTTTGGTTTTGGTTTCCTTTTGCCAGATGGACAGACAGCAGCAGCAGCTGAGAGGGTGGTGGACTGCTTCAGGTGGTGGCTGTGGCCTCCTTCACCAGCTCCTAACTATCTTCTTATGCCAAACAAGATGCCAAGGTGGGAAGTGTGGCATCTTCCTTTCATGGAGAAGGTCAGAGCAAGCAAGGAAGCACCACTCCATGTGGTGCTGGCAGCACACAGCCTGGCACTAACTGCTGTATCTCTCACTGGTTGCATAAAGCACTTCTACCCAAGCAGGGGCTCCTGGCTCCTGCAGTGTGTTAGCTGTGATGAAATTACCACTGGGCAAATGGCTTTCTGCACTGCTCTGGCAGGATTTCAGCCAGTACTGAGAGCAGCTGTCCTGCACGAGGCACTGCCCTACTTGCCAGTGCATCAACATGATAGGAAGGACAGGTTGGTCTTACACTAAGGCAACAAAAGAAATAACCCTTTGTGTTTGCCCTTCTCAGTACAACTGGAAACATTTAATCCATTACTGAAACATTGCTCTAGACCTGAGCATTAGCTGCTTTAGCTTAAACCAGTGGCATATATAACAAAAGCATAGCTTCCCTACTGAATAAAAAAAGTTAGCTCTGACATGTTGCATGATTAAATTATTATTTTCCCCTCCCAGTTCCTATCAAATACATCAAACAAACTGTTAAGAACAGTTTGTTGGAGACAAATGATTTGTAACAGGTTGGCGTCAATCACGAGCAGCTCACGCAGATCGTTCTGTCAGATGCTTGGCGGGATCTGTGCCGACGTCCATCACAGATGATTCAAGTCCTCCGTGACACATTGCAGAGGTGGTGGAGTGGCAGTGTGTAGCACATGCAGGTACTGTTGTTAGGATCCAGAGATGCGGGAAGATAAATAAACTTTCTGAGGTTTTCTTCCTTTTTTTGAGGGAACATGTGCCTTTCAGTTGTTTGTCTCTGCTTACCTTGCATTGCTTGAGAAGATCCAGAGTCCACATTTCTCAGAAGTCAGGTCTGGACAGAGCTGAGATTTTGCTCATACTGATGATTCTCTCCTGGAAGAATTGTAACTAGGTGTCAGGGGACCATTTTTATAGATGGCAAAGATTTTTCTGACAACATGGGCTCCCAGTGGAAAACCGTATCATTAAATTGATTTTTTTTAATAGGAATGTCCTTACAATTTCTTCTAAGGAGTTTCTTCCAGATAAAAGTAAGGAGACAGGAAAGTTTTGACTGAAGAGGGGTAGATGGGAAAGAAAGGAGAGGCCATAGGCATATACAGCATAGTCAGCAAACTTTTCTACGTCATATCAAGAACTATACTGTCATTGGGACAGAAGATTAGAAACACTTTCATATGTCCCAGGCCAGAGCCACCACCACTGAACTGTGGAATAACCTGTTCCACTGAGTATAAATATTCGATGTTTTCTACAGAGTCAAGACTGACAGATCAATCACAGAACTGTCAACAGCCTGGTGTTTGGTTTTGTGATGGATTTTGAAGTTGAGACTTCCAGCTGTTCACTAGAAAAGCAGAGCTCAGGTGTATGCCTACATTTGCCTCTGCTTTTAAAGACAAACTGTGTAAGATTTTTAGGATTTCTCTGAGGAACTATGAGAACATTTTTTAAAATTTTTATTTTTAAAATTTCAGTTGTCTTTTTTATTTTAACAAAGGTCATAGTAACTTTCTTTAAGAAGAGGAGTTTGGAGTTGGTCCTGATATAAAAAAGGAGGGTCAAGGTGTAGGAAAAGTGGCAGTTTATTGATCTGTCTGTAGAGTACACTGTTCTCACATTCCAGTGCTTCTGAAATGAAAATACACATGGAAATACTATGTTCACTTATTGTTTTTATGTGATTCAAAGAGCATACAGATGGCATCAATTAAAACAGTGCACAATAACATCAAGATCTTAGTTTTCTGATTAGATTCCATGTGATGCAGTTCCTGTAGAAGAAATGTTTCACGTATGTCCTGCCTATCTTTTTGGAACATCTTACAGGTTTTTTTTGTTTTTTTCATATGACTGGGAAGTAAGAATACCTTTTCTCTGATGGAAGCTTAATTTATAAATAATTATAATACATATTTGTATATGTAATATTCAATAATTTGAATTTAGAGCAAACTGGATGAATAGCTATCAAAGAGGGGTCAGTGCAGAACTTGTAAGTCTTATGAAGCTTCTTTCTCACTCTTCTATGCTATCTTCTCTAGTTCTCTGCAGTCTCCAAATGATATTGTTACGTTCTGTGCTCCTTTTGAATTATCAGTGCCTTCTACGTAGATGCTGATGGCTTACAAATACCTGCCTGGGAGTTTTCTCAGACTGCTGTTAATATAGCCAATATTTTTTTCAGACTGTCAGAACTAATCTTATTATGGAGTGAGTTTTCACTTACAAAAGCATTTATAGTTATTATGAACCAAATTTTGCCTCCAGATATGTCCCTGAGTTTGCATCCTTGAGGGCTGTTCTGCCTAGGCTTTTAGTTTTCAGGGCCATTCTCAATCTTCCTTCCAACCCGTCGCTTGCATTTGTGAGTCAGCAGGATTCACTTCCCTCTCCCAGGAAGATCCGCACTTGCTTAACACAGTGGGTTCACAGGCAAAACCAGCCATTTGTGTCATTATGGATTAACCTCAGAAATAGATTCAATTGTGTTGTGCCATAAGTAATTTATTTCCAAGGACAACTTTATGTGCAAGCATGGCGCTGTCTCCAGCTCCCGGTCACAAGCAGGCTGTGGGCAGATTTCTGGGAGGCAGAAGTGACAGCTCTGGCTGTGGGATCTTGGAAGACCATCTTTTCCACGGAGAGATTTAAAGTCCAATGTATGTTCCTTAATACATGCAAAAATGGGAGTAGGTCAGAACCGAGCAATGAACTCAGGGTTTTCTCATATGTCCTGGAAAATGCTTTGAGTAAGGCCCAGGTTTTCTGATACTTGCCTGACTGTGAATATTGATCCTGCAGTGTTTTGTATTCATGAATCACTACAGTTTGATTTCGCTTGAGCAAACTATACAAGAGCTCTCTTCAGAGTGGAACTGTTATTACTTTGATGATTAAATAACCTTTATTTTTTTGGCATTTCAGTCCAGCTAGCTAAGTCTCATGATCTAATTACAATTTGGTATTTTATAACTAAAGAGACTATCAAGAACCTCTAAATTAAATATTTCAGAAAAAAAAGTCCTGTCTGAAAGTTAAAAATGGCTAAAACAAAACAGTCTTTCTTCTATTCATCACGGTTTACATTCTAGTTTATTCATTAATGTTTAATGCATAGAATGAAAACTTAATGACCTCAGCATGTAGAATATCACTTTGTCCTGAACTGCTCTTTGTCTTTTTTTCTCTTTCATTTCTTGGGCAAAAATTGACAGTTAAAAAATGTCCCCCTTTTGCCATTGTCTAAAAATATTGGGAATGGCTGAGCAAGAATCCCTGGCAGCAAATAATTTTCTGTCTGAATGAATGTCACCATAGAGATGATGACCATTGCTCATGTATTAGTGGATTGTCTGCCAGAATAATTTGCTGTCTCATGCAATTGTTTTCTATTAGCGTAGGTTAATCAATAGGATTCATGTATGTGAATAAAGCTAATCAGTCCCTTATAGTGTCATTTGAAAATCTAGCCTGCATCTGACTGGTATGCCAACGTGGGTGGCTACTTGCATACATTATACCTGTCATTTCATAGTAATCATTCATTTTTTAACAATTTAACACTGGGCCTCAGTTAGCAGATGAAAAACTATGGTGAGCTCAGGTTATTCAAGTCTCAGGTTTTCATTTAGGGCCATTCTAATGTTTTACTTTTCACATATAGTGAGAAAAAATAGATAATACTCCAGGTAACAGGAAGCATCTTTTGCATTAGCTTTATGAGAACAGAAATGAGCCACAAAAAAGTAGTCATTCTTGTATCTCTACTTTTCTCTTCCTTTTTGGTGGTAGGGCTTAATTCTCTGTACTCAGGTTGAGGGACTTTTGTCCTGTGGCTTGTTACTTGAGTGAAAGTGGTAAACCCAGTTTGTTTCTCAATCTATGGCACAGGGAATGTATTCTGTGCAGCAAAGCAGAAGAATCTGAATTATATACTAGAATGGGAAGGATGACTAGTGTTTGTATCTTCATGTGTAAGAACAAATTCCCCACACTCCTGGTGCCTCAGTGGTGACTGTGGAGATGGGGCAAGGAGTATATTGTGTATGAAGAAAGGAATATGAAGGCATTTTGTTGAGGTGTAGCTATTGCTGAGAGGTCACATTGGTAACAGGATTTTACTTTCAGGCTCTCAAGACTGATAGATAAAATGACTCTTCTAGCTATGTTGCATCCATCTGTTCTCTTCAATACAGTGGATCATGCAGTATTCCACTGAGGAACATTTAGTCGTTCCTTCTTCTCTATTCTTCTCTGAACAGGGTAGTCATTCTTCTATTCCCAGAAAAGCTGGCTGGTTTTGACCTTCTTTTGCCTAGGATGCCTTTTGAAGAAGTTGTTGTACGCCTTGTTTAGGGATTTCAGTTTGCAAATAGCATCTTGATTTATGTTTACTTTTCTGCAAAAAAAAAGGCATAATTTTCCTGTTGAGACAGTATAGGAATAATAAGCTTTTGGTAAGGCAGAAATGGCAATGTGTGTTAGAGGGACAGAACCCAACCTTACTTGTGTTCAAACTCAGCATCCATCACTGTTGTGTCTGACTGCCACTCAAAATTACAAGTGCAGCATCATCTCTTCCTTCAGGAGGAAATTGAAGTTGTTTGATGCTTTTTATTTTTCAGAGAGAGTACAATGAAAAGGTTAGTTGGGGAATTGGACTTACTCTTTTCTGGGGGTTCCAACATGATCTTTTCTAGGGTAAATTCCACTTTTGCCAGGTAACTTCTTTTTTCTCCTCACCGACGTTTCTTTCTTGTCTTGAGCTTGACATTCAATTCTGTCACTTAAGTCAGTGCAACTGACTCCAAATGAGACTCAGCCACACATTTATAAGTAAAAGGGAGCTATTTTTACCTCACCTTACTTTAGATAATATTAAAAATAATTTCCCATTTTCTTGTGTTTCCAGCATCCACTCTCAAGAGAATATACAGAAATGATGCCTCTTTGATGCTTCCTTGGCTTGATTGGAAAGGAGAAGCTTGAAAAAGGCTTTTCATAGGACTGTTTTTGTAGACAGATATGTAGCCACACAGAATTGTTCATTGCTGCCTTTTACTGATACTGGTCACAGCCTCCTAAGATAATTTTTTATCATTGTGCAATTCATCGGCCCATTTTTCTAGGATGCCACGCAAACAAAGTAGTGTGCTTTTCTATTTCCCTGAAGACACATGCACACAAACCTCCATCAATAGTTTTGGGTGTTTTTTTCAGTTTGGTGAATACAGATAATTTGAACTAACTTGAAGAAAATACAAGAGAAGTACTGTTAACAATAGTACCTGCAAGCATAGCTGAAACAATGCCTAAACTTTTCTAGGTCACAATTATTTTTTTTTTTTTTGCTTCCACAACACTGTCTGAGAAGCAAAAACCTAAACCACAGAAAGAAGGGTTGGTACACAGGTGCAATAGTTGCTATTGAACTGAAAACACAGTGTGGTTTTTGTGGCAGTTGCCATAGCAACAAGATCATTTACAGAACATAATCCCATTAGGAGAAAACATTTTTAAACTGAGCTAATTGTACATGAGTTTACATTGCTTCACAACCTGTTTTTGGAAGATTTCATTTTTAGGATACTAATAAAAGACTGATTAAAAGCATTACACATTGTCCTAAATTGCCTACAGAAAGAGAGGAGATGGGAATTATGTAAATTATTGCAGGTTTCCTTAGATTGAAACAGTATGATCAAGGAAATTAATTCATGTTCTCATTTCTGTGTTAAAAGTCACAAGATAGCAGCTGTACCTCTATTATATTATCTGCTTGGTCAAATTCTGGTCTTTCTAAAAGCATTTCTCAAATGGCTCTTTTCCTTGGAGAGTCTGTTCATTCCTTTAGATGTCTCCCTGTTCTAGAAATTTTGGTAACATTTCCTCTGCACTGATTTGTGCACTAAGAGATGTAAAATGCCTGTTGATAATTGACAGAAAGCAAGGTAATGGACTGTAAAAAAGCAGAACGAAAAAAACTAAGATGAAATGTTTCACCTGTGGGAAGGCAGAGTTGGATTTAGGAAAAAACCTGAAAGTAAAAAGGAATGCTGAGATCTGCAGGTGCAATAAGGAACTAGGGATTTCCAGCTAAATACTCTAAGAAGTCATGTTCAAAAGCCTGTCCTTTGTATTTTAGCCTTGCTCCAGAGAAATGTTGCTGCCACATACCTGTATAAAAGAAATAGAAATGTCAGTGGTTAAGCAGCAGGACTGTACCTATTGAATTATAACTGATGGGACTGTTCTGCTTAGTAGCGTTTCTGACCACCAGTCACATTTTCATTCAAGACGTGATCTGAAGAATTCATTGGCACTGGAAGTCAAGGAGGTCAAGAGCTCAGAAAGTTTCAAAAGGGATTTGGATTTCTGTACAGCAGCTAAAAATACCCAGAGTTACACAATATTGGTGATTATGCCTCTTTGTCTTCTCTCCCTCTCTGCTCCATTTACATCCTGTTACACCTGAAGCAGATGGGGTCAGTGCTGTGGGAGTCATGGTGTGGTCTGTATGGACACAAACTGTCCTGCAATATAGCAACCCTATTTATCTTGTGAGCAGCAAACACCAGAGTTCTAGAGGGCAGACTGGATCTTGGTGTGTGAATGTACAGCTTTATACAAGCTTTCCCTGATTTCAATGGGATCTTTTCCAGCTTACATAGATCCCTAGGAAAATATCTTTTAAAGACATAAGCAGGCTAAAAAATGCTTTCACCTCCAGCATGGGGGAAGGCAGACAGCTCAGAGCCCAACTCATCTTGGTCAGGGACACGTCAGGGACTGTTTTATGGAATTGAAATGTCTATAAGAAGAGGTTATGGAACAAATTGTTGGAGTAAGTGGTGACTTAACACTGTAATAGAAGTCAGGGATAAAATAGCAGAATTGTGAGAATTGTGAGCTGTGGTATGTAGGCTCTTGCCTAAAACTGCTGGAAGCCTGGAAGGTGGCAAATGTGACACCAGGCTTTTAAGAGTTTTTAAGGACTTTTAAAGGGTACCAGAAGAGATCATGGGAACTACAGGGTGTTAATCATGAGAGATAAATGTAAATCTGTCTATACCAGTCAACAGAAAAGGAGATAGAATAAGAAACTTACAGAATTAAGAGATCCATGGCTCGCTTGGGAGCCACGAACTTGGCTTTTTCTTGAAATACAAGTAGTTAAAAAAAGGTCTGCCTCACAAACTTTCATGTCAACAGCCATGTGGACAAGGAGTTCCAGTTGATAAACTCCACTTGTAACATAACACTTGCATTCCTGAAAGACAGTTTGTGAGATCCATCATCAAAAAAAAAAAAAGGAAATTAAGAAGCTATAACAATGAACGTCTTTATATAAATTGCCAAAAGGTAGGAAAGAGAATAGGTGTCAATCACTTCTTGTGATAGAGAAGTTACTGATGATGTTCTGTAGGTAACTGTGCTATTGAGCACATATACAAATGACCCAGAACAGATGCTGAACAATGTTACGTTTAATTTTTCTAATTACACTAAAGTAAACAAGGCAACAGAAAAAAGAAAGCTTATTGAGAAAATTGCAGGAGAGCCTCATTAGGCTGTGTGACTGGGTTAAAATGGCAGGTGAAAGTCAGTGTAAGTGTAAAGCGATGTATGGAGGAAAGAAAATCGAAACTTTACATATAAATGGCTTGTTCTGAGATGATCTTTAGAGATCAGAGTGAAATTTTAGGATTAGGTCTGTAAGGGTTAAAAAACTAAACAGAGAAAAAACAGAAATGACAATCTTTAAATGACTCAAAGCTGAAAGAGTATTCAGGGAGTGTTTCATCTACAGACATGGACCTGTTGGAGCAATTTCAGAGGAGGGCTAATAAGATGATTAGAGGAATGGAATACTTTTCCTATGAGGAAAGCTTGAGAGACTTGGGATTGTTCGGTCTGAAAAAGAGACAGCTCCAGGGTAACCTAATTTTGGCCTTTCAGTACCTGACGGGAGCCCACAAGAGAGGTGGAGAGAGACTATTTCCAAGGACATGTAGTGACAGGACAACGAGGAATGCATTCAAACTGATAGACAGTAGGTTTAGATCAGATATTAAGAAGAAATTCTTCACTGTGGAGGTGATGAGGCTGGAACAGATTGCCCAGGGAAGCTGTGGATGCCCCATCCCTGGCAGTGTTCAAGACTGGGCTGGACGGAGCTCTGAGCAGCCTGGTCTAGTGCAAGGCATCCCTGTCCATGACAGGGGGGTTGGAACTAGATGATCTTTAAGGTCTCCTCCAACCCAAACCATTCAATGATTCTAGGTGCTCTGTGCTTTGTAGTCTTTCTTGGGCATCTGCTTTTTGGCAGAACATGATTGAAGAGGCATCCTTGACCTGTTCCCTACAGCCATTGTCAATCTAGATGCCCTTTTATCTTGAATTGAAAGCATATACAAAGATATTTACAGTGTTCTTGTCAGTCTTAAGTTCCTCTTCAGAATGAAAATCCTCCTATGAATGGTTTTCAACTCAATGAAGTAACTTTACAAAGTTTGTTGTTCCTTTTCCTTCTCAAAAAATAACTGCTATACTAATAGGTGGCAGTACACCCAAAAATAGCAAAGAGAATATTTGTTGTACTGACAGGACTCAAATATTTTTCCTTTCTAAGTGGAAAACATGGAAAATATAAGTTAGGTCAGAAGAGCTTTCTTTCTTCTCTTCACAAGGATGTTAGGGAAGAGGGAGAATAGGTAAAAAATAGTGTAATGCGTGTGAATTTGCAAAAGACTGCAATGAATCCAAACAATAGATGGCAATATTTTTTTTAAGCAGGCATTACATGATGCAGTATTAATAGTGCCTCAATGTATTATTTAGAATGTTTTTATGTAGCCACCGTGATATAAATTATTGGGATGGCATGTGGCTCATGAGCTACTGAAAATTTCCTCAAAAACTCTTCAGCTATAGTTTTTCTACTTAAATTTATTTTCTTGCAGCTCAACTTTAAAAAAGAGTAACTCTCTTCTACAAAAATTTCCTTGTTACTTTAAGAAAAAAAAAGTTGTTTTTAGATAGTTGAAGTGTTTCACCTTATATTTTACAAATTGAAAAGTAAGTCACAGGTCTATGGAAAGAAACAAGTAGGAATCTGTAAAACTATTCTTTTTAAAATTATCTTACAATAAAACCAAGCAGGTTCTCATGTAAACATGTGAAAGTAGTAAAATAAAATGGCTTAGTCAATCCAAAACCAAGGAAAAAAAGAAATTAAAAATATTGGATACTTTCACTCCTCATCCTCTTTGAAATCTTAAAAATTATCACACCTTTGCCTAACTCTGCTAGCTTCTTGGACCAAACTGAATGTTTTTATTTCATTGTTCACTGCACCTCATTAATCTTGTTCTTTAAGGTCAAAGCATAAGTGATTCTCTCTCTCTTTATTCTTTTTGCTTTTCATTTTCTAAATCAACTAAAATATCCAAACCCTAAGGGTAGCTATTATGCCTTCAGTAAGAAAAATGCGTTGTTTGCAAATGATTCTTGTTTCCCTGGGATTTTTTTACTCACATTTAACATTAATGCCAAATCATGTAATGCTGACCTGTATGGTACTCAGTTGACTTTACTAGGTCATTTTAGACAAAAACATTTTTGTTTGCAACCTTTCCAGATCATGATGCTCAGTCTTATTCTGGATAACATTAACTTTTTATACAGAGATAAATCAACAATTAGGATGGCAGAGCAGCATTAACCCCTGGACTCCATGTTGTTCAACTCTTAAGATGACATGTCAGTGAGAAGACATGTCATTGTCGGGGCAATTTTTAAAGTGAGGTTAGGTCTGCTGTATCAATATTTAAATCAGACACGCAGTAAAATACATGTGAGACTGCTGTCCACCATTCTCGGAAAGTTATGAAAGTATGGAGAAAGTTTTGTATCCCTGAGTCATCTAACACCTGGATCACTTTAGATTGCTTGATGTTTTAGGCTGTCCAGGCACCAAAATATCTCTCAAGAGACAGCATATATGAATTTATTAAAACACTCCAGTTTTAACTCTTAGAGCTATTTAGGATACTATTTAGTTTCCCCACCATGCTTAACCTAAAGTTTACCACTTCCAAACCTTAATGCTGTGAACATTAAAGTTAATGATCTCATCATGTAAATTGTTATTAAGCATGAGGGATTATCTGTACATTAAAGACTGGTCTACATCCTTAAATGCTGAACCAAAGATAAGCTCTTTCTTCAAGGTTATGGGAATTTGTGCCATTCACTCAGCCCCTGCTCTAATGGGGTCTCATTCAAATGATAAAATAGAAAAAAAAGGATATTTTATCCATCTTAGCTTTTTGTAATCCATGCCCTTCTGTTGAAGGATTTTGCAGATGGAGAATTACCTTGAATTCTCACCTTGAATACTGTGTGCAGTTTTGGTCACTGCCATATAAGAAAGACATTAAGCTGTTAGAGAGCATCCAAAGGAGGGCAACAAAGATGATGAAGGGCCTTGAGGGGAAGCCATATGAGGAGCAGCTGAGGTCACTTGGTCTGTTCAGCCTGAAGAAGAGGAGCCTGAAGGGACCCATTGCAGTCTTCAACATCCTCATGAGGGGAAGAGGAGGAGTACACACTGATCTCTTCACTCTTATGACCAGTGACAGGACCTGAGGGAATGGCATGAAGCTGAGTCAGGGGAGGTTTATGTTGGGTATCAGGAAAAGGTTTTTTACTCAGAGGGTGGTTGGGCACTGGAACAGGCTCCCCAATCAGTTATCACTACACCAACCCTGAAAGAGCTCAAGAGCATTTGGACAATGCTCTCAGGCACTTGGTGTGATTGTTGGGCATGTCCTGTGCAGGGATAAGAGTTGGACTCGATCATCCTTGAGAGTCCCTTCCAACTCAGCATATTTTGTGATTCTGTAATTAGTGCTGAGGTTCTCTCTCACTTACTTTTCATTTTTCCTGCTCCAACCACAATTGAGTAAAACACACCGAAACCTTCAGATACAGGCCTCCATTGACCCGAGACAGGATTTTGGTGAAAGAAGATACTGATTGGCAGGTACCAATCCTTTTCAGTAACTATGGGGATCACTTTCTAGACTTCTGGTGTTGCGCTCCTTGCTTCCAGAAGACTGCTTTAACTTCAGCATTGATTACGGGACTAACAACCCATGTTATTTTACATGAACATGGTGACATGAGGTCCAGGGGGCAAAGTCATACACTGAAAAGAAAGAAACTGTGATTAACAACTGCATATATTTATTGGGCAACATTTAGTAAACATGGTTTCGTCAAGGAAGCTGGTGACATTTTCTCTTTATTGCCTTGAATCTGGGCTGCAGCACCCACTCCTTCCTCAAGCAGATTATAGTTCTTCAATAATTTCCATATCATAGCTGTGGTATTTTTCTCTGTTAAAGGACTATGTATTGATCCTGATGCTAACTTATCAAAATTTGATTGTTTTTGTTATTTGTGGGTAGTTTATGAATTTACAAAGGACCTGAATTTTTCCCATCAGGATTTTGTATGGCTCAATAGTATCCTTTTGAAGGAATGCGTTGTCATTTTAAATTGTATTGTGCACCCTTCATTACAGTAGCTTTTTTAAGCAAGATATAATCTCTTCCTAAGTTGTCTGTCTGTAGCATTAGAGCTGTGTTGTGGTGTGTTGAGTGTGCCAACCCCCAGCAAGCCACACACCCCAGCATATTCAATGGTGGGACACGGTTGAGGGCCCAGATGCCCTTGCCTGACTATGCAGATCTGTCCCCAACCACTGGCTCCCGGCTCTCTCCTCCCTTTTTCCCTCGTTTATGGTTATGTTCCGGAAAGTTCCTTGTTCCTCAATATCCCATTGGCTCCCAGTTATCCTTCCCTGCCTACCCTGTACCTCATTGGTTCATTGTATGTTTCCCTGCCTATGTACAACCTTTTTGCCCCGTATTGATTGTTCTTTTGCAGTTTACTCCTCCCATTTTGTAGGGGTATAAAACCCCATGTCAAGCCCCTGCTCTTTGCTCCCCTGTTCCTGGAGTCCTGGACCCTCGCACCCCAATAAACCCATCCTGTTCACCCTGCAAAGAGCCCTTCCTGATCTCTTTGTCTCCTCCTGCACCTTTAACATCAGTGGGCTGGGTGAGCCCTTTCGTGGACCTCGCCAACCCTCCTGCTTCATGAACAGCTCCACCAGCTTCTCCCGTGCGGAGAGAAGGGCCAGCCGCCAACCACTGGAGCTGGCTGAAAAGGTGGTCGCCAAGGTGCGCCATGTCAGAGCTGGGAAAAAAAATTTTACCTGTATGATCCCTGAATTTTTTTTTTTTTCAAAAGAAGCTTGGACCATGTATTTTTCAGATTGTGAAATATTCTTTTTGCATGTTTTCCCCTCATGTGTTTTCCCCTCATCTTTCTTTTCCTTTTTTCAGTTGAGACTGGCAGTAGAAGCCTCATAAATTTGAAAGTCTCCCTTATAAGATTTCCAGTCCAGTCTGCGTTTTGAAGCAAAAAGATTAAATCTTTAGTCTGAGTGATTTGAAATTGTCCAAACCAAACTCCAAGTCTTACAAGTTTTCCACATCAGGCTGCTATAATACGTTCTACGTTTAGGCAGGCAATTGTATGCATGGAGCACCTTCAATTAGGAAGTAGAAATAGTTTTCATGTCTGTATTTGGCATTTCTGTTTGCTGCCTCTAAAAATACGTATTTTGGGTTGTTTTGTTTTTTGTTTTTTTTTTTTTTTTTTTTAGTGTGGCTTCTTCCCTATGCTGGATTATTTCAGAACTGCGTATTATGCAAAGTACTAGATACGGGTTCTGAGAATAAATTAAATTTCATCCTGTTGCCTCCCATTTTGTCATGCTAGCAGTGAGCAGAGCAGTCCAGACAAAGGCAGCACTTACATGCACAAAGGCTGCATGTGGAGCAACTGTTTGTGTGCAGTTTGGTTAATTTTGGTTGGGCAACTTCCAGGCAATGCAGCAAAGTATCCAAGCACCTCCATCCTCCTAGTTCTGGATGTTTGCATATAGCCTGATCCAAAGACCATGGAGAAGAAGGATACTTAAACTCTAGCAGAGTTTGAATATGAAGATAATGTTTTTTCTCCTTTTCTCATAAGTAGAGACCTCTCAAGATCTTATTTTTAAGTTTTCAAAGCTAACAAACAAAGGCCCTTTTGTTTCACCACTGTTGATTAATTTTCATGAGAGAGTATTTTCTTTGTGTTGGTGCTAATGGATTCTACTATGGTAGCTACCACGATAAATTGATTTCCAGGGAATGGGAACCTACTAGGTAGGTACTACTACTACATTATTACAATTAAATAAAGCTTATGGAATTAATTGTTTAATACTTTGTAAGGAGGAAAATTGCTAAATTTTGAGGCTACTCTTCACATACTCCACTTTTACAGAAAATGGCAAGTGTCCCTTTCCTTGTCAAATTAAATTTTCTCATTTATTCAAAAGATGGTTACAAGACTTTATTTATCCCTTGTTGTTTCTGAGGTAGTAGTTTCAAAGAAAATAAAATTACTGAGTTCTAATATGACTTGCATTACTCCTGCCAAATGCTTTGTTAGGACCCTCCCTTACAACATTAATGTATAGGATCTGATGAGACATAATTATCCACTCCCTGTATTGTAAATATGAAGCTTCAACTTCTTTTATTCTTTTTCTTAAATTATTAAAATGATACAAATGACAGGGAAAATCTTTTCTTGTTGCTTGAAGTTTTAAAAACACCATTCTGAGCACCACAGAGCTCCCCTTAATGAATGTTTTGAAAAATATATCAGGAAATAAACTTGTCCCTTGAAAGAGATAAAAAGAGTAGAAACTGTAAACTGCTTTTTACAGAACAAATATCTTTCTAGAGAACCCACTCTATACAATAATAAGCTGTGATATGGAGATATCTAAAAGCCAAAATTCAGCTGTTTTCATCAAGGTCAACTTTGTCTGACTTTCTCCTAGTATTTTAAAAAGGTTCTTGTGGGAGGAATTGGTAATGATTTTGAAAATGCTTCAGGAAGTGAATGTCACAACTGAGAATATCTAGTCTAAAGGTAAATGTGTTATACATTGACATTTGTATGTAGCTCAGTGGGTAAACTATTATTGTAACAGGTCAAAGGTGTTCAGATTGCATAGGTCTTTTCCAAAAATGCAGTAACAACTCTTTGTAACCACAATCTCTGGCCTTTTCTGTGTTGAAAAGGAGAATGTTTTGGAAATCTTCAAGTGAATTTCTTTCTGTTTTGAGTGGTAAATATATACATATATTTTTACAATTGCCTTTAAGAGTCTCAGGGACAGATCAGTTATACCGGAGTTGGTGAGCTGTCTTAATTGTGATGGTCTCAATCTAAAGAGAGAAAAAAGGATTCAAGTAACTCTGTATCTAACTGCGTAACCCAAACACTGCAAACAATTAAGATCACGGTTAACCAGGAACCCAAACTGACTTGCTTATGGCAATCTAAATGAGAGGTTATGTGTTAAATAGTAATGCATTGGGACTCAGAGGGTTATCAGAGAGGATGAAAAATGTGGGGCAAAGGTATTCTTGGAAAAGAAATGACAGGGGCATTTGAGTGCAGTGTTGAAATAGTCCTCTCTTAGAATAATGAAAAGGAGTAGTGCCATGTGAAAACTCAGTTAATCAAACTGTCCATCACTAAATATAAAGCTTATCTGCCTCTGATCTTTGCAATATCTCCTCTGGGAATTTTAACTAAAGCTTCGGTTCACTAAAGCTTTGGTTCAATAACTGCTGTGGTGGTTATATATATATTTTTTTTTTTTTTTTGAGAGAACTAAACCTTGCTTCTAAGTAAGTAGTCTCACTGGTGGCAGCTAACAAAAAAAATCTGTGTATTTCTGGAAGAAAAACAGGGTGGAAAAGGAAAGCTCTTTGCTGACTTGCCAAGGGGACGGAGCTTTTGCCATATTTTGGAATATGCTTGAGATCTTTGCTGTCTCTGAATTTTCCAGATACAGAAAAAAACCCACAAAATCAATTGACTTATTCAATTTTCCACTAATATTGCTGTATTAGTGTATGCTGCTTTCAGATCCCATCTCCAGAGGTTAGGATGCTAAAGACAATTATTGTTTTGTGATTATGCTAGGAAAATATCAGTCCATAATTGTATTGCTTTCTATATTTTCACCTGCTCATGCACTACTGTCTGACGCCAGAGAGTGATCAAGACAGAACTTTCATCTGACTGAGTATGGCTAGTCTCATGTTATAGTTTTGGTTGAAATCAAAACATGCTTCTGAATTTTTATTTTTATTTTAACACAAGACACCTCTGTCATAACAGAAAGGAACAAAACAATATGCTTTTTAACATCCCACTGATAGAAACTGTAAGACTAGACAAAAGGAGTAGGCAACTACATGCCTTTGGATCCTCCAATTTTCAAGTGGTTCTGAGGATCTTTTACAATTAATTGGCATTTCTGTGTGTTTCTACTGGAGGAAATAGCTTTGTAGATGCCATTTTTGTTTGACCTCTTTGGTACTTGTGACAAAAATTTAACAAGACTGTAAAAGAAGAGACTGACTTCATTCATTTTCCAGAGTATAGAATGTAATGATTTCCTTTTTTCTCTTTCTTATTTGTGGTAAACAATGAAAAAAGAATGCTTTCAGAACCAGGTAAGTAATCTTGTCTATACTACAGTGCTTGCTAGACATTTCTAAGACAAAATTAATTTGTTAACCACTCCAGAATATTTCTTGAAAACAACTTAGGACATATGCTCTGGAAGTTTGATTCCATTCTGAAAAGTGACAGTACTAAAATGTCACCTTTTAACTTATCAGATCTGTTTCATGTGTGTTCAGAGTTTTATCTGCTGACTTCTGTGGCAAAAATATGTCTCTAGTGCTTGTTTTACTCATGTTCATCTTCCAGAAGTGGCACAGCTCCATGAAGAGATCTTGATTCTGCTCCTTTCTGTGTATATTTATCATTAGAAGAGCTTTCTGAGTTTTAATTAAAGGATACATCAGATAGCCTCAAGAGGCTGTATCCGATCCAGCGATGTTGAGCTAGTTCAATATATACATAGATGGAAGTGGAATTACTAAGATGTGATTACAGATCTAATTAGTTCTGCACATACATTTTTTACTCATGGTCATGTAGCAGAGAGGGAGGATCCAGGCTGACTTCAAATGCACAGTAATTTTTTTAGAATTGCTACTCGGAGAGGAACTGGGAAGCAAACTGCCCATCTCTAAAACAGATTTGATCTGAAATTTCAGAGAGACATTAACTTCCAAACTCCACGCTGCCATTTTTACTGGGCTGCTTTTCTTAGAATAATTCTTTAGATTCCCAAGCAGTGGAAAGATAGTGTGTCCAAAGGACAACAAAGTGGTTGAACGGTCCAGAGCACAAGTCTGATGAGGATGGCTGCAGAAGCTGGTATTGTGCACTCTGGAGAAAAAGAGGCTCAGCTCCCTGCAACTTCCTGAAAGGAGGTTGTAGCCAGGTGGGGGTTGGTCTCTTCCCCCTAGTAACAAGTGACAGGACAAGAGGAAATGACCTCTTGGCCAGAGGAAAGTAGCACCAGAGGAGGTTTAGACTGGATATTAGGAAAAATTTCTTTATGGAAAGGATTGTCAAGCATTGGAACAGGCTGCCCAGGAAGTGATGGAGCCACAATCCCTGGAGGTATTTAAAAATATGTAGAAGTGGCATCTGGGGACATGGTTTAGTGTTGGCAGTGCTGGGTTAATGATTGGACTCAATGATCTTAAAGTTCTTTTCCAGACTAAATAATTCTATGATTCTATGACAGTGAGGTCATTTTAAAGTTTGTTGATTTGGGTTTTTTTGGCCTTGTGTACCTGAGAAATGTTTAACAATCCTTTCATTCAAATTTCTGTTCAGAATTTTTCCAGAATCTTATTTTTAGGTTCCTAGTGAGACTTCTTTGTGGGTATGACTCATGTATGCCACACTGCTGAGTACTTATATTTATTATTTATACAGCCATGCATATTCCATGGAATGGACACTTCTCTGTCACCTTCACTGATGTCTGAAGTTTTATGGACAAAAAAACAGCTCTAAAAACAGCTCTTTATCTGAGATGGATATGAGGGGTTCAAAACACAAGATTTTTTCCCCCATAGATCCAAGTTACATCAAAGCCCTCAAGTTTTGTCATGGGAAGTAACTAAAATTCTGTAATTTACCATGGGTTGATATTTGGGTGGTTGCTCTCCATCCAAATTTCCCAGCTTTGACACAGCATAAATTTCTCACTAGGAAAAAATCAAAAACATTTAATCATATAAACATTCTTGTGATGTTCACAATCTTGGAAAGTATGGTAATGAATGTTGTATAGAAGGGAAAGCATATAATGGGATAAAATTAAGAAAAAAAGAAAAAAGCGTTTCACCTCTTCCTCAAAGCTCTTCAACCTCCCAGTGTAGTACATTTGGATTCTTTAGTAAATTAAACAAATAGCAATTACATTGGAAGGTTCATAGGATTAGACTATTGTTATTATTCAGTTGAATGTAGTTTAAGAAATGAGTTATTACAGGATTTTCATATTTTCTTCTTGCTTTGCCTTTATGCACCATTTAATTTAAAAGTGTTATCTAGTTGCTGTTAGTAAAGTTTTCACCTAGGAGAGATCTATAGGCTTTTGTGGGTAGCTCTAGTTCACTCCCTGGATGATCACTTATTTTAATGAGAGAAATAAATATGGCAGAAAAGGCTCTTAGGTGAATTGTTTCTATCTCAAAATACTTTTTTACATTTGTATCATCCTCGATGCAGCAAAACTAAAAAACCTTTCATAATTGCTGTGATATACTGCTTTTAATAGCCTGGTAAAAGAGAAAGAATAAAACTGAAATGCTAGCTCTTGTGACTGAAGAGATAACAGAACAGCAAAGATGGGTGGAGGTGGAGAATCAGGCAAAGCCAGCACAATGTTGGGGCACGCAAAAGAAGCTGTCCTGTAAATCTGTTGCTGTAAATCCATTCATCTCTCAGGGGATTGTATGCAATTGATGTGACGTTGGAATAAATAAATGAACGCTGTGTTATTCTTTGCTTAGTAGGCTATTACAGGGCTCATTGCTTCAGGCTGTTGACCAGCTTGTTGATGACATTTTTGCCCATTCATTAGGGAAAAGTGAATCAATATTGATTATTAACAGTCTTTTTGTTGCTGTGAGCCTCCCTTGCGTATGGGATATGATCACGGGATCAGCTATGATGTTCCCAGCTCTAATACTGATTGAAATACAAACAGCAGAAGCCATCTTCTGCCTCATCTAAACTGTTTGCTGCCTCCTGCTATAAATTAACATGGATCATTTTCAGTTAATTGGGAAGAATTTTATTTTTCATATTAAAAAATTCAGCCATGGTCATTGCCATTGCCCTGGAAATGTTCAGTCATCAGCACTTTAAGATGTCTCTGTATTCTACTTGGATGCTGTCTCTTCCATGCAATATTCCTCTCTTGTCTCCTCAAGGTTGCACTCTGGATAACCTGGTCCTTTTCTTTTCCCAGGAGTATGGGATTAATTTTGCCTGACTTTAAAATTGAAACCATAGGTGTTCAGTCAAAAAATGGCTATCTAGACTTACTGTAGTCCATGGAGGAGACCTCTAAACAGGCATTTGTAGATGTTTGTCTGAGATACAGAAGATAAATTGTCCTCTTGAGCATCAGTTCCCATTGCCAATGTAAGCAGTCTGGTCAGCTAGCTATGTGTAGGGGCTTACTTTTTAGACTGAAGAAAGATTAAACCCATCCTATTTAACACTGTCTTCTAAGATAATACACAGGCCTAGGCAACCTGCAAGGTGTAATTTTTGCTACAACAAAGCAAAGAAGCTTGAAATTAAACCATACACTTAAAAAAATGGTATGCCAAAATATACAGATTTTATTGATTCTGACATGTAAAGATAAATGTATAAATATAATATCTATCTATCTGTCTATCTATCTTTTTTCTCCTGACAATATCTCTAAGGAAATGAATCCTAAGGAAAACTGAATGATCTGTTCTATCATTTCTCTCTACTTTAAATACAATGTTGTGTCTTCTACTATGTTACTTGAGATGACACCTATATTTAATAAATATGATTTTAGTCTGAAAGAAGCGAAGGAATATGATACCTATTTCACAGGTGACAAAGTGTGACAGGCCAACTAATGACTGAATTTAGGCTCCTTCCTGATTAGATTTCACTGTTTTTAGATGACAACAAATTGAATCAACTTAGAAGGACTTATAGGAGGGACTTGAGCTAATTTCCCACAATATGGCTTCGCACACCAGATCCCCTCTATTTTTTTTTTTCCCTATTTATTGTTTGAGAAAGTCTGCTGGCTCATCAGTCCTAGTTTAGAGAGAGAGAGCATTTTTTCCTTGGAAGAATTGCACTATCCTATTGGACACAGGAGCAGCATTTACCTGCGTCTTCAATGTAGCCTGAATAATCATCCAGTTCTGAGGAGAAAAGAGGATAAAAATGACTTGTTTACTTTTGAGAGATGAGAGACAGGGATGTTTTTAAAAATGTATTGTTCTTTCTTCCTGGGTTTTTTGGGGTGAGAAATTTCTCTCTCTTCTTATTTCTGTCCAAGTTTTTCTTCCTTGTATCTTCTCTTTTCCCCCAAACATAATATTTTAAGAGTTTAGACAGTGTATTTTTCCTTTGATTTTTTCTTCCTGTTTTGGCACTGCCAAATATTTGCACCGCTATCTACCTTTTAGTTTAATTCAGTAAGAAACTTAGTGTGCTGAGTATTCTGGGTGTGATTTTTCTGCCAGTTGATTCAGTAGTTTCAAGAGAAACTTTCTCATTTGTAGCATCCCACCCTGATTTGTCTTTGCTGACCTGACATTATCACGATGGGACACTTAACTAGTTTTTGATGGTAGAGAATCAGCTAAAGCTCTGGCAGTCAGTGGAGAACAGAGCACAGAATTTATAGAGGATCAGCCACGCTCTGAAGACTCCACTCTCCTTCTCCCTCCCCATGGGAGTTTTCCATTGCTTTGCTGACATGCCAGGAGCAAGGTGTGACAAATCGGGACCAGAGTCTCTAACCACTTAATTAGATGCTAACAAAGAGTTAACTGCTGCAAAGGTATAGTTTAACAAGTATTTCAGGTGAAGATTACCTTTTTTGAATAACTTGGGAGGGGGCAGTGGCAGGGAAGTGCCATGCATAAAACCACAGGTATTGGGAATGCTCTGTTTTCGTTCAGAGCCCAAGTCAGCACAGGTCTTCTTAAATCTATGCTGCTGACATAAATCCATGGTGCATGGAATTAATCACACCTCTAACAACATGATCACCAGTTTCCCATTCATTTCAGTGAAGCTTGGGTCAAGTCTGAGTTCATTTCTTCGTTTGGTTGTTACAAAATCAAATTTGTTAAGGATTTCATCTGGTTTAGCTTCTTCTCTGCTACCCTAAGAATGATATGGTAGAAATGAGACTGTTTAGCTAGTACAGCCCAAATTGCATAATACCCATGGGCATATAGAAGCAATTTTGGGACTTCTTAATATTTTCTGCCAATTTCTGTTAAGCCTTTGGATTTAACGCAGTCATGGCTCAGGACTGACTGGCAAGATGCTTTCTGGAGTGCTGGTTGGGCAAGAGAGAAGAATCCCCTTTTCCTCTTCATTTTTCAACATTCAACCTTTGGTAGGCTCCAACAGGGGACTTCCATGTTCCCCTAAAAGGTTTGAAATGTGTCAGCTCCAGAGACTTTCAGCAAGACCTGCAATCCCGTAAGACATTGCTAAAAATTGTTTCTGAGTGTCTGTTTCTTTTCAGTGATAGTGGCAGGCTGCTGATCTTTTCAGAGCAGGTCCTGTGGTCAGAAAGGCTCTTGCCTCCTCCTCCAAGGATGAATGTCTGTCAACAAGGTGGTTCATTGGCATTCTGCTGTGAAGATGGAAGAAATCTGCCTGTAGTGACACAGCACTGGCAAGGTCGGTGAAACAGAGAGAGAAAGAAAAGAGTTTGCAAGGCTTTTGCTCTCAGTGGGGGAAATTAAAGGTGGCTTGTGTTATAAAATATTAAATAGTGATTTAATCAGCAGTGAGATATGTAAGTGAGCTTAATTAGAAATACATATTATTCTTTGACTTTAAAGCACAAAATGAAAAATTAAAGCAATCTTAGAGGATATGTAATCAGCGAGGAATAATATGTTGGAAAATGAGCCTGATGTTGTAATTGGTGTATGCAATTAAAATTAATTAATTTTAGTTAGCATACATGCATGCAAATATGAAATCAACGAATTTCAGATATTAAACTCATAATTATAGTGATACTATTGCCAGAGCTAGTGACAGAGGAATTGACTTTTCAATGGTAAATACTTGCTCTTCAGATTTGAGGTCTGTTCTCTTTGCTATCGTGTCAGGCTGAAACATAATGATTAAAGCTATTTGATCAGGCATGATTAAAAAAAAAAATGTTTAGATTCCCCCTCATTTTGGCTTGTGCTTCCTAGCTTCTCAGCTATGTCAGTTATACTCACCTCTGGGGTAACTGCGAGACATTTTTTGATCAAGTGCAATTTGAGTTTAAGAAGTTCCCACCCACTCACTCACTGGTTGATAGATTTCCCCCCCGCCAGCCCCTCCCAGATTGCTCTCCCTGTCTCTGCTAATATAGTCTTGAGGAGCTGTGCTGTAAGCCAACCCATGGAATGATCTGGCTTTGGGGAAAAAAAAAAAAAAAATCTTCCCTCTGGTTTCTCTGCAGATTTTCTAATAACTGTTCACCAAACAAAGTGATTTTCTTTATTTCATCTACAAATAAAACCCTCAATGCCCGCAACAAAATTATTCCAGTGTATTAAATTCCGGTGTAAGGAAATTGTACAGAGTAGCAGCCCTCTCAGCTCTGGTCAAAATTTGCTTTAAGTCTTTCCAGTTTCTCACTTTGGAGACTGACAACATATTGTTATAAAAGCTCCTGTTTTTCCAAAAGTCATTCAAGGTAACGTAGGAGCAATTGTAACTGGGAATGATTATATTGCTACCAAAATGAATAGAAAGTCTAAAATGACAAGGGTACCAACAACTACAGCTATTATTAAACATTAGAGAGGGTACATTTTGCTGTTACATTTTTTGATCCAGTTTAGCCTAGCAGTCAGCACCACATTAATCCCCTTCAGATTATACATGCAACCCAAAACAGAAAGCAGACCCCTGTTGGCTCAAAGTGTCTTTAAAATAAAAGATTTTAAAACAGCTTTAAAGTAAACTTCCTTGTTCTCCCATGATACAAACGTACCTGTAAGGAGAATTCAAGGACATTCTCTAAGAGAGATGGAAAGGAGAGATGTGCTGATGAGTGAAAAGGAGGGCAGAGCTCCCCTGCTTCAGTCCCTGTGTACCTGCATACCCAGCACGCCATATTCCGCCGTGCCTTTGTTTTTCATTTACTCCAATATTCTTTCCTATTCTGGCAGCAGTCTTTTTACTGAAAATATGTTTCATTACTAAAGCCTCCAGCTATTTAAAAGCAGCCATTTCTCATATGGAGTGTCTGTGGAGGATTGTCCAGGTTACAGGAGTGAGGTGCATGGAGAGGGTGCAGCAATCTCTGAGGAGCAATTAGACAGGTACTGCTGCCTGTACACCTTTTGCTCAGCCTGTTGACTCAGTGAGGAGAGCTGAAGCTGCATTTACTCTGGCTTCCTCTGCCTATTTCAGGTACCTGTAGGTTTTTACTTCAGCATCCCTTCCCTCTCATTTGCACTGTAGCCTGTTAGTGTGCACACTGTATGTTAAATGTGAATTAATGTATTGAAGGAATGATAATTAGGCGATGTAGGTAGTCTGTGCAGAAAGATCATGTTTGTGTAAAAATGGAACCCAAGCAGAGTTATACAATCACCAGGAAAATGCCTGATTTGTCTAAGCATTGCCACTTTTATCCGCTGCATGCAATAGCAACAGGAATCAAAGCAGCTAACTTTCCATCGTCTCAGGACAAAGGTGCCTGTTTGATTCAGCTTCAAGGGCTGCATGCACAATCAGACCCCTGGAGATACTGAAAGGCAGGAACCAGAGAGATGCTTCAACAAAGTTCGTAGGGAGGAAGCTGCCTGCATGGAAAGAAAAAGACTGAGAAAGGAAATAAAAAATGGAATGGGACATGAATACACTCTGAGGTCACAGAAAGGTCTAAAAGGGGAAGAAGATATTCAGAAAGACACTTATAATGGAAATATGGTTGCTATTAAAACTAAACAGAGACATTACTTAGGTTTAATGAAGCTGAATTTAATCAAGAAGGAATTGAACAAACTGTTTGATGATTGCGCATTGTAATGCAACAACACAGTGTGACAGCTTTGCAAAATGATGCAAGCGCTGTCCCTGCCTCCACAGGGATGGAGGTGGAGCAGGCAACCTGCACAGTGGCCCAGCTCCTTTCTGGGTGAGGAGGGGGCAAGCGTCTAGGGACCTCTTTCCCTGGCAAGTGCGGATCTCAGGTGCTGGAATGGCAGGGGAGAGGACTGTCTTGGGGCGCTGTGTAGCAACCAGCTAAAAGTGAGAATAGTCAAAGTGGGAGTAGCTGGATGATTAAATCTCCTTCATTCACTGGGCCATGGCTTTCTCAAAGGATCTTCTGCGTGTTTTCGCTGAGATGTATGCCTCAGCTCTCCCAGCCACATGTCAAATGTCAAGCGTGGTTGTCCCAAATTCTGTGTAGAGAACTATGCCCCTGTGCATGCACTTGCGCTGCACAGTCCCTGTTGATCCCAGGGGTTTGGAGGAGCAGACATCCAACAGTCTGTGTGACACCCTGGCCACCCCGCTGTCAGCTCTCACACCAGAGAGCTGCCCTGAGCGAGTGCTCACAAAGTGGGGGAATGCAAAAGTAAATATATAACTACCGTTTTATGGGCTCAAATCCCTGACTTTGGGGACTGCTTTGTTTTCCACTAACAATTCTGCAGCTTACTTTATTTACGCTTGCTTTAGCTGCTCCCCTTCTAATACTATGGTTCCTGGCATGCTGATATAAGGTGCTGGAAAAACGTGTGCATCTATGGGTTCCACACATCCTGCTTCCTGCAAGGTTGCAAGGTGGTTGGGACACACCAGTGCAAAGAGAGAGCAATTTAAGGGCAGGGACAACAATTCAACCATGCTGACACTGTGGATCTGCTGCTCTGCTCTCTGAGGCTGGCTATCTGTCTAGTGCTCCATGCCAGCTGTGCTCGGCTCTGGCTGGCGTGACACTGTTTTTTGTTTGCCTTTTGGCAGGATTGTTCATCTCAGGAAAAAACAAGAGTGTCTGAGGAAGTGTGTGCTTGCACCATATTTCTGTGGCAGTAGCTTTTGCTGATGCAAACACGAAGAGAGACTGGTGACACTCCACAGTGTGTGACGCAGTGGCCATGAAATTTGAATGAAAGGGAGATAAAAGTTTAATCTACTATCTTGGTATTTGTGCAACAGATGTAAAGAAGTTAGTGGTTTTGTTGCCTATGTGGCTCTACAGCCCTTGTGATTTTCTGAAATTTCACTTTTACATGGCAGAAGGTACCAGCACAGCTAAGTTACAGGTTTTGTTTTCTTTTTTTCTGAGTGAGTGAAAACAAAGGGACTGAACTCTGCTGCTTTAGGATGCAGATGTATTACTCTCATCAAATTTTACTATCAGGTCTGGAGGTAGAGTTTATGGCAGGCCATTATTTCAGTTTTATGCCCTGGGAACTTTTGCATGGTTCTTTAGGAAGGAATGATTTTAGAGTCACCTTATTTTGCCCCCTTTTCCATCAACAACTGTTGTTGGTAGTTGCAGTAAAAACAAATTCTGATGTGTGAAAATAACATGCTCTGTTTGCTTTTCAGCATGGAGAGATTAAAGGAAATAGTGTGATAATTATTAATTTTGCTCTTTTAAGTGAATCTGCACATTTTTCATCTGTCCCCACTCCTCATTTTCCTGCAAAAGACGTTTTTCTTTTAATCTCATATTCATCTGATACCTGTAGGAAATCCCTGTCCTGTTCCTCCAACCAAAGCATAAAATAAATGCAAGCAACATAATCTTGAATTCATATGAATACCTGGGGAAGGAAGAGATGGGTCACTCTAACATCATAGTCTTTTATGAGAGCAGTACTACAATTTGATCAAAAGGAATAAGCTTTGCTTATAATTTCTTGACTCACCAAACTTTTTTGTTGGGTATTGAAATTAAAGCTAGGAACAGAAATGACTTTATTGCTTGCATTATACTGTGTTGTGACCAGTCGTCAGGGAATTTAATCATCACCTTCTAATGTTAGGAAAAAGAATATTTAAAGGCAGAGCATGGTGACATCAGTTCAGTGGTATTTTAGGAATCTAGCTGCTTTGTCTGCTGCAGAAATTTCGTGTCTCAACTTTGTGCTTAGACCCTATTGCCATAAGTGGGAGTGAGGCTTTGGTGATAATGGAAGATTGCTCTTGAACCAAATGTGTGTTGCATGAAACAGTGACGTATTGGCAAACCAACATGGAGGGAAGTTTCATGGTTGATTGTACACTTATTCTTTGATTAAGTGAGGAAGCCATATGAAATATGTAAATAGAAGATGGATTTTGTGTCAGTCAGGGATTGAAATGGGCCAGTATTTAATCACACTGTATTGTTGCTGCTCAGAACTTGAAATAGCTGTAATGACAATTTTTTAAGCATAGAGGCTGCAGGAAAAATATGTTTCATTAAGTATCCTTAAATTTTCATTTTGACCCCAGGTAATAGTGTAGAACAATGGTGATCGTGGATGTTGAAGAGTGTCAGGCTCTTGCCACTCGTAAGATTTTTAAAAATTGGTTAGGTCAATGTATTTAAATTCAAACTGAATGGATCGTTCAATCTGATGCCTCTGAGAACAAAAAGATAATGCCAAGTCTGGTGTGACAAGTGAAAAAACTTTTGTTCTGAGAGTCTCCAGCCTTCATTTGCTTGAATCCCTGGTGATGAATTGCCTTTTGGAGATAGTACTTTCTGAAAGTACAAAGACCATTGAAGGTACACAGTTGGAAAGTATATTGTAAAAGGAAACTAAGGATTAGCAGGGGGATTGCATTCTCATTACTGGCTGCCTTTTAAGTGATTTGTGGGCAGGTTAAATAGTCTTGTGTCATATCCCGTGCCAGGATCCTAAATATTTGCTAGCGGTTGCTCTGCTAATGCCACTATTGAGGAAAGGATGCATGGTTTCTTGACAGGTCTGCATGCCTAACTTGGAATACTTTCCAGTCCATGCTGCTGGAGGCTATTCAGCTTCCCCAGGGCTGGACCAATATGAGAAAGAGGATTACTGGAGTATGAGGGGATATTCCACCAGCTGAGGCTTT
This sequence comes from Eulacestoma nigropectus, assembly GCA_013397775.1. Classification (NCBI taxonomy): domain Eukaryota; kingdom Metazoa; phylum Chordata; class Aves; order Passeriformes; genus Eulacestoma; species Eulacestoma nigropectus. Next base: position 596,736 of record VZTE01004148.1, read on the forward strand.
CCAGAGAATAAGGGCCTTTTTTCTGGGGTGCACCTTTTCACCAGATGGGGTTTGGGTCTGAGATAATGCTGACACCGTACATAGGCCAGCAGCTCAGTGTGCTGCTGAGTGTCTTAGCAGGCAGGTAACAGGAGAGACTCAAAGACTTCTCGGAAGCATTTCATTTGGCACAGTGCATCTTAAATCAAAGCTGTAGATGTGTAGGGCATTTTCAACTGGCTAAGACAGTTGCACACAGCAGATCTTCAGCTGGGCATCTACAGGCTGACCTGTCTAACTTAACTTCACTGCCATCCTTCAGGCTGCAGCTCCAAATTGACCATCTCAAACTTCGCATTTAAGAGCTTTAGAAGCCTTGGGTTGACTTAACATGCACAAAACAATAGCAATAAATTCCTGGAGCACCAATCAAAGTGTACAAAAGTCTTCTACACCTGACATAGTTTATTTTAAATCTATCATTATCAAGCGCAAAGGTGGCAACACATCCCTTTTTTCAGTTTCTCTTAATTTGCTTGTAATTTTACAAAACTTTAGCAAGTTGGGCAAACATTTTTCGTGCTTGGTGTCTGCCTTAGGCTGATGATTTGATGATTTTGCTGGTACTTTGTGTTCTGCTTTGTGATATTTAAAGGAGCTTTATATACTTTTTTTCATTTTCAGGTTTTAACATTTATGTTTCTGCTTAAACTTCAAATTTATTTGGACTGTTACTATTTTGTGCTGAAAGAATCGAAGGAAAGACTTTCATTGTCATTTGAAGGTTAATTGGGGTGTTCTTTGGGGCATTCATCTTGGGACAGCAATGCCCAGATGACAAAAGAAAAATGTGTTTCATCCAAGGCATTGACCTGGCAAAACAATGGCCTTTGATTGGGCTGAGAATTCAGTGTGATTTCCCTGCTTCCTTGAAACAAAGTGAGAAGCCTCCAGCTGCAATGCAGATTCCTTCTCCCGTGTTAGACCCACCTCAAAATCACATGCAACTCTTCTCATACCCTTGTGCCCGTTTATCACCGTGAATCTGATCACTGCCAGCAGTTGGAGTCTTTAATCTGATAAATCTGACAGGAGATGCTTATGCATACCATTAGGAAGGCAATATTCCATATGCTCTCTAATTGGTTTGAATTTATCCTATTATTTCAGCATTTAAATGTTGCTGAACGTAATTTAGATGTGTCAGGCTCATAAAGTGTAGGCTCTGGTGGGAGTTCATTATTGAAAAAAGATACATCCAACAAGGCTTTTTCTGGCTCCAGGCCCAAACCCTCAGCATTTTGCTTACCTCACGTGCAGCTTTGTCTGCTAGCTATACTCCTACACCCCTGCTGAAGTAACCTCTGACATATTCTTTTTATCACTTCCCCTTCAGTATAAATTATTTTTTTCCATCTCACAGGGTGTGTATGTAATTTGTTGATTTAAGAAAGTGATAGCTCATTCAGAATGTGGAGTTGACGTAACCAGGCTAAACAAAATACGTTTTTGTGAGGCTACTGGAAGACATGAACATCATCCTCTGTATTAGTGACTGCCTGGCTAATGCAATGAAAACTGACAGCTAATATCCACTAATCTGGGTGTTGTGGCCAGCGCTACCATCCAGTTATTGAAACTGATGAAAGATGATCTCGTTCTTCCCGTCACGGGAATGCATGGTCAGTGGACACAGCAAACACTGAGAGCTTTTCTCCTTTTTTTAATCCCATTTGATCTCTAATGGGACAATTGGGAAGGCAAATGAAGGCTTGGGGCTACACGGTTTTTTGACATATTTCTGTAACTGTAAAAGTCTCTGAAGAACAGCTTGAGCATCATGGCAGAACAGGTGTGAAGGCATGCTAATGCCTCCAATACATATACACTTTTGTGGCACGGTGGGGAATGAACAACTCAAACTCCAAGGAATTTAGTTTTCATAATTCATCTTGGTAAAAAAAAGTTTTTATATGGTTGTCTTACAAATATTAGTAAGCAGAACTTAATCCACTGCTGCACTTTAAGGAGCAAGACTCTTATACCTGCCCCACTTTATATAGCCTTCTCCTTTTATAAGGTGCAGGCATTCTGTAATGGTTTATGGTCCTGCTTTAATGGCAGCCTTAGTCTCTCAGAGAGGAACTGTTTTCCCTCTAGGCAGATTCCCTGATTCCAACAGCTTTGTGTAGCCTATTTACGGCATCATCACAAAGCAGGAAGGCCAACAATGCCTTTTAAGGACAAATAAGTAAGAAAAGGCCCATGGGTGGGGTATGACTTTTATTAGACTTGTACTAACATAAAAAAATTAGGCAAGCAAATGCCTGACAGCTTGCCTTGCTTATGTTGACCATCTGATTTGACGAGAAGATGCCTACAAGAGATGTGTTGTAGACACCTACAAAACAGTGACCTCGCAGACATGCATGAATTAGGACGAATAGGACTTGTAAGCATGTTTTGGGCCTCACACCTCACACACTTTTCTCACATTTTTCGATGACTTAGACTTGTGATGTGGGGAGGAAAGAACTCTCTCGGGATGTTGAAAGGCAATGTATAACATACTTTCTGCCTTAACACATACTGTCTTGGTGTCACATTCACGAAACAAACCGCCAATATTACACCCCTTTTAGCTATTCCTGAATATGCACTTTGGAGATAGCCCTGAACTTCTTTTCATCACTCTTGGTGAAGCCCTTGGTTCAAGTACACTAGGATGGATTTCTTGAGGGCGAGGCAGGTGGTGGTGTTGTCCATCCTCCAATATGTCTGCCTGCAGCAGTTATAGATGCATATGGAGTCTGAAAATCCTTGCTCTTTGGGCAAGGTGGGTTTAGCAGTTAGAGAGACTAGGTGCAACACAGGCTTCTTAGAATTAACAGTATATTTTCATTTATCTAGAGTTGGGAAGCATATATATTATGAAGTTATAATAATAAAAGCCTTTCTATGTATTTATTGTTATCTTGAAAGGTTTGGTACAACATATAGCCTGCTTGCCTCCATCTCTGGGATAAATTGAGTAGAATTCTTTGTGAACCTTCTTTTTTCTCTCTTTTTCCCATCTCTTACAGCATGACTCACTGTTGTCAATTGACATTCTTGTTGGTAACTTACTCTCTTCTCTCGCTTGAGGCTCTATAACTGTTAAATAACTTCTCATACTGTGCTTAATAATAGAAAACCATTTTCATATCTAGGTAGACAGATTTTTCCAAACTGGTGTCCCAGACAAATCTTTTGAAGATAAATCTTTGAAACTGTTCACCTGAGCTGTTTTATCCTTGCCTTTTTGTTCTAATTTGTCCTTTATTTCCAGGGAATTTAACTATTCCTGTCCTTTAGTTCAACTCTGGCCACAGAAGTGGAACAGTATCACTAAGATAAACACATGATAAAATTTTCCACACTAAATTACTGTAATTCCTCCAGTGTGGGGAGAAGATTTTCTGTCAGTCTACAGTTTCCTGGAGACTTTCTACCAGTCTGCGGGATATATAAATGTCTTTCCTTTATATAGAATCATGGAATCATTCATATTCACCTCTAAACTATATCCCCAAGTGCCACATCTATACATTTTTTTGAATACTTCCACCGATGGTGGTTCTACCACTTGCCTAGGAAACCTGTTCTAATACTTAACAACCCTTTAAATGAAGACATTTTTCCTAATATCTAATCTAAACCTTCTGTGGTGCAACTTGAAGCCATTTCTTCTTGTTCTGTTACTTGTTACCTGAGAGACTGACACTTACCTTGCTACAACTGGTTGTTGTAGAGAGTGATAAGGTCCTCGCTGAGCCTCCCTCTCGCCACTCCCTTGGTCACTCCTCTTAAGACTTGTGCTCCAGACCCTTAACCAGCTTTGTTGCTCTTCTCTGGACTTGGTCCAGCACCTCAAGGTCTTTCTTCTGAGTACAGGCTCAAACTGAACACAGCTCTTGAGGTGTGGCCTCACCAGGGCTGAGTACAGCGGGACGATCCCTGCCCTAGCACTGCTGGCCACTATTTCTGATGCGAGCCAGGATGCCATTGGACTTCTTGTTCACCTGGGGAATGTAACTAAAAGCGTAATATGATCTCCATTTGAAAATAACTTTTGTTTCACATCTCTTATCCTTGTATAATCTTTTTGTCTTTGACTGACCAATTTAATCTGCCTTAAGCAAACTACTTTTTTTTTCATTATATTAGAATGAAGTGCAGCGCTTTTGAAATTTATATCACAGAGCACCACCACCATCACCATTTGAACACTGTATTTCTAAAAGGTTTTCTTTCTTGTAGTTCACTTGGACTTACAATCAGCTGAGGTTTTTTATTATTATTTTTATTTCTAAGAGACAAATGCATTGAACAACACGCAGATGCCATCAATCTGATAAGCAGTGTCAGAAATCAGAAGGAGATAGATATTGGAACAACTCAGACTTTCTTCTCACCGGATAAAAAATTGTCCTTCTAGTGGCCTCTCTATGTGAATATATGCAAGTAAGACATGCATTTACAAATAACTGGTCCTGATGCATGGAAAGTGAGGAGTAATAATGACTGATTTGTAAATAGTTATATATAGCAGAATTTGAAAATCTATTGACCTGTGGGATATGCTGACTACCGAAGAATGAAGGGAGTTTTTCCTTGGCCAAGGGGCATGGTCTGTGTTGCAGTCAGCATGATCTGAATTTGGCCCAAGGAAATGGCTGGAAAAACAGACAACTTTCTCAATAACAACAGGTTGATCATAACAGTCCAGGCTCAGTAAGGAATTCAAAAGTTGCTAAGATAATTAATGGCTTTAAATGGGAGAAAGGGACATTTGGATTTACAAGGAACCACAATGTATTTTTCAGTTTAAATTAATCACTGCTATTGTTTAAATGTCTCAGGGACATTAGGGAAATAGATGAACTTTGTCTTTGGAATTTTAATAGCAATTACAAATCTCCATTAAAGCCATAAACAGAGTGCACTATCTTGTCAATCAAACTGACTAATGAGATCAGCAAAAGAGTGGATAGCCAGAGAACAATACCTACTTGACTGACACGTGCCCACAAACTCTTTTGAGTATACAGGCAGCGCAAAGAAAAATTAAAATATTTTCTAATTCTTTAGGGCAAGGATAGTAGGAAATTGGGGGTTTTTATTGATAGTAGGATGATGCGAACGAAGCTCATCTTAAACAGTGAAAGATGAGGGCGTTTTTTTCCCTGGCACCTCTAGGCAGTTTGACCTCTTACATATTCCAATCATGTATTTGTACATACTTAATCCAGATTCACCCATGGCAGAAGAGAAGCCTCCTAAAGAGCATTTTCTTTCCTCATCAGTTTTTACCTGTGAGGTTCAATGGCAGTAAGCTTTGTGGAGCATGAGTACAGATGTGAAATACAAAGGACCACCTAATGTTTTTGAGTGTACTGGCACTCCCAACACACTGCGTATGTGGCAAAATGCTTTTTCTAAATGTCATGAAATGGCTGTCGGAGCCTGAGGTCCCATAAGTGGCTGCACAGCTCTCAGGCAGTGCTGTATATTGCAGTGCTTGTGTCTCTTTTCAGTTATACTGTTAAACACATTTAACCTCTCAATGCAGCACAGGAGAGAATTTAACTCAAATGGATATATTCAGACAGCTTTATCTTCAAATAGTTTTAAATAAAAAATGAGGCTCTAAGTATTTTGGTTTTGCTTGGTCCCAGAGCAAGTAATTTGTACAATCACTAGTACTGCAGAATTTCCACAACCAGCATAAGTCAAGTAGGAGCTGATTGAAATTTTTCTCAAGATTACTCCAATTTCCTAAAACCCAAAACCTACAAAAGCTGGAAAATCTGCTATGACCTCTAGGCTTGTAACAGGCAGGTTCGCAGCGTTTGAAGGGTTTAGCTATATGACATATGTATGAAAAATCTAGAATACTTGAGCCACGTGGTTCCAATCAAATACTGTGTTTTTTAATGCAGCCAGCTGAAAAACTTAAGTTAGGAACAAACACATGCAGACCATATGTACTAAACCAAATCTGTGAAATGCATACCTCTGACTGTGAGCAAAGAGATGCACATGAAGCACAGTGTAACACCATATGCAGAAAGATTAGATTTAGTAATGGTTTGGGTGGTCTGTGATAGTCCCTCTCATATTGTGTGCATGCTAGCAACACATCCTTCTGCCCCAGATATTCAGTCTATGTATAAAATGTGTGTATAGTCCTTTATCTGCTGAGAATTGGAGTCGTGAACAGGACTATCGAGGTGATATTCCCTTTGTCTATGAAATTGTTCCTGTTGTTCAACACCAGGTTAAAAAGTGCAACTCAAATTTCAGTCTATCCCTATCTACAAAAGGAGCACCAAAAATGCAATTGTAAGTAAAGCAGGAAAAAAGACAACACCAAAAGTGATTTTTCAGGGGTACAGATTAACAAGAAACGCATACTTTAGGAAAAGTTTCATCAAAGTTAAAGACCTTTATTATTTTTGTGCTCTAACATGAAGCATTGGGCTTTATTTCAGGAATTACTGGGTGAAAATCAGTGTGATGCAGGAGGTCATACAAGTGGCTCTCAGCAGTCCCATCTAGCCTTAAAATCTCTGGGCTCGAGGATTTTCCACAGCTGTAGTGTGTGCAAACAGATGTGATATTATTGATATTGCTTCCTGCATTCCTTTCTGCTGCTCATGAATAAACACCTCCCTCACTGAGGATTTCTCAATGCAACCGAATATGAGTTTATTTTGTGAATAACTTCAGATGTGACAGCTACTGTTTGATTCCCACTGGGAAGCTGCGGCCACCCCCGTTCTGCCTGAACAGAGGGCAGAGCGTCCAGCCCAGGGGCTTGCAAGATATCAGCCTGGTGCATGACTAGATTTGTATCTTCGTGGGAGCAGAATATGGAATTTCGCAGAGGGGGAGGAAAAATGTGTCTTGGGGAAGTTGTTTCATAGCATATCTTGGTCTCCTGGGAAGTGTGGGTTGGGAAGTGAGCATTAGTCCCGCGGCATATGAATTTATAGCCTGTCAAAGATAAAAGAAAGATGCAATATATAACAGCCTTAAGCTCGCTAATTATACGTCAGTGTGATTACTGAATCTCTCTCTCTCTAAGCAGCTTTTGACACACTTTAGGACGTGAGTTACCATGCAGGTGCTCAGTTTTGTATGTGCATTGCTGTGTGGCAGGCAAAACATGGACTTGCATGTCCTCGGGTCACTTTTTTGCTTTGCCCAGTTTTCACCTGGGGACACCGAAGGACGTAATATGGCACCCAGCTTGGGAGCAGTATCCTGTAAGAGCTGTGGTGTAAAGCATACAGTGAGTGTGAAGTTAATCACCTTGCTGGGGCTTACACCAGATTTAATTCTGGCAAGCTAAACTAGGCCAAGGTGAGCTAGGGATAGGATCGTGAAAGGATCACAACTGCTGTTTTACTCAGCAGTAAAACTAATAAGAGTCAAACTGCTGATACAAGTGTCAGCATCCTATTTTCTGAACCACACAGGAGGAGGAAGGAATAGAGAATGAGACGGCTATAAATGGACTGATGAATTAAATATGGTCCTGGATTGAAATGGAGTCCTTTTCTGCAGGTGTAGTTCTTGTTAGCAATTTTCTGTTTCAAAACTGTCAGAGTTTTGATGAAGGAGTGCATACATGTTAAGCAGATTTCCAGAGAGTGTTTACTGTACTGAGGAAAACTTACTGTTTTGTTAGCAGGCCTGAGGTCACTTGGAGAGCTGTAAAGTAGAGGATTTTGGAAGATTGTTTTGAAGGATTCCATTTCCTATCTTCTAGAATAATTATTGAACATATATATATATATGTGCATATATATGTGTGTGTGTGTGCATATATATATATATTTATATAGATTTCCCTTACGTGCAAACTCTTACATCTCTGAATTGCAGTTTCAAATGATACAACAGTATTTTTGGAAATAAGTGTTTTCCCCCAAGCTACAGTTTCCAATTCTTGCCCATCTCTAGATTTGCAGGATGTCTGTGGGTGAAAGTGAGAACTAGGAGTTGAGGGAAGAATTTCTGAGAAGTAGGTTATCTAGGGAGGACCATATTGGATTAACTGAGGTGTGGACAAAGACTTCAGCAATAAGGATATTTTTGCATGGTGATACAAGATGCCTGTAAACTCAATGAGATCTTAACTAAGTGAAGCCTTTTTCTCTGAAGGGACAAAATGTTCCTCTTCACTCCTCCCACTCTCTTAGGCAAAACGGTTCAGCTCCTCCTTCAAACAATGGATTCAGTTCCTGTTTTTCATGTGTTCACCCACCAGTTAAGAACAGTTTCGCTGCCTTACAGAGTTTTCACTGTCTTCAATGATCTTTGCACCGTGGTGCTGCTTCATCTTCTGCATGAATATCACTTATTAAGGCACAAATATACAACTGTTGACAGAATAACAACCATAATAACTGATATTGTGAGCTGATTCCTAGAGAAATCTTTGGTTTCTGCATGTCAGGAAAGGAAGATGAATAGCCACCTTTTTGCTTACAGTGCACAACAACTCATTAAATTGCAAAAAGAAATATGATGCAGTCCTTCAAAATTGAATGTTCACTTGGATTACTCTATTATAGAATTAGTTAATGCATAGATATGGCAAACCTGGAATGGAAAATAATTACATTATTGTTGGGAAATGCTTAGTTTTTAGTTGGTACCGATATATAAATTAAAGCCAGTGCAGCATTTTCTGTGGATCCCCTCTTAATCTGAACATTGCTCCTACCCTGTGAATAGCTCTATGTTGTCACTGGAAAAATCATTACATCCTTTTGCTTAAGTTTTATAAACAAAGGCAATATCTGTAGTTTTTGCTCCAGGATGCCCCATCCTTGGAAGTGTTCAAAGTCAGGCTGTATGGAGCTTCGAGCAACGTGGTCTACTGAAAGGTGTCCCTACCCATGGCAGGGGAGTTTGATCTAGATGATCTTTAAGGTCACTTCCAACACAAGCCATTCTATGAATGATTCTACGGTTAATTCTATGAAATCCTAGTATCTGCTTAGACTGCACTGAGTCTAGTGAATTCTGGAATAAAACTGCTTGCAACATAAACACTCAGTACTGAGGTCCCCTAAATGACATGAAAAATCTTAATGCTCGTTTGGTTAGCAGTAATAAACTTAATGAAATTTACTTTGCCAAACCCATGTTGAAAGCATTTTTTTTTTTTTTATAAGAAGGTAGGTTTCTACTCAGCTAGGCCCATTATTAATTTTGTGGATTTCAAGAAATGTGTTCATTGTACAACACTTGATACCATGGTTCTTCTTATATTTCTATATAATACTGCAAACGAATACAGCTATAGCAGTTTTCCACTTGCATGGCTGTTGACCAAAGAAAGCTGCCATTTGCCCAGTATTTCGTGACATTTAAAATAAGGTCCTTTAAAAAAAGGAGAGGAGGGGAAGAGTAAGAAAAAGAATGCCTGCTGCTCCGTTAGAAGAAAATTTCCTTTGTGTCTAATGCATTTTCCGAGAACAATGCAGGCTTGCTCTACAGTCACCAGAGCTGTGCTCTTGGTTCTGAAAGATAGTCCTCTACATTTGGCATGAAGCCTCTCCTCTCGCTCTTTTGCTTGGCAATGTTGGAATTTTTCTAACTCTTTAAAACTTGAGCCAGCAATCTCTCTCCCCACCTCACCCCACCCCACCCCAGTTTTGTCTCTGTGCATCAAATTATCATTTTTTAAAAGGCACTGTGAAGCAAGAAAACATTTGCTTTCGAATGCCATTATATGTGGCATTATCAAGATAGAGTTTAGTGCAAGCTAAAGATTTAAAAGAAAAATTATCTCTAAAATTCATTCTGGGAAAGGAAGATACATAGTTTTGGGATTTTTATTTTTTTAAAGAAATCTAAGTCTATGCTTCTGCCTGTAAAAGAAGTATGAAGTAAATGTCTCTGTTTTTAGCCAAAACCTTTTTTGGTGCAAATTGCACATATGGTGTCAAAGAAATACCAACTGAATAAGTGCTGCTTTCATCAAGTTACAGGGCAAAATGAAGAGGAAGAGAAGGAGGTGCAGAAGGAGGGTTTTTAGGCCATGTAAGCAACAGAGCCAAGGGAGGTGCAAATTGTTTCAATGAAATTTATTTTCCACAAGCATAAGCATAGGCATATCCTGCTCTCAGTATTGCTATTACAGGAATCTTCCATTTTTCTATGTAGTTGTTTCTGTTGCTGTTTATCGTGCATGAATCTAGTGGTGTTTCACAAGGGAGTAAGAAGATACGTTCACCTTACACAATGCAATCTCAAACTCAGTGTGTGCTTTCCAAGCTGAGCACTTCAGCTTTGCCTAAATAAGCATAATTAGCATTAAAAAACCTCATAACCATAAAATTAACCATAATGAACAACTTGGTGCTTGTGACTAGATGGCTCCACACTGCATTCTGTCGGCGTCTGTACCTTGCACCTAGAATGTACTTTCAGGAAGATGGCTTTGTCAGCAGACACTCATGGGGACGGATATTTGCACCAAGACTCGTGGCTTCTTCTCCGTCAGAGTTTGAGAATGAGCATTTCTTTATGCAGTGTGGAAGTGGGCAGGTAGAAAGAAGCTGAAGAGAATACAGTTATCCGGCTAAAGAAATAACACCACCCATGTTTTCAGTATTCATTCAGTGTGCATTGCAAGATTTCTCACCAGCAGTGGAAAACTTACTTTATCCTTTAAAAGGAGTGAGCTTTATTTTTTTGCAGTCAGCAGCAACAGCAACTGAAAAACCTGCAGTACCAGTATTTGTATCCCTGTGGCTCAGCTGGCGTCACTGACACACAGAGAGGCATATTTCAGCCAGAAAGACAAAAGCACACGCAGAGAAGCCACCGTTTCCTGATGACATGGGCTACCTGGAAGCTGGCCGGCATACGGGGTGAGCGGGAGGTCATGTTGGCTCCCTTCAGGCTGGCTGGGGACGGCTTGGCAGGGATTAACTGGCTGCAGCTATGCTGCCACTTCTGGCCTGAGTGACAATTTGGCAGGGCGCTCAGGTGCAAGAAGCAGAGCAGCAATCTGTTCCCTTCCCCAGCCCTCCTGCCCACAGCAACCTTATTTCTTCTCACTTCAGGTTGGTGCTCCCTCCCTTTATTTGTGTGTGCGAGTGCATGCACGCCTTTCCCTGTGGTAGTGACATTTGAAAGACACCAGCGTTTGCTCCATCTGGCTCCTTACTCCTTCTCATGGCAGAGTGAATCCAGGATAGATTTCAACAAAAAACATGACGATCACCACTTTTTCCTTCTGTTTTATTCCCTGATGTGCGGGTGGCACTGGCGTCACTGTGTTTTAGCTCCTCGCCTTGAGACGTGCTTGCAAGGATGTGGCAGCCCACCGAAAATTGATAAGAAGCCCTATCAAAATGTTCCCTGGTTAGGCTTCCTGCACCCTTCCACCTCTAGTATCCTCCCAGCCCCTGACAGGGTGTCCAACGAAAAGCTACGTGGGTGCTCACTGCTGTCAGAAAATGCCAGTTTGCCAAAACCATAAGGTTTTGCAGAAGTGCAGTTCAGCCCTTCGTTTGCAAGGTGTTTTAAGCTGCAGAGGGCAGTGAAAGGAGCCTGATGAGGGGGCAGACAGAGAGATTAAAGGGTGACAGACAAGAGGGGCTGGTGTCAGGAGATCACATTCCTTCACCTTGCAGTAGCCAGCATGGGATTTTTTTCAGGCGTGGGAGTGTTTCCTTCAAATCCTTTGTCTGTCACATTTTCAGTAAAATCTAGGCATATGTGCATTTGGGCTGGGGGGGTGGGGAGGAAGGAATGGGAAACAATTTTTCTCACAAATATTTTTGAAAGATGTCTGTTTTTAACTTCATCACAGCAAAAAAACCTTGACTTTCTGTAGTCTACAACTTATATCATAACCCTGCTAACTATCTTATACCCTAATAGTAAATATGACCATTTAAACAATAGGTACTGTGAAGAAAGATTTCGCAGTGAGCAGCTAAAACCCATGATGAATAATCAGGAAACAAACATCATAGTCAAACACTTAAAACTGCACATTCTTGGAGTGCAGGTTTTTGCCATTGATATGAATGTTAGAAATAACTGGTTGGTGCCCTATTCTTTGATAAGATATTATGCTGAGATTACGTTTTCCAATATTATTTTTATCATGGAAGAGAATTTGAATTGGGAGGTGAGGGAGAGAAAATAATTTTGATTTCTTAGCCCTGGGACTGTTACATTCCCACTACTGCTTGATTTCACACTGATCCAAGCCTTTTGCACCACACCATTTTCAGAATTAAATTATTCAGGAATGTGTCTGAATTAGACTGTAAAACTGCATTGTGTTACTCATTATGTAATTAATAATTGAAATTTTAGTCTTATTAATATTTTCTGACTTGCATTGCAAAGTTAAAATATAATTAACACATTTCCAATCAGTCCTGTCTTCTTATTTTGTGCAAGTTATCAGAAGCGTAGTGACACTTCCATTCTAATGACACATCCAGGGAAAAAATAGGCTTATACCATTCCAAAAGGACAGACTCTGTAGGTATTAAATGGCTAAGATAATTGGTGAGTGCCATTTTACAGGTTGCATTATGCAGGAGAAATGTGTATTTGAATAGGATTTGCAATCAGGCAGAGAAGGCGAAAACTGCGGAAAAAACATATAACACAGAATCCTATGTATTAGACGATAAAACCTTTTTAGGTCATCTGGCCCATCTGTGAGATTAAGATATTTCTCTGCTGCACTTCTGTTAATGCATTTCCTGCTGCACCTTAGATGTTCCAGTGAGAGACCTGTAATATTCTCCTAGGGAATTTATTTCACAACATAATAGACAGCTGGGCTTCTTCTAATATTCATACTACATCTTCTGTCTGTTCTTTCATTCAGTGCACCAAAGAAATGGGGAGGTATGCTCCTGGAGATGTAAATAATATTTGACATGGTGGTCTTCCTGAGAAATAATTTATGTTCTTATTGAAACAGTGGACCAATAAGTAATATGTTCTTGCCTGTGCTCATCTCTCAAAAGTTGCTGAAGATCTCAGTGTAGTGAAGGCCTGAAAAAAAAAGCCATGAGAAATAAAGGAAAAAGAAATATTATATATATACACCATAGTTTCCTAAAGAGATTTGGTAGGGTTTTGTTTTTGCATTCTGTTGAAATTGGATGAAGATTCAGGGAATAGGACTTCAGCTCCAGGTTTTGCCACAGGTTTTGTCTGCTCCTTTGGAGACATTGTTGGAATATATAAGGAAGTTTAACATTCCCTCAAGAACAACCTTGCTTTTCTATGCCATAAACTGAAAAGGAAAACCTGCTAATTTCAAGTGTTCAGGGCCAAGAAAAAATATATTCATCATAAAAGGACTGCAGCTAGCTTCAGAAATAATTGGCAGTTAATTTGTTCCCTGCTTTTTTTTGTCTTCCCAGTGGAGTTCAGGCAGCTGAGGCCAGACCACAGGTAAGAAATTATCTGTGTGGCTTGAAAATGGCAGTGCTATTCTGATGGAGGCTGTATAAGAAACCAAGCACGGAGACCCTGTCCGGGACTTGCTTTTTACTAAATAAATTCCACGTAGAGTAGTTATATGTCTGCCCTGGAAATAAAATGACAGTTGACCTGAGGTGTCAGAAATACGCTTTCAAATGGCTCAGAAACTGCTTTTATTCCTGTCTCACTTCAAATACCACCTAAATGGCAAAGAAGGTCTATAGCTAGACTCAGAAAGACTCACTTTAGCAGCCTGTGTGCACATCTTCCTAGTAACTGGAGCCACCTTGTCAGATCAATATGCAGTGGAAGCCTTTACCTTATTTAATAGCTCATTAAACAAGTCCCACTTTCTTTTACCAGCTCCTTAGATGATTTCAAGAATCCCCTACATGACCTCTGCATTGGCATTGCACCTGCACGGAGGGAGTAAGAGGGACCTCCCGGCTATTTTCAGCCCAGTCTTTTAGCCTTGTTACACAGCATGCCACACACCTTGTGTCTCCCCATCTTACTTCCCATAGAGCTTTGTTCAGTAAAGTGCTTGGAAAAATCATCACATGGGTACCATACCAACAAAATGCAAAATGAACTTTGACCACTTTTAGCTTCATCAGTTATTATTCACTTTTTCACTAAAGAAATCATCTTGTCTAACAGCACGCTTCAGGTTTTGCCAGAACTGTCATTCATCATGTCTCACCCTATTTGACATACCTGCTAAGGCTAAGAGTTAAATGAGACACGCTTGGTTCTATAAATAAGCAAGCTAAACATCGCATCTGATTACCCATTTTTTTTCATAGCTGGCCATTTTAGGAAAGGAGGTTGGTAACAAGCATGGTCAGTTCCTTCATTTAGCCTGTGGATGAGTGGGCAAAGGTGACTGAGTGACCTGTGCTTCTCAATTTATTTCTTCTCCTCTGATGTGTGGTAATTGGGCACGTTCAGTTACTGACCAGTTGCAGAGTAAAGGTGGTCTTTTAAACTGATTGCATGCATGCTTTTCATCTGAGCTGTGAGGCAGAATGTCTCATCTCTTGATGTGGTTCACAGCATACTCGTTATTGTGGTTTATGTGTCTCAGCTGGTAAGCAAGGTCTCAACTACTTTCATTCGCATGCAGGCTCTTCCATCTTCCACAGAAAAACTCTGATCTCTCCTAGTCACAGGTAATATTAACTTCTTATATTGTGCTATTTCTTTTGGAAGAAAGATATTCATATACACATGCACATATATGCATGCATCCATTCATATGTAAATATATAAATTTAAATATGTGTATATAAAAGGTGGTAAGTGAATGTGGTATATGAAAGAAACACATTCTGGGTCAGGGGCTGGAATACAGTATTTTCTGTGTGCAGTATTCTGAGTCTCCCCTGACTCATCTTTCACACTGCTTTTTTTTTTTTTTCTGTGTGTNGGGGCTGGAATACAGTATTTTCTGTGTGCAGTATTCTGAGTCTCCCCTGACTCGTCTTTCCCCCTGCTTTTTTTTTTTTTCCTGTGTGTGAATAAAAGCTTAGTTCTGAATTTGATAGATATATGGAAATTTGACTCTTTTATCTGTAGAAGACATAATGTACAGACAGTAGCAAAGCAGGGATCCTTCCCATGCTTTTTTGATTGGGTGTGGCATTGGAGCTGTAAGGGGTTAGAATATAAATTTGGCATTATGGATAAGGAGTACTGATTTCCTCCCCTGACGACTGAATTTCTTGCAGCTACCTAGTCCTTAAGGAGAAAGGCAGTTTCCAAATAAGTTAATTCCTTGGTTTGTTATTGCCAGCAAAACATACTGGAGACTAAATTGATGGAGACACTTTTAAAGACTGTAGGACGATGAGGAATGATGGCATGTTGGGCACCCGTTTGGGATTAGGATGCATGATTGCGCAGAGCTCCTACATCTGTTTGTGCAGGTAGGAATGCTGTCTGACAAGGGCACAGGATGACGTTTGCGTCACAGTATTGTTGAGTACAGCTTGAACATACTTGGCAGCATCCCATGACCTTCTCTCCTACTCCAGCTTCTCCCCGATAGCAGAACTGTCTGGCCATAGGTTAATTTTTTCTGATGGCTCCTAAACTTTCTGGATAGAGAATATCAGTGAAGGCTGAAAAAAGAAAATAAATAAATAGCAAGCCCTGAATCACAGGCAGAAAGTTTCATTCTCCTTCTCTACTCCTATGTGGGCCATTTCAACAGGAGCCCAGAGGATTGCTCAAATCTCCTCTTAAACTGTAAAAATGTAAAGCTGATTTCCCATTGACTGGCATATTATGCAGTCACTCACACCAGGATAAAGCGGTTGGAAAGGTGTGGCATTCTGATTTGGTCCAATTTTTATTTGATTTCTGCTGGTTTTAATGAAATTATGTAAGGTTTGGGACAGTGGAGAACTGGAAACCGTGTGTCTGATTATGCCCATCACTGCCTGCTACCATGCACTGTATGAACACTTTTAAAAGTCACCGTGTCTGACTTACTCACTGTGAATCAAGTTCAGCCAGCAGCAGAAGCCTGCTTAGCAACTGGGAGGTTCATGTATGGATAGGGAGGTAGGAATATTAAGAATAAATTTTGAAATTTAGAAGACAATCATTAACTGTACATTGTCACTAATTGCTTAGCTAGATAAAAATGTTAAAATAACAGAAATTTAAGTGAAAAGGATAGTTCTGGTGTGATTTAGAATGCCAAGCTAACAGGAGGTGAGCAGAAGCAGTAAGTTTTTTGAGCTTCCTCAGAGCTGAAATCTCCAGAGATCACAAGTAGCAGAATATCTGGTCCAATATGTGCATCTATATGGGTTTTAAAAATATCTGGAGGAGGCAACCACAGTAGAAATGAGAGCTGCAAAAGCTGGAAAGTCATCACTGGTAGGCAATTTTTTTTTTTTTTGGTAGCTGTTGTTGCTCTTGTTTATTTTATTAATTTTTTTAAATGTCAACAACAACAACAAAGCTGTATTTAGTCCATTCCTTGATTCTTTGTTTAGCCAAAACCACCAGCAAATTTTCAACATAGGAAGCAGGGGAGCTCTTGTCAAAAAGGCTATATGTTGCTATATGTATCCTCACAATACTTGGATAGAAATAGTCCAAGCAGATCAAATGACAGTTTTACAAAAATAGTTTCTGCCCTCCTTAAATTCCTATGCTAGATTCTGACACCCTTGTCATAAAAAGCTCCACTGTAAACTCTGGGATTGTTGATGTAGCAGTCTGTAAGATTTCTCTATGTGAAGAGGAAAAGGACAGATAAATGCAGCCTTTATTTTGGCCTTATCAGGTGAGGTAAAAACCTCATCTTATTTTGTAGGATAATGGCAGGTTAGTATCTATTATTTAAATTCCCTCTTTTCTGATTTAATCTTGTTTCCGTGGTTAAATCAACTCTTTGTAGGGATTTATGAACACTCAGAAATTCCACGAAACCTGGGATTCAGAGTCAGGGAGGAGAATTAAAATCCTGGAAAGCCTGTGAATACATAGACAAGTCACATAGATGGAAGGGAAATAAGTGTTTTAAAGAGGATTTCTGTGAGGGTGCCATGTGGAATAATTTTCATCAGATGCATTGGGCAATAAGTGAAAGAATGGTCTCTTTGGTTCAGCTCCAGCCCAAATCAGCAATTGTTGCTATTCTGATAGCAGCTAAGTGGTCTGTGGGAAATGATGTGGAGGTCTCACTCCAGTCTTATGAATAGTTTTTCATTACACGAAAGCACTAATGAGCTGAGCAAAGAAGGAAATGGTGGAGGGAATTGTGAAGACTGAACCACCCTGCATTTCAGGGCTAAGAGGTACAGGCAGAATCAGGAGTGTACGAACTGAATGAACCAGTACTACAGCTCTTATGTGGGTGACTTGGGTATTTTAGCTAAGAGGGCTGACAATTTGGTACGTCCCACAAGCATCAAAATCATGGGAGGATAAGTGATGATAGCAAACCCTGCTTTAACCTGATGGTATCTCTGGATCTGGGTATGACCAGCTCTGTGCAAGTCACTATGGTGCTGCCTTGGCCCTTGAGTCACAACTCTGCCCGTGGCATGCCAGCAAGCTGGCAGTGGGACAGCAGCGGCGTGGGAGTTATGGGGAGGGGCCAGGCATTTCAAACAGGGTGGCTGGGCAGTAAATGCAGAGATGGGGGAAGATGATGAGAACCACACTCCTTCTTTCACCTCACGCTGCCAGTGAACTAACAGGGCTCGTGCTTCTGTTGAGATTTTCACATGCATCAGTGCTGGGGTCAGCTATGGGGACACCCTTCTCCCAGATCATTACCCTGCTTCGGTCTCTGTTTTCAGCTCCTTGTGTGCCTGAGAAGGGAGAAAGACAAGGGGTGCCTTGCAGTTGAGAGCTGTGGTGCCTCCTGGGGAGGCAGCAGCAGTGGCAGCTCCCACCTCTGCTCCCCCCATATGAAATCCTTGCAGAACTGTCTGCGTGTGGTGCCAGTTTCCCTTTCTATAGGGACTCGTTTGTGTTGCTTACATCATATGCTGGATTTAGACGACCTCCAGTGTTACCATGGCAACGGTTTCTGCTTAAGTATAGGTGAGAATGTAAGTTAATTTTAAATAAAGTGAAATGAAGGAGGGGGTGAATAAAGCTCTCAAAAGCATTTGAAGCCACATAGATCTGTCTAATCAGTTTTGTAAGAAATATTCTAAAGCTAATTTTGCGTCCTTGAGGTTACATCCTCCTCATAACAAAAAAAAAAAAAA
>VZTE01004148.1:614988-763269 GCA_013397775.1 Eulacestoma nigropectus
AAAAAAAAAAAAAAGAAGTTCTGGGCATATTTCTTTGGACTGTCACCACTCACGGTGGTGGCAGCTCTGGGAAGCCACCGTCTCTGTCTCCTCTTCATGTTCCCCCACGTATACAGTGCCAAATACTCTGCATGCAGTGGGGTCAGAAGATGAATAAGACTTAGAAGCAGCATGTCTAGTTGGATACTTTGAGGCTTCATGGGGTGTGGGATTAATGCAGTTTTGCTGCTGCTGCTGCTGGATGTTATGAGGAGAGGCCATTATGCTGTCCTTTATTTTGTGGCCTTAATGCTGCCCTCTGTGGTACCCTTAAAATCTAAAGCCAATACTTAAAAATATATTGTGTGTATAAATCTCTGTATGTATATATATATGCATATTTATTGTGTTCTATCATTGGAAAGTAATAAAAAACAAAGTTGCCAAAATAAAAATATTATTTTTATAGTAAAATTATCTAGAGGAAAAAAAAAAATTCTGTTTGATAAAGCACCATTATGAGGAGCACTGCTCTCAAAAGCATTTTAGGATTGCTCCTGTTTGCTTCCTACCATCCCAGTTGGAGCACTATTTCTCTCTCAGCTCCATAAATGATACTTATCACTATTGTGTGTGAGTGTCTAATCCATTAAATAAATATCAGGGTAATGGGAAGAGATCCACAAGCCCACTTAAACATTCACCTAGTTAGTTAATGCACTGTGAGCCACATTTTGTAAGAGTTGCCTTCTTAATATACACAGTTTACAGCTTAAGAGTGGGTAGCTTCAGAAAAAGCAGCGGATGGCTGTGAACCCGTTTGTGGCAGCAGCCATGCTCGTGCTCAGAGTGCCTTACCTCCCGAGTGGCCTGACACCACCACTGCAGGCTGACTCTTCTCAGATCTGAGTAGCAACAGGGTGCTATTTATATTGTTGTCATAAACAGCTGCCTGGTAACCAGTTTTTGTAAATCTTTTGGTGGCACCAGTAGCACAAGTACCTGTTGCCCAGGTATCTGTCCCTTTCGCTTACTTGGAAGCGACAGCCCCACAAGCAGAAATAAGAGTGCTACTGCTCCCTGGCTTGTTCATGGCCATGCATTTGCAAAGCAGTAAGACACAAGAAACTGAGGTAAAGTTACGGTCCTCATTAATAAACTGCATAACCTTCTAAAACTTTCCTTTCTTTGCCCTGATTTTCAGAACTGCTTTTTCA
Organism: Eulacestoma nigropectus; assembly: GCA_013397775.1. Lineage (NCBI taxonomy): Eukaryota > Metazoa > Chordata > Aves > Passeriformes > Eulacestoma > Eulacestoma nigropectus. Next base: position 616,185 of record VZTE01004148.1, read on the forward strand.
CTTGTTCTCTCCATTTCATTTGTTTGTTTTGCCATGAGTCACTTTTCTGCTGCTGCTTAGCCCATGAAAAAAACCATCTCTTTTCTGGAGTAAAAAAGAGCAAATTTCTAACACATAAGATCTACAGTACTACAGAGGAGCTGTGTAATGTTATGGATCGCTTGTAAAGATGTTTCCAACTTTCTACTTTGAATTTCTTCAGTTGTGTTTGGTGAACTGATTTATGGTAGCATTTGTGTTGGTGATCTTACATCTCTATGCAGAAGGCTTAATTAATTAGAGTAGTGTGTGATGTCAAGCCAGCCACAGTTAAATTACGAGATAAGAAAGGAGGTGGCTGCAGACATAATGGTTATTAGATTTCTAAAACCATCTAGATTAGAGGGAATGGTCATGTGGGTTGGGTTGCCTGAATCTGAACTGCTGATCTGTGGGGAGCAGGTAGTTTATTGCATGCCCTACAAAGAGAGAGGCTCCTCAGCATTGTGTTCATGTGGTATATGTTGTAGCAGGTATTCTGCCAGCATAAGCAGTCAGACAACTGGAATAGGAGGAATCTTAGTGGAAAGAGTTATTTGTGTAGCTAATGTCTTATAAAAGAGGACCTGAAGGAAGGAAAGTAAAACAATGGTGGGACAAATCAAGTAGAGGCCTCAAACACCAAGACTGATGGGAATGAGTAGCTCTGAATGTCAAACAGAAACCATGATGTCATTTTCATGGAAATACAGAGAGCTCTATTATGTGGCACTGACAATGTGAAAGATGTTGGTGATGTTGCCTGAAATGTGTCTTGCTTAGGAAGGACAATATAAGGATTATTTCATGCGGTGTCCAGAATACTTCCTTCTGCTTATTGTGTGCATCCAGATGCAGGGCTGGAGCTACACTTCCACAGCTGTCCTCCTAACCATGGCAAGAGAAGAACTCACCTAAGTGTGATGGAGGCCATCTGCAATTGACCAGACAATTTCCCTAAAGGAAGTAATTTGGAGTTTCTTCTTTACCTGTGCTAAGTATGTGGCAGGAAAGAAAGGCAACAGTGAGGAGTTTCAAATGTGTGAGTGGGGATCTCTGGTGGCATCTGCCAATTATTTCCAACTGTTTGGCAAAGGGGGGCTAAGAAAAGCATGCCTGGCTGTAGACTAAAACTTGATATCCAGCAGTCCACAGCTACAACAGAAAATCTGTGTCCACTGATAGCTGCTAACATCTGCTGTGGTTATTGCTAACGTCCAGAAAGTCCCCAAGGGGACTTTTTATTACATTCATGATTGCTTACATTTAACAGTGCTTCCAATGTTAGTCACCCTTGCCACTTCTTATACACAAAATGTAGTACTTACGGGATGTGTAAGGGCCTTAGGCAATTTCTCTTAGTGGGTTGGAGTATACCTCTCTTCTAAGCAAAGGCTACATAAGTTAGAAAGAATTCGAAGTCCTTGATTTTTGCTTGCTTTTGCTGCTAAGTCATATAATACTACAACATAAACTGAAACCACATCTTTCCTTCCAAAGATGGCCATCTTAGACTACAGAAATTAGTCTGACTATGGATTGTATTAAAGAGGGGATAAAATAAATGGGAAAACTGAGTTTGCTGGGTGAGCTTGATGGCCTTGATGGCCTCCAAACCAGGAAAGGAACACAGACAAGAATGGCAGCTGGAAAGAAACTAAGAGCAGCAGTCTTTAAGGGTGAGGGATGAATATCTGGATTAGGAAGAAATAGGAGTTATAACTGCCATTTTAGTTAATGATTGGAGAATAGAATAGTTTTGGAATGAAGATCCCATAGAGAAAGGCACCAGCATAATTTAGAGACATATTTTTAGTGTGGGAAGCAATAAAAAAAAACTAAAGAGGAACACTAAACCTTGCAGAAAGAGAGAGAAAAAAGCCCCCAATTTAAAGTTTGTATTTCTAATATGTTGTCCTGCTTATGGCAAGGGAAGGGACATTTTCGTCTGTTAATGTATGTTTTGCTATTTGCTGGAATGAGCTATTCAAAAGCTCTGTCATTGTGTCAGACTATAGATAGTCTTTGGGCCACGTGGTACATTTCCTCTGCAGTAATTTATTCCATGTGTAGGATTTTGGAAAGATACAGGAGCTGATTGAATAATTTCCACACCACCTCTTTCATTATAGTGTGAAGAGATGGAGGGCAGAGATCATCTCAAATCTGTAGGAAGTGTCTGTATCTTAAAACTAGTCACAGAATGTGGAGTGAAACGTCTACTGAAATATTAATGAATTGAGCGAGGTGTAGTTTGCCCAGAAAGTAAATCAACAGGAGCATATGAATCCAGGAACTGCAGCTCTCCTAAACAGTGTTGTGACTCTCATGGATGTAAAGTGAAATATTGATCCAAACCAATAGATTTTGTTCAGGTAATTCTCAGGACGTAATGGTGCAGAAAAACATCAGTAAATTCTCATTTGGTGTTTGAGGCAGGACAGCATTACTGTTTATGCCAAATTATACCATAGAGGATTTTCACAACTGAAAGTCCACCTAGAGAAAGTGTTTTCCCAAGGAAGACATCTATTTAATTTTCTGATACTATTCACTTTATTCTTTTTGAGCAGTCACAGGGTCCAGCTTCATCACAGTTTTGTGCTATGCAGAAGTCTGATGCCTCAAACAACCATTTTTATGGAGTTTCCTTACCATTACCCAGGAACACTAACTTGTATCCAGAATTGGAATGTACTTTTCCCTTTAATTCTTGAATGATAATAGCTTTCTAAGTGCATTATGTATTTTCTTTCCTGTGGAAGGATTTCATGTCATACCAGAGAGGCAAAACACCTCTCAGACTGTTGGAAAAGATAGTTTGGGAATAGTGGCTGGAGTCTACCCTACTGATGAGTCACTATTGCATTGGACAGAGGGGAATCCCTTTTTCTCTGAATGTTTCTGTTCTTCTTGGCTCTAAGACCATGAGGAAATTCACACATACTACTCCAATATTGAGCTAATTTCCGTGGATCAATGCAACCCTCCCTTGCACATTTTAGATGTGCTTCTTATTAAAGAACCTGTAGCAATAATGCATGTTTCTTTGGGGACTGCTGAGAGGCACTTAAAAGCCTGGAGTAATTGTAAGCTTCCTTTGCAATATTTAAGTCAGGAACTCACCTTTCATGCTGGTGGAATTAGAAAATGTCTCTTTATGAATCAGCAGAAATTATTCACCAGCTTTAAGTGAGATTATAATTCTTTTGGACAGAGAGACAGAGGTGCTTGCCCCATTGTACAAGGTCAGAGATCCTGCCTACTGTGTTCTGTGTTGTTGAGCTATTCTTCTCAGTGGGGTTAACAGTGACTGATCTAGACTTGCTCTACTTTTGTAGAGGAATTGAACTTCATTTTCTTCTCACTGACTTTTTAGATCATGCATTCCCTTTGAATCAACCTTTTCATTTACAGAATACTGCCAGCTCCATTACTTTATGCTTTCACTCTGTTTACTTCTCTGCATCCAAGGTGCAGGGAAAAGGTTTTGATTTTTTTCATGTTATTTCCTGGAGCAGTTCAGACTGTGTGAATTGCATGCTTACTCCCCATGACTCATCTTTGGTTTGCAGCAGTCTGTCAGAGATAGCATGGCTGCCAGCATCGTTCTAGCTTCCCTTTAGTGTTTGCTGCCCACTTCCTTACTCAGGCCCCTGAAGATACTTGTCTTTCCAACTTGCAGTCTTTTATCGTATATTTTCCTTTGTCCGAGACCCTTCCTGGCTTCAAGGAATATACCTGAATGACCTGAAAAGCAAGAAGGGAGTTGAAGAATATCTCACCAAACAGAGAAACTGGGAAGGCATTTATTCTCTGTCCCTGCTTGCTGATATTTGAGTCCTGCAGGACTGGGGGCAGGTGTCTTAAAGAAGCTCAAATTACTGTCTGAATGACACAGTAGACTGGATACTAAATAAAGCTGGCTCCTTATGCCACTGGCACCAGTCCTGCCACTCTATCTGCAACAACATAGCAAAGTACCTAGTGAAGCGGGTGGGCTTTTTTTCTCTTGGCCTGCTCCCTCCTTAGCAGAGACCAGAAAAGCAGGGAAGAATTTAAATACCGAAGATCTGACAATAAAATAAAAGCCTGAATAAAAATGCATATGTTCTCTTGAAAATTACAGCCACAAGTTGATCAAAGGCTGGCCTCAATGTGAAACCAAAATCTGTGAGCCCAGACAGGCCTTCAATGATTCCTTACTCCAGTGTGGTCCCGGCTGCTTTTCGTATTCCACTCTGGCCTTTCCTGTCACCATCAGCAAGAATTGCTAGGATGTCAGAAAGAAGTGAAACCTACAGCATTGCAAAGCCTGCCAAACCTCAGGTGTATGGCGCTGGGGTTTACGATGTGTGACATGTTTCAGTCAAGGAACTCAAAAAAGATGAAAAAAAACCCTGCACTGAAAACTGAGTTAGAGAAAATTGAAAAATGGTGTGAGGGTCTCTTATGCAATAACCGATCTGCAGTCTCATTTTAAGAAGACATGGGTGGGAACTGATTGTTTTTATATCCAGATTTATATGAATCCAATATTTTGAGCTTATTTTTGTCTTTTCCCCTTTAAATTCCCAGAGAGAATGGATGCAAAAAGTGGTGAGAAGCTAAAGAAATGAAACTTCAGAAGGGGAGCTGGGTAGAGAGGAGCTTGTGCATACTGGTTTTTTTCCCAATTTTGTTTTTCATGTGATATACCAAATGAAATAGAAGTTGAGATGAAAATTTGGTTTGAAAATGGATAACCAAAGCTATGCATTCCCAGAAAGCAGCAAAACAAAATGTCCTCAAAATTAAAATCAACATTGTTCTGTTCTGCCTTTAGCTGTCCACAAACTGGCAATTCCTGGGAAAAAAAAATTTGCAGCTGGTTTTGTGATTCCATAAGATTCCCAAAGCTGCTGAGTGAATTATCCAGCTGTCACGTTCATGTTTGTGCTCCATCTGCATCAATATTTTGTGTTAGCATGGCACCTTGAGCACAGCACACAACCATTTTCCCTCCCTGGTGCTCTTTCTCCCTAGTTTCCATGGGAGGCAACTAAGACAGATGGATCAAAAGACAGCTAAGGCATGGCAACTGCCAGATCCCTGATGTGATCTGGTGTGCATCTAGACTGCAATGTAAAAGATGTGACAGGAAGTTCCATACTTCAGTGCTTTTATTATCAGAAGCTGCAGATTTCAAATTACAGTGCTGAGCTGAGCAATTACAATAATGAGGGAACATAAATTTTGATTGTAAACGAGCACTATAGCTCATGATATCAAATTGAAGGAGAAGTGTTTTTCTTCTGCCCTGAGACAGAAGGCAGCAGAGCTGGACTGGGATGTCTTCTGGACCCGGGTGAGACTTAAGGGGAAGAAGTGTCTCCAATCCCCAGCCTCACAGAAGGAAGAGCCCACACATGCCTTCGTTTTGTCATCATGGGCAAATAATATATGGGATCAGTGAGCTTAAAGCATATAACTCAATTTATAACTCAAGCACTGTCACTCTAGTACTAAAGACCATCCATATCAGAAATCCACACAAATACCCCTTCAGCTCTGAGCTGAGGGTTTTTTAATACAAGCCTAGGCTAAAGCTCAGCGGATCCTGACATATTTATACTCTCCACACAAATCTGATCTATTTGTGTGGTCATCTGGTTGCCTTATGCTGCTCAAGATTTATGTCACATGTATCTGCCTTCACCTTGATCTACACTAACTGGTGTGAATTAACCCAGCAATGAAGACATATCTTTGGAGTTAAAAAATGTGGTAAGGAAAGATCAAACTAGGCTACAGAAAATACTAGGAGCTAAAACTAACCATTATGTATTAATTCCAGATGCTCCTAGGTAAAGACTAAGGATTAAAAGAAATAATGGCAGTTATGCCTGTAAATGCAGGAAACAGCAAGAAGGCATGGCTGAGAAGGCAGCCAGAGCATGTCTGCCACAGTCTCCATGGGTTTTTTGGTTTTTTTTTAGATTCCCCCATGGGATCACCTAAGTCCACAGTCTCAAGCTTCAACTTGGTAGTTAAGCTAAAAATAGCTTAGCATATAGCTTGTAATTAATGACAAAAAAGGGAAACAGAAGTGCCAGTCATTTATTACACAAACAAAATGAAAAATTAACTGCTATATCATGTTATTTTCCCACGTAAATTTTAAATTTTAGGCATCAGAGAGGAGTTACTGACAGGAACAGGGGCAAAAGATTAGAGGTTTTCATAAATGGTAGTTACTGTGTTTCCTTTGTTAAGATTGGATGAAATCCTGATACTATGAAAGTTAATGAAAACTTTGCTACTGACCTGAGTGGGGCCAAAAATTCAGTTCTAAAAACCCGCTGATCTGCTATTCTTTGATTCAATTCTTTCATTGTTGTTGCTGTTTCTAAATAAAATCTGTGTATTATCACTTAGATCTGTCAAAATCTGGTTTTCCTTTTTCTATAGTCCTGATCCTGATGTCCCATATATCAATCTTCATGGTATATCTCATTCTAAAATAAAAATTTTCTTTAAATTCCATGCTTTCCAACATTGGGACTGATAACATTAGCTGCATACATGCTACAACTTCTTGTCATTTTAGCAGGATAAATGCTCCAGTAGGATCTTCCATGATGATTCAGCTCGTTTTTCTGGACTGTCTAAAATACAGTGGCTATTTCAATTAAAATGTTGTAGCTAGGAAACTTTGTGACCTCACTTCTGAGCATTTCATGTCAGATTTGTTTGACAGAACCAATTTGACATTGCATTCATTCTAGGGTGCATGGGAATGTAATTATGTGTCAAACTTTCTGAAATCTTCAGGGACCTCAGGGCAATCAGTACTAGACAGGCACTTGTTCTCCAGATTTTTATCTAGACAAGCAAATCTAGCATTTTCTCTCTGCCAGTTAAATGTAGTTAAAAATTTTTGATGAGGAATTTTTTGTGTAGCTTACTATTCAGAGAAAATCCATTTGAAGACATCTGTCTCTGATAGTACAATCCAAAATAAAGGATGCAAAATTATTTGTTAAAAAGATATTGGAAGTAATTTTTACAGCTCCCACATATATGACTGGGTTATATCAGTGAATATGTTACATGTAGAATTATATGTCCATTATCCTTTTCAAAAAGCAAACCTGTTGGGTGAAAGTGTCAGTATATATTTTAAGTGGAATTTAGATGTTCATTTCACTTGCCAATTTGAAAAATCATGAAACAGTTATAGAAAATGGAGTGGTTTTCTCTCCTTAAAACCCAATGGTCTCCCAGTCTCCAAAATTCCTTTAGCAACCAGATCTTTATTTTCACACATTCTCCCAATTAACATTTCACATACTTGTTGAAAACAGATTATTAATCTTTCTATAACTGAAGTATAAATGTAATTTCTAAATATATTTCTATTTCCTATTTAATATACAAATAAAATAATTAATTATATGTTGAATGATTTTAAAACCAGGGCCTGATAATTTCTTTCTTTTTTGATTGGCACTTTACTGTATCTCTATATCATTATGCAATGCAAAAGCTCTATATCTGAGGCTATATTCTGCTAGGCATTACCACTCTTCACCCTCAGTGATCTTTTTCTCTAAGCAGTTTGCCAAAGGACGTCAAGACTAGAAAGTGGAGGCAGGGATTTCAAGCAACTTTTCTGGGCATAAGAGTTGAATCCTGATAGCTACAGTGCATATGGATAAAAACTAACTTTCCCTTTGCTTCAGCTGATTTCTGTACCTATTACTTTTGCAAGGGAATGTTTTACCAAGCTGAGTGGTATTGCAAATAATTAACACATTGGAATTGCAGATTGATCCTTTTTTTTTTTTTTTTTTTTTTTTAATTAACNATATTTTTCCTTTTTTTTTTTTTTTTTTTTGTAATTAACTAACTTCACATTTTTGTATTAGTTTTTTTCCAGAGAAAAGGATGCAGTACAGTATAGTAAAGGGATGCTGAATGATTTAGGTATCACTTGAACAAGCTTAATTAATAATTTGAAACTATAAAGGCAGTTGTAGCTGTTCTTTATGCATCTGAGTGTTGTAGGAAGACACTCTGTGGTGCCTTACTTGTCAAAGAACATTGAAATTGCAGGTAATAACAAGAAAATATTTTATTGTTGTTATTTGCAATCTTCAGTAGTTTTTAAGACCATTACAATGTGCAATCTTGTCTTTTGGTCAGTGAAGAAGGCACAGAAACATATCTGTTATCTCAGGATACCCACTGAACCATCACTGGGTTGTTTTTTCTTCCCTTCATCTTGTTCTGGCCCTTTCAAGTGCTGCACACCAACACGGGTGCTCTGGTTTCAAAGGAGCTATACTAAGCAGTAGAGAAGGAAGGCTTCACCTTATTCTCTATGCTTTCTTTACCTTTCAGTTCATCGTTTTATTTCTTCTCTCAAGTCTTTCAAGAGATGAGAAGCCTACGTCTGACAGATGGATGCCTTTTTTTCCTTTAATCTTTTTTGAAAATTCCCTTTCCTAAGAAGTAGATTACGGTCACGACACTTGTTTTGCATTGCTGGTTTTGAGCTACTGAGACCTAATGTAAGTGGTCAAAGGCCATCTTCTGCCTATGTGCAATCAAAGTCAACACAAATTCCTGAATTCAAATGTGGATTAGCATGTTCAGATCTACACTTGCTTTCAGTGTAATCCATAAAATGTGTTGTTAGCTTCAGTAAATCTGCTCTTTTTTAGGGAAAGTGGTTCATTTCAGGGAGATGAGAATCTGGTCCTAAGTGTTTGATTGCTTCCTGTGTGTTGCAGGTTACAGGGAGGCGTGTTATATCACTTCTGCTTATACCAGAACCCGCACAGCTCGCTGTGCTGACAAAGAAATGTCTCCACCTGCCATTTGAAATATGCTGATATTATGGACTGTTGCAAACCCACTCTGCAGTTTGGTGTGATTGGCAGCCACCGTTCGGAGGCTGCAAGAATGGGGATGTGAGAGGTCAAACGGAGGAGCCGTGCTAGTGGAAAGCTGGCACACTCCCTCCTTGCACAGGGCAGGAATCCCCTCCCTTCCCTGTGCTGGGAAGCGGGAAGTGCTGCTGAGCAGTGAACAAACAGATGGAGCATGTTCTTAACCTCCGTGCTGCTCCACCAGACTCATAAAAGACATTCACCCTCCCACTAAATGAGTAAATGAGAGGTTGATTGATGACTCAGAAACTTATTTATTCAAATTTCTATTTAGCTGTAGCTACACAACAGCTTCCTGAACTTACAGAAAACTAAACAATTCAATTCCCTGTAGGTTCAAAAGTGCAAGATGGCAACAGACATGTTGCAATATGCTTATCCCTTTTAAAAGTATTAGAAGAGCAGCTTCATGGTCAAAGTTTCCTTATTGGTGGAATCTGCAATGATTTCCCTCTGGAATGATTATTGCTTTTCTGTACTAGAGCATGCTGTGGCATGTATTCTCCAACTTGATACTTGTGTTTTACTCGATTTCTTAATTATTTTTTCTTTTTGAAGCAAGCAGAGTCAGTTTACCCCAACAGCTGTGTATAAATAGATTTGAGGTTTGTATTCAGCCTGAAAGGAAACATAGTTCTGTTCAGGTGTTTATTGGGGAAATATGTATCAACTCACAAATATGTATTTGCCTTAAATTGAAACAGTAGTTCCTGTTACTTTTGTTGTATTAACTGTGACATGGACCTTGATAAATCATTTTAGTTTAAATAAAAGCTTTGCTGTAAATATTGCTGAAATACATCTGTTTTTATGTTACACAGGGCTGTGCCTTATGTAGAATCTATATTAAACTCTGAGATGGAAAGTTGAGAGATGTGCAAGTGCTCGTGTGTATGCATATATGATATGCACTTCTGTTGCCAGTTGCAGCTGAACTAAGTATCAGATGGCATTTGCTACTTTATTTCCTGTCATATAAATGTCTTTTTTAGATGTTTGAGAAATAGGAATGATTTGAAAATTGCATATGATTTGTATTTATGGAGATTTCTGGTATGACTCACAATAGGATCCCACATTAAAAAAAAATAAGGAAACAAAAATACTTGTGATTTTGTGGTTCTGATATGCACTTTAATAGAGGCAATTTGGAGTGGTGGATAGAAATTACTTGCAGTTTTTACAAAGCAGCCCGTCTGCCTGTACTTTGGAGGGCACCCTTGTTGCAGCTGTAGAAGGACCAAAAAAAGTTTTTAGTGCTCTGCTCATTCTCTTTTGCTCAGGGTTTCCTTTCTGGCTAGTGTGTCTGTGGGTGTTGACTGCTGTAATTTTGATTCAGCAGCATTATTACAGATGTGTAGAAAGCTGTTAATGCTTCTTGCTTTCGTGTGCCTTGACAGGACTGAGGTTGGATGGCTCACTCTCTTGTAAGAGTTAAGTCTGCACCACCATATTTCCCATAGGCCTTCAAAATGAGACCTTCCTCACACAGATCTGACCTTGCTAGTTGGCCTGCAATAAGGTGGTCTTGCAACTCTTCTGTTTGCTGTGCAATCCCAGAATAAATAATTGTCAAATCTATGAGCACCTCTGTAAACTTTCTCCCCATCTGTCTCTTCATGCCAGCATGTGTGACCTCTGTAGGAAAGGATGTCTCTATTTTCTCCCATTATCCAGCCACTGGAGAAAGTCACTGTAAATTTTTCCTGCCATCCTCTATCCCTTCCTCTGTGCTAATAATTGACTTGCTCCGTTGGTGTGGATTGCAACTGCACCTTCCCACCAAAAAAAAGTCACAGCATTGAAACCTGAAATGTCTGGACATGAAAGAGTTTTGTGTAAAAGAGATGCTTGTTCAAGATTATTTATACTCACTAGTGCAATCAAATTCTCCTTCAACAGGCTAGGAGAGGATTCATGGGCTAGCTCACGTCACTATGGCACTAGTTCCATCATATCTGCCCCAAAAGTCCTAGCACACAATTCAGTGCAGGACACGAGAAATCATTGCAGTACCTATGGATGGCATTGCAGAATGATCTCCTTGAAGCTAGATTGTTCCAGCTTAGTACTGAACTGTGAGAAAAAGTGGAGTCAAATTAATATCTTAGAGATCTACTACACAGGTAACATTCGCTCATTCTTGTTTTGTAGTGCTTGTAATAGCATTACCTTCAGATTTATTGCAATACAGAAGCTGTGAGTAAGAAGAAGAGACTTTTTTCTCCTCAGAGGAAAGACAAGGACTGTTCAAAAAGTGACATGTCACTTCAGTTTGATAGTGGAAACTTGCTCCAATGAGCTAACAGGAGTTTTGTTATGGAATTTAATGGGATGAGAGCTTCAGCACGTGGCAGACCAGTACTTGTCCCTTCATCTTACAAGAGAAAGGTGAATGAAACATGGAGAATGAGAAGAGAAATCCAAATGCCTAAGAATCTTTGGCTTCTCCTGGCATAAGTTAGTTGATTGCTCAACTAGGTCAATGTCTTCGTCATTCTATTACTAAGTATAGGTTGCTATTCTTTGGTTATGTGAACTAGTTGTTCTTTAATGGATTCTCACTAACAGTTGTGGCTGGAAAGCTGCCTGAAGGAAAAGGATCGGGCCTGCTAGTCGACAGCTGGCTGGACATGAGCAAGTCTGTGCCCAGGTGGCCAAGAAGGCCAAAGGCATCCTGGCTTGTGTCAGCAACAGTGTGGCCAGCAGGACCAGGGCAGTGATCATCCATCTGCAGTCGGCACTGCTGGGGCTGCACCTTAAACACTGTGTTCAGTTTCAAGCCCTTCTCTACAAGAGAGACATTGAGGTGCTGGAGCATGTCCAGAGAACGGCAAAGGAGCTGAGGAAGGGTCTGGAGCACAAGTCTGATAAGGAGAGGCTGAGGGAGCTGGGGGTGTTTAGCCTGAAGAAAAGGAGGCACAGGGGGAAACTTATTGCTCTCTACAACTCTCTGAAGTAAGGTTGTAGTGAGGTGTGAGCTGGTCTCTTCTCCCAGGTAACACGAGAAGAAACAGCCTCAAGTTGTGCCAAGGGAGTTTTAGATTGGATACTAGAAAAAATGTCTTCACCGAAAGCGTTGTCAAGCATTGGAACACACTGCCAGGGAGATGGTTGGGTCACCATGCCTGGTGGTATTTAACAGACACGTAGATGTGACACCTGGGGACATGGTTTAGTGGTGGACTTGGCAGTGTTAAATCTACAGCTGGACTTGATAATCTTAGAGCTCTTTTTCAACCTAGGCAATTCTGTGACTCTATGAAGTCACTGTAGGCAGGCTATGTAGCAACCTTATCTCTCAGTCTATCTATGAGTATTCAAGGTCATCCTCCGGTTTCAGTAGGAATAGCATCTTGGAGTCCAGGATCTAACAGCATCCCCAAGGCTCCTCTGAACTCCTGGAGTCCTGGAATCCCATAATGAACCTTTTCATCAGGCCGATCCCCTAATACTCAGAAATTATATTCTCAAAAGCTTCAGAGTGCTCAGTCCACACAGCCTGCTTCTTCACTCACTTTTCCTTTCTCTTATTTCTTTTTAGTTTTTTAAATAAGAGGGGGAAAAATGGGATAATCTTCTGTAATCTTGAATGTTTCTTAAAATACATCTTAGCGGTTGTCAGCTGTTTAACCATAGGGATACTTCCTATTTGTTTCCAGGATTTTAACTTCACTTTTGCTCCTTGGAAAAATGAACTTTTGGAAATAATATAAGTATGTAGAGATCCTAAATCTTTGTATTTTTGATTTTAAAAAGCATTTTCCATGTGGGAAACCTTTTCTCTAGGTCTGCATGTCTGCTGTATCTTGTCTGTCTTCTCTATATGTGTACTATAGACTTTGAGTTAATACCGACTGTCTAGCACAGGATATATTTGCTGCCAGAGTAGTATCAAGGATTTGAAGGTAAACTCCCCCACACCTCCAGATCATAGATATTTAATAATGTACCATGAAGCCTGAGCATGCTATGATGTGACCTGCCCACAGCTTCATGGAGTGTCCTTTTTTTCTAGCTAAACTGACTTGTAGCTCCAGCTCTTTCAAGAAATGATGTCAGCCTCTAAACACAGAGCCAAGTTGGCATCGGGCTGTAGGTGCATAGCCAATCTGCTTTCCATATTGTTCTCTTGGCTTTCATACAATCATGAATAATCTGTTCAAGACAGTCTGAAAACCTCAGAGCAAGCAGGACGCACTTTGTATCCCTTAAGTCACTTTTTACATTTGCATAGGCCTCATTTCATGCCCAGGGAGGAATCTGTATATGTGAGAGTGAGAAAAGAGAGAGATTCACAGAAGACAGTTATGTGGTTTTATTTATTTATGTTATACTTCCAGAAACCATGACTGAAGACTGTGATTTGTCCACTGACATATGCGTGCAATTTTTCCCGAGATGCAGGAAACAAATCTGTCAGCCTCCTGATAAGCATTACAGGGAGAAAGACACCCAGGATAATTTAATTAGACCCCAAGAAATAACCCAAACTGAAGGACATTTTCTGGTTGTCAGAAACTAAATTCACTCTTTAAAACAGGCAAAACCAACACCCTGGTTCAGAGACTCCCCTGCTCTCTGATCACCTCTGAATTGCTTTTCCTCTATGATGCTTAGAGTTCCTTGACCCTTCCTAGAGATTTTCTTCAAGATCCTCAGCTATGTTAGACCCATAGTACCCCCAAATAATTGAGGAAAAAAAGTGACCTCTTGCTATACTCCTAAGTGCTATAAAGAATGATCCAGGTCCAAAGAATAATTTAGAACAGCTTCAACACGTCTAAATTACCCTGACCTGCATTAAGCATTGGGAAAATGATGCAACAATAAATGATGAGCGGCTGATTTTTTTCTCATTTTCTATGTCGTTCACAGCTCTGGAATAAAGTGTAGTGCTGCTTTGGTAAGTTATGGATTATTTGCAGATTTCTGCTTTGTTGTTTTGGTTTCTTCTCCCCCTCCCCCCCCGGCCCTCCCCCTCTTCCCCTTCCTCCTGGAGGTGCATTTAGTAGAGGGGGAAGAGCACAGCTGTCTGTCTTGGGCAAAGTAGAGTCAAAGGAAGGAAAAGATAGAGGAAGGAATGAAAATGGATAAGTAGAAAGATGTATCTTCCTACCTTATCATGGGTGAACAGTTATTGTTGTGAGGACTGATGGCCCCTGACCTCAAAGGTTTCTTATTACGGCTTGATCCTGCATTGCGTTGCTTGAGAGACCTGGGCTTGAATGAGCTCAGGAATACAGGGTCTGCCCTTAGTTCTGCTAATGATTCCCAGGCTGACCTTTGGCAGGTTTCTGCTCCATTTAAAGCAGGGCTTTCTGATCTGAAAATGACAGAATAAGACTCTCTTTTAAATATTTTTGCATCTTAAAATACAAAGCTGTTTCAGAAGGGGCAAGCTGGTGTTTGCTACATGTAGGTGATTCTTTCTCTACTGAATAAAGCAAGAGCTTTTTATGACTAGGGCTGAATGTACCCATTTGCCGAGTACATGAGTTTTGCAACTTGCCTACTCAGAATAATGTAGTTAAGTTTATTAATAATTATATGTAAATTAATTCATTAGACCTCTATTTTTCAAAATCTAATATATTAACTAACTAAAAAATTATGTTCAATGACCCATCTGCTAATTACCAAAATCAGAATTCACCCTCCATCTGCTCAGAAACATACACAGAACAAGTCATCAAACAATAGCAGATCCAAACAACTCTGAGAGATACAGCATTATAAACTGCACTGGTTTATCATGAGTAGTAGAATACTATTAAATAAATGTTAATTTGTGCCAGCAAAACCTGACCCACAAAAGGTTTCAGATATCGTTCTTCTCCTTGTAAGCATTTTATTCATCCCTTCTACAATTGATTTGAATTTTTTGTTATGTTTGTTCTGTAATATAAAAATTGAAGCTGAGTCCTGTATTTTCAGGATTGCACTGATGCATTTGGAATTTAGAGATCTAATATCTGAGAAATTGAGATGAGAGTTTTAAAATGTTTGGTATAAATATAGTGTATGAAGTCAACCTATGCAGTGTAAATATAAATGGCACCCATAATGTAGTATATATTCAATCCTCTATGTGTAGATTTAGAATTTAGTAGAATAGCTTTGACTATTTTCCATGTGTAAATTTACCTCAAAGAGTTAAACTTGGATTTATGAAGGTTAGGAAATAGCTTTGAAACTGGATTTACTGACAGATTGAGCAGTGCACATTTTAAAAAAGTTTATTAGGCAATGTGAAAGGAAGTGTTGGATCTAATTCACTGTTGTTTTGTGAAGAAACTGGGCAGTGGTTGAGGAGGATGGAGTGAAATTCATGATAGATCAAAGGTATTTAGCACTGTTTTTAAAGCTGGATGCCTTTTATATGATGCAGAGGGGGTATATGTTCTGGAGGAAAGAGCCTAAAATGAAATTTCTAAATTTCTTTGCATCACTAAAGAAAAAGAATGCGTTCTCTTATTTACACAAAAAATATTATTGGAAATGGAAATAGGAGAGTTTTCCACCTTTTTTGTATATGTTACTTCTTCAGACCCTTTTCAGGGATGTACACTTTCTGTGACCATCTTTGTTTATTTAGAGCAAGTAGAAGTCTGTTGTGTGTTGAATTTACCATGTAGTAGCTGCTAGTTGAATCCTCAGCAGCTTGCAGGCATTGATGGACCATGGTTTTAACTTCTTGAGTCAAAATTTTGAAAGTGATTGGCATGTGTGAAATTAAATCAGCAAAAGCTTACAAGCTTATTGAATCACAGCACAAGCAACAGGGAAATGATCTCCTGCAACTCTGATGTTCTAACAACAATTAATATCTATTCATATTCCACTGAAACCAGGGAAAAGAGAGTCTTTCTTTCAAAACAGAGCCCAGCTATACATTAAGATCTGAATTAGATTTTGCTCGCAGAGCAATCATTAATAAGAAACAAATTAATGTCCTCAAAAGTAGACACATTTTCTAATTTCTTTCCCCTTGAGAATTACCTCTACCTAACCTTTGCTATTGGTGTCATTGTAGCTTATATGACATAAAGGAGTTTACCCCTGTCTGTGCATACCAGTTATTTGTGCTTGGCACTGATGTATTTCTGAGTCTTAGCCATTATTTGGACCCATCAAAGAAATATATTGGGTGAGAAATGAAGGAAATAAATATGATAGAATTTGGAGACAAGTACATGAGTACTTTGTGTAAACATATGATTTTAATTTTTAGGTTAAACTTTCATTCATCAGTAATGAACTGGCTAGTTAATTCTTTAAACTTTAAACAGAATTGTTATTATTTTTAATATAATTTTTGTTATAATCTTACAAGGATAAATTTTCATGAACAAGAGAAAAGAAAGATGGTAAACACTGAAGAAGATTATTTATTATTTATTAATTCTGCATGGCTCATGCTGTACATACATATTTATAATATAAAAGATGCCCAGCACATCTGTTAAAAATACTTGGAAATGTAGCTTGTGTCCTAATGGGTGTTTCAGAAGAACATAAAAATTATTTTACTTTGAAGAGTTTATTAATGAGTGAAGATTAAGAATGCTTTTACCGTGGTAATTTCTAGATGTTTTTTAAATGAACTAGGATATATCTAAGGCAGAGGCCTTATTTCAGCGTGAAAACTTCAGGACAGGACCTTTCCATATACACAGAAAAGGTGAAAAAAATTAAAAATTGTTCTTTCCCTCCTATAATGTGGTCTTTCAAAAAATTAGGTCAAGAAAAATGACACTTAAAGGCTGTTTTAATGAGAGCCAAACTAAACTAACTATTGTTTATTTTAATGAAAAATTCTTGAAATATTTGGTTCTTTTGGAATTGTTCAGCTGAAATCATACTTTTTTGCTCCAATTAGCCTTCATCACAAGGAGTTTCTCTGTCTTTGACCCAGCTCTGTCTCTTAACAACATCAAACTTTAAACATAAGATGACAGGCTTAATAATGAAAGTTCAAGAAATATCCTTTCTGCCAGAAAAAAAAAATCTCATTATTTTAAAGTGAGGTGGTGCTGAAAGGAAACAAAAATGCAACCTTGTACAGGACAGGTCTTGCTTAAATACAGGTCTCAGGTTTTGAAGACTATGTGGAATGAAATCAAAAGTGTGTGGTTCATTTGGGGAAAAAATTTCCCATGTGTATTTAATGGTAGGTGACTTTTTCCTGTCCTAGTTCAATAAGCCAAGCAGACTCTGATTTGCACCAAGGGCAAATCTAACCTGATGATTTTAGTGCACCTACTTCATCTAGTGTGTCCATCCTTCTGTTTCAGAGCACCACCTGTCTATGATGCATTTTGCTGTCCTCTCTGCGCTGCCTGGGCCAGTCACTGCACGGATTTAGAGGTGATTCCATACCCACACCATTAAAGTTCTGTGATTTTGCCTTCATCTTAAAATCTTCTCGTGGAGCTGTTAGAAGTTAGCCAGGGAATTAGTTTTCTTCTAAATTTGTGTAGGCACCTCCTTGCAGTATAAGTGAAACAGAAAACACGTTTATTGTCATACAGAGGAGTTTATTTTCATTCATTCTTTTCTTATCCTTATATAAGAATATTTTATCCTACCTCTTAATTGATAGCTGAACTTTTCTCCATCTGCTCTAAACCAGGGAAGTACAGTGTTTCTCTTGTAATTACATTTCTGCCACAAGGTATTTTTCTTCTTTTAGGAGATCAAAACCATTATTGACAGCAGGATGCAGTCCTTTCAATATTTTAATAAAGAAGCCCACTGCGTTTGCCTGATGCTTTAGCCTGCCAACAGGAGTTTAATAGTCTAGTGGAGCATTAACAGCGACTGATCATTGTTCAGAACATCTAACTAGCCCTAGGTTATGTCAACCTGACAGACAGGACATTAGCTGAGGGCAGCATCTCTTCATTAATTGTTTATGCAGATGACCCTCTGGTGGAAAGGTGGGCATTTTCTCATTTGCCTTGGGCAGTGTAAACCAGCCCGAAACAGCCACTGCAATTAGAGGATGTTAATGAGGAAGCAGAGAGAGAGCCGGTGGCATGGAGAGCACTGCTGCCAGCCCAGCAACACTAAGGGTTTGTTCTTGTTCCTGCTGCAGCCAGTGGTGAAATCCCTGTTGATTTAAAGAGGGGAAGGAGTTCTACTCCTGGCTGAAATCCAGACTAGCAGCTTCCCCTATGTCATATAAGCTGCTGTTGGAGCATGTTGGAATGATATTCTGTCCAGACATAGTGAATGACTGCTCTTTCTCTAATTAGTCTTTCTTCATACATTTGGGTTGATAAACATGCAAGGAGAAGCTGAATGTTTCTCTGCCCTGTAGTCTTTACTCAGATATTTGAGAACTGACAGTACCAGCTGGTTCACAGGTTGTGAGCTGTGAAGGTTGAGATCAGTCATGGGTGGGTTTGTTCACCTGCTGGAGAGATGGCACTTGAAATTGTCGAGTATCCACAGTCACAACATCTGGACAGCCTGAAGGGACTGCTTCAGCCTGAATGGACTGAAACATCTGTGTCTCCATCATAGAATTCTTTCAAGGGAGAGTGAGGAGGACTATCAGAAAGAAAATAGACCAAGAATAAAATCACCATGGGATCAGGATGACGTTCTTGTTGGCAGAACTGAAAGCAGTGTAAAAAGTGCCTTCCGTGTTGTAAAAATGAGTTCTTGATTGCTTTTGTTTCATTTTATCAGATCAGAAAGGCAAAGACCTACTACCTAGTCTGAGCTGTCTTTGGGTAAAGGTTAACTTTTGCTCTGTTAAGTGGTGTAAATTTAACAGTACTCATTTCTGAAAGCAAAATCCAGTTTGCTTATATCAGAGTCTGTTTTGGCACTGGAAAAGTTGATACCATGCAATTCTGAGAAGGTGTCATCAAGAAGCAAATAACTGTGGTCATTTTAAACTCATGGCAGGAGAAATCGGAAGAATGAGAGTGCTAACAAAGTATTATTTATTTGTAATGTGCGGAGTTATAAATCGTCCAGGTTGCTTCACTTTTTCTTTTTTTTTTCTGTTACTGAAAGACTTCAGTTTATAGCCATGGAAATTAAAGTTTCCTTAAGAAAATCATTGGCGCCTCCATGATGTAGTCTTGTCTCAATGCACATTGTGCTACGTCCAAAATGGCCACCCATGCAAGAGATTTTTGTGCCCCTGCTATTTCCCCCTTCTTTGCAGGACTTGGATCTATGCTGATCTTCATCTGTTTATATAGGCAGTTCCTTTCCTGAATCCAAATAGGCAGTCCTGAGGACTCGCATTCCCTCAGTGTGTCACATGTCTTGGATACCTGCAGCACTTGAATCTTTGATCTGGGGGAGGAAACCTCATTTTAGTGATATAATGGGGATTTTGCTACAGACAATTTGATTGTGTTTGGATGAACTGACTGCTAAAATGAAAACTGGAGGTTGAAGTAGCTGCTAAATGTCACCTCTACCAAATTATTTGCCTTTCTCAGGAGCCTTTTTATTTATGCTCTGTCCATAGATGATGAATACATCCTTGGTCAGAGGGCAATCCGGCTCAGCGTGTCCCCTGGCCCTGCCCTCTGCTCCCTGGCATTGCCACTGCCACCCAGCTGGCATTCAATGGACAGCACACAGACAGGTAAAACATTGGTATTAAGAGAAAACATAGATAACCAGTAAGACAGGTACTGAACACTTGTACAAAGGCTGAAACTGGAACAAGACAAAGCATTTAATGGGTAAACAAGGCCATACTGAGGTTGTAATATAAGTAGTTCTTTTCATCCTTTAGCAAAGGACATTTTGCTGCTGCAAAAGGTGTCTCCCCCATTTCCCCTCAAAAGCATCTATTTGTTCAACACATTCCATTAATTAAAAACAAACATTTGTCTTACACCTGCCTAACAAGACCAGATATCTGCATTACTGAGGTGGGTATAAGACTTTCCTTTTGTTTGCTTTTTGTGATTCTGCACCGAACTTATGAAGCAGCGACTGGCCATCTTGTGTTTTGGGTTACATATCCAAAAAATAGGCTCAGAGGTAAGGAAATTTCCCTGTGTATAATCCAGAAATATTGAAGTGAATCATTCGGCATGTTCAGATCATTCTCTTTGTCAGCACTCAGTTGGAAGAACAGCTAATCTGGTACAGGGTAAGCAAGGGGGGGTGCCTAATAATTGCCAAATAACCTGTACCATCCATAAACTATTGTCAGGCAAGAGCAGTGAAGGAGAACAGGAGAATGGTGACTCAGCCATGTGTGTCTGAATCACAACGCATCCTGGATCCACTCTTCCAATGCCATTATAGAGCAGGGGTTTAGGGGTTTGTTTTTTCTAGCGCTTTTTCAGAGCTGTGACTAAAATCATAGAATGATTTCGGTTGAAAGGGACCTTATAGATAATTTAGTTCCAAGCCACTTGCTGTGGGCAGGAGCACCTTCCACTAGAGCAGGTTGCTCGAATCCCCATCCAGCCTGGCCTTGAACACTTCCAGGGATGGGACATCCACAACTTCTCTGGTCAACCTGTTTCAGTGCCTCATCACCTTCACAATAAAGAATTTTTTCCTAATGTTTAATCTAAATCTATTCTCTTTCGGTTTCAAGTCATTGCCACTTGTCCTGTCACTATATGTCCTTGTGAAAAGTCCCTCTCCAACTTTCTTGTAGACCCCCATTAGGTACTGGAGGGCTGCTCCAAGGTCTTCCCAGGGCTTTCTTTTCTCTAGGCTCTTCTCAACCCAAACTCCCTCAGCCTGTTTCCACAGGAAAGGTGCTCCAGTCCTCTGATTGTCTTCATGGCTCTCCTTTGTACTTACTCCAGCAGGTCCATGTCCTGCTCATGTTGGGGGCCCCAGAACTGGATGCAGTGCTCCAGGTGGGGTCTCATGAGAGCAGAGGGGAAGAATCCCTTCTTTTGGAGCAGCCCAGGATAAAATTAGCTTTCTGGGCTGTGAACACACGTTGCTGAATCATGTCAAGATTCTTGTCCACAAACTCCCCCCTGTCCTTCTCCTTAGGGCTGCTCTCCATCCATTCTCCGTGCAGCCTGTGTTTGTGCTTGAGATTGACCCAACACTGACTTTAGTGCGTATTTGCCTCCTAATGCTTTCTTTTATCTGCTTTACAAATCAGTGAGCTGTGTAAGGCAAGGTGAAGAGGCTTTTCCTTAGCATGGCCATAGTAATATAACTGGTTTAGATATGACTGCTTTATAGTGTAGACTGAGGTTAAGTGCAGTTGACTGCTGCAGTTGAACAGAAATGCAGGAATTAATACAAATAGGCATCATAAATTAGTGTCTAAACCGTGGCTCTTCAGAGAGCTGGGAAATGGGTTCAGATTCACCAGACCAAGATTCCAGGTAAGCTCCTCTGCCAAATGTTTGTTATTTCCTATGTCTTGAAGAGCTTGAATGCGGCAATGGGAAACACTGTGCACAGGGTGTGAGTGGGATGTATCAGTGGTATTTCTAGTCCAAACCATTCTATTCAAAAAAGTACCCAGGTAGTTACAAAAAGCATCTGGATACAAGAAGGTTACTGCATATCTTTATTCAGCTGTGGCTATTGCAGAAAAGAGGGAAACTATGAATCCTGCTAGTGAAACAGTTAAAAATATCCACAAAATCCTTACATTTTCTCTCTCCGCACTGGTAATAGAGTACTGCACAATCATGTATGGGTGGATAGGGTGTCTTTCATCATGTAATGAGGAAAAGTGTTTTGGCCCACTGTGTTCATGTTGGCACATCTTTTGACTTTTCTCACGATCCACTCCCTTCATCTTCATTAGCAGTGTACTTGGACCATGCAGCCTGTGCACTTTCCCATGACTGGCACATGACTGTATGGCACATAAAATAGGGATTTGAGGATACTAAGAGGGACGGTTTTACAGTCACTATTCCTTCATACTTTAACTTTCAATCACAACACATAGATATTGAACTCTGTAATATGTCTTGAAGGCTTGGGCAGAGTTAGGGTAAGGAGGAATGTGATTGGTCTTCTTCATGTCCTCAGTTCCCATAAATGGCAGTTTTGGATAGGTTCCTCTGTTGGGATGGGATGATGGGATAATGCTACGATGCTGGCAAGGTAGGAATCTAGAACAAACTCCCGATCTCCTAATTTCATTTAATGATGTCATTATGAATTCTTTATGTTTCTACTCTCTGGGCTAAGGCAACAGCTTCTGCTGTTGCTTCTCATGTGGGCTTGACTTACGTGACTAAACAGGCTGTAAAGCTGGCAACTGTCAGAATAATCTTTCCATTAAACTGATGGCCCTTTTTAATGGAGTCTGCTTTCTTTTAATGGTAGATGGTATGGCAGAGCAATGGAAAGCAAATTATTTTTTCTTCTTAGTTTAATCTTCTTAGGGAAAGCGGTAATCCTCTGCTAATTTCCTCCATCAGAGCAAGCATATGTCTCAATCACATTTGTAGCTGGAGCAGAACAGCACTCAGCACTCAAATTATGCTAATAACCACTTAGATTACTTCTTCTTTGGCATTTATTCATACTGGGGATCCAGCAAGTAAGTCTTTCCACTATGTGAATGTATGTGTTTAATCCACATTATTTTCATTAACATGTCTGCAAGATTTGGCATGCAACTGTCTGGCTCCTTGCCTTGTTATCAGGTAAATGTGAAGCAGCAGTGCGGTCCTTCCAATGCATCTGAATCCTGAACCCTTACTTCTTAGTCATTCCTACTTCGACCTGGCAGAGACAGGTGCGAGAAGGACTGCCAAGTGTCACCTCAAGCAGGGAGCATGTCTTTATTAAAAATGTTGTGCAGGTAGATGAGGTTCAGGTCATGTGGTTATGGCACTCGCGTTATGTCATCCAAACTGTTAAAATAATACTGAAGATGGATGGCACCCTATATATAAATGCATACAGAAAGCCAGAAGAAACCTTGTAAAACATGACTTGTAATCTGTGCTCCATGGTATTGATTCCCATGTATGCTGAATACTAGTTTTGAAGCACTGATCTTACATAATACAAACTTTTACAATATAATTTGTTCTGTATCTAAACTGATAATTTATCGGTCCTGCCTGTTTTCTTATTGTATCAAAGTGTGAACACTGTTGCAGGATTATATATGTAATAAAGTATGTTAAGTGTGATTGAGGCTCAGCCAATAGGGCTGTCACTCACCTTTTGATATACCTTTTCCTTTCTTGTCAGCTTTCCCCTCTGAGCAATTCTTGATGGACTTTTTTTTTTTTTTGCAGCTGAAAAGCACAGCTGAGTAGTAGCTGCGAGTGACACTAAATTCAAATTTCTCTGCAGCATCTCCTTAACAATGCAGAAAAAGAGGTATCAGTCATTTGTAATTGCATTCTTTGGGTGAAAGATATCCTTTTGCATCAAGGTGTACGTGAATTCCTTAAATCATTTAAGATGATTATAAGGAACAGTTTTCATAATCCAGATATTTTATTTTTTAAAAATTGATGGATATTGAAAAAGCTGACCAGAGTTTTATGCCACTGTGTACAGGTTAGAAAGGGATGACTGGAATTTAGGAAGGATTTTCCTTTATTCAGACTAGGCTTTCAAAAGCTACATTGAAGCTCTCTGTGGAGTCAAAAGTTCCTCAGAGTAGATCTTGCTTAGAGCTAAATTAGGTCTATATTTGTCCACATTCAGTCCTTTAGCACTTATACTTTGCAAGAGAAACAGGGTATCTTCTTTGGCCAGAAGCTGGAAACTAGCTCTGACCAGAAAAAAACATGCAATAATGAAATAACACCTTGCAAGCTAATAAGAGGGTTGCCCATGAAAGCAAGATAAGTCCTTACAAATATATTTTTCTTACCTCTGTTTACTCCTTATTACCTTTTTTTTCACTTGGAAGCAACAGTTTGAAATCTCAATTGAATTGTTGGCTTTTTTTTCATGCTTAAATTTGAAGTTAATTGAAACAGCTTAAAATAGTTGGATTGCTATTCTACTAATAATTATTGTTTAGCCTTCTGTGTGCCACATAGTATTCAAATTTACCACATAATATTCAAAGTCAAATATTCAGGAACGTTAGGAAGTATCTTCTTAATTATGCTATGAAGAAAGCATTTGATATACTCTGTTGTTAGTGTGGCTAAGCTGTGAAACCATTATGTATTTCCTGCCACTGGAGAAAACCTTCCTCTAAGACCCAAGATCAACAAAACACTTAAGCAGCTGCTTATGAGACAAAAACCCATCCCAAGGCAATTTTTTAAATACCGCTTTTAATCATCTTTGGAATTCTCATTTACTGTTTTATTTAGGGTGCTTGGGAATGAAGGAAACAGAGAAAACTTTGTGAGGATGTTGTTCACAGATGGAAAAAAATCCCTGAGGAGAAGCACAACAAGAGTTTTCAGTTTCATTCTTGTACTGTTTTCCAGTACAGGTTTTAGATAAATGGATGTTGAAATACAGAGATAATTTACTCTACCAATTACCCTGTTCATTTTATTATTTTTTTCAAATGTGCCATTGAGCCAGACCATTAATAGTTTCATCAATGAAGTTCTCTGTCTCTCAGTCACTAACCTAATTGTTGAAATATATTTTTTTACAATAGAAGAGTTTGAATGAGGGATGCATTGTCAGGACTGATTTATGTTGCTTTGGTACAGATTCTGAATGTTAGATATTCAGCAGAAATCATCTTTGTCTCTTGCACAGCACTCAAGGAATCATCTTCCTACATTCTCGTGTGTTAACAAATCATACCCACTATTTTCATTAATGTCATTATCAAGGTAGTGGAAGGTTCTGTCTAATGGGAGGGATAGTGGAAATTGACCCTGGTTCTGAAGAATTTTCGAGGTGTATTGGCAAGAAGTGGGTAGGGAAGCAAATTAGAGAAATGGCTTGTCTAAAATCAGAGGTGAATGGGAGAATTCAGGTGCCTGACTCACACGTAGTGTCTTCTAGGGCGCCATTTATTTCAGACAGATATATATTTGCATCTGCATACACACTCAATCTTTGCTAATGTGCAACCCTGTTCTTACAAATTCTTCTCTTTCTGAATATTATAAGGATTATCACATCCTTAAGAGGATGACTGAAATACCCAACGATCTGTTAGGGGGTGCCAATTAAAGTTTTAATGCGGTTGTAAGTAACAGCTGTTGTCTGCTTGTAAATGATTTCTCCTAATTTTGGGATTTTCTATTAGCACATAAAATGCTTTGTTAATAAATGTGAAAGTCCCTGAGGAATTCTGTGCATTAAACTTTAATAATTGAAGAGTGCAGAGGAATAGCTGAAATGAAAATGACTGCATTATGGAACAACTTTTAATATGTGCCAAATCTACTAATGATCATAAACTCCCATGATATAGCATCTATTTTGGTTTGGATTTTTTCTTTTTTTTTTTCCCTTCCTTTTTTTTTTTTTTTTTCCCTGCTTCTGGAGTGATCAGGTCTCAAATCCCTGAAAAGAGTTAGCTAGGATAGATTATTTGGAAAATTAAAGTTCCCCTTAAATACTCTTTCTGTCTAATAAGATATTCTGTTACCTTCCAGTACAGGTCTGCTAGTTTTGGCAAAACTGTGACTATTTACACCATCTGAAATCTTGGCCCACCGTATCATATACTATTCAGCTGGTGTTTTTTGCCCTTTCCTTTCAAGTCTTCTTTTCCCATTTCCTTGAAATCCTCACATCAAGTCAAATTTGACACGGTGCTGGAAAATGCAGCCTAGGCAAGTGAGTAGTCTGGATATGAAATATCCAACAATCAGGATTACTGTGAGTAAAAAATTTCCATATTGTAAGCTACATATAAGAAAGATTAAAAGGTCAAAATTTACCAATGATTCAGATGAACAACTTTTTCTAAAAGTGTTTCTGAAAGCAGACATTTTACCAACTTCAGTATTTTCAGGGGCTATAAAGGTATATGATGATCCCAATGATAATTATGATAACAGTAGTAGTAGTAATAATAATAATAATTTAAAATATATACCACTATAAGTAACTATAGTTACTTATACTATATAAGTTACTTAACTATATACTATAAGTAACATAGCCAAAACAACAACAAAAAAATAAGATATTAAGAAATTTAACTAGATCTAATAAACAAAATCCTGTGTATTCCAGGTTAATGTTATCTACAGCCAAGACAGGGCTTCTGCAGGGCTGATCACTGCATTGGCAGACATCAACCTCATTTAATAATTTTGCTTCTCTCTTTGAGTTGTGCTAGCAAGACTGGCCACAGTATTTTTATCCTTGCAAGTTTGTTCACCTTGTATTTCAGAGAATTGTCAGCACTAGCTGTTGCCCTAGCATCAGCTCTGAGTTGCTGCTGAGGGAGCTCAGAATGTTGTGTGTTCTGCAGTGGCTCCAGTGTGTTTTTAATTTTGATGAGTTGAACTGATGCATATCTTTTCCACTACAGCACACTCTTTGTATACTGCATCCTTCCTGTCTCTATGCTAGTCACATACATTATGCATATTGTACATGCTGTCAGATCACTGCAAGGCCCAAGGGTAACCTCCCTCAGACTCACTAGCAGGTTTAAAACTGTCCACAGCTGCACATGAGCGGTTTCCCTGTCAGGATCAGTGCCTGAGTGGATCTCCACCCATAGTCCCTGACAGCTTTGCCCCCAGCAGGGCACCTGTGAGGAGAAGCAGTCTGGGTTTCCCAGCTGAGGCCATCACTGCTTCCCCCTTCTGCTCCTCCAGCAGGAAGCAGCTAAACAGATCTGCTGCTGCCTTGTCCAGAGTGATTGTGCTGAGGTGGGCTGGAGCCACACGCTTGTTACACTGGAGGAGCTTCACTGGCAGAGGTCATCCAGAGCAGAGGCTTTCCATGGTAACGCACTGGAAATATTAACCCTTCAGAAGCAGTGTTTTTAGCTTTGGGAAATTCAGTTGCATGCCATGTTTCCAATTTTGCATCAGAAACACATGTTGAGGATAATATTTTCTTGCAGGGGCTATGAGACGAAAGAGAGGTGTCCCTTACTGTGCAATGCCTTGCAAACACAGAGCAGTCCAAACTGAGTAGACTTTCATAATTTGATATATGATATAAAAATGAAATTATATAAAAGACTTTTTTGGGCTGATCTCTTCAGTTTGAGTACAAATATGCCTTTCTTTTTCAAATGGTATTTAACTTCAAAAGATTTTACTTTGAAAAATAATAACTTTATTGGTTTTGAAATAATATAACTTTATGAAGTAGGGTTCATTTGACTTCTTTTTTAATAGTTAGAAAAAAAACAAATCAGTACAACATTGTAATTATGTCTTAATTAACCTAATAACTTTCATTTTTGTTTTTAATCTTGATTTCTTTTTCTGTGCTGAAGTATAGAAGGCCAAAAACAATTAATTAATTCATTACTCTAAGCTCCTTGTTCTCATCTTGTTCATTTAATCCTCTCTTCTCAGATCATTAGAACTATGAGATAATCATGGAAAGATTTTCATTTGCTAGCTCCTTCCCTCCTTCCTTTCTTCCAACTCAGTCAATTTTTTTTCTCCTCCAAATCCCATTTTTTTTTTCTCTCACTTTTATGCACACCTTCTTATCTATATTTAAGTTACTTAAGAGCAGGTAGGATAGGAAGAGGAGTAAAAAGGAGCCCTATGCATTATCAGTTTCTCAGTGGGTGAATTTCTGCAGTTCTTTCTGTAGCCTGTTGAAATCAGTGGACCTCTATTGAAATGTTCTTAGGGATCTCTTGTTTCCAGTAGAGTCACCACAGACATCACTGTGCTTTGCCATTTGGATCTGCTGCACAGACAATATGGTGTTGTGTAGTACTGAGAGCAAGAAAATCTATGCCCCCCACACGGTTCATAATTAGCAGCACTCCTTCTTCCTGCCTGCAGGGGCTTTCATCCTCAACTGCCACTCCCTGGAAACTGGGAATTAAATCTGGTGATGGAGAGGGAATTATCTGCTCCCTGCAGCTTTGCAGCACAGACTTATTCAAACACATCAGATTAAAACTTCTTTCACAAGAGAGAACAGTGGAGAACTCTTGCTGGTGCTGTGCTGGACTGAGGGGTTCAAACAGGATCTGGAGTGAGAAAATGTTGCTCTGAGAAGATCTATTAGTGCAAATAAACCATACCAGTGATGAGTGACAGAAGAAAGACAGAGGACTACATTTGCATTGCCTTTTGCAGGCAGACATGAGTGGGCTCTGCCTGTACTACAAGTGGACTAGAAGCTAGTATGTTTTATGTTTAGATGTACATTTGATGCTTGCAAGGCTGACTGTAGCTATGTGCTACTGTTTCATAAATATATACAGCCTGCTTGGGCAGAGCAAACTCGTGTCTGCCTCCACACTGGGGGCCTGACATCATGGAGGCTTGAAGAGAGCTATTCCTCAGCATAGGAGCAGGCATTCATTTCCGACTCTGTTTCTCCCTCCCTTCATCTGTAAATTTATGCAGAAAGTTGATTTAGAGAAAAAATTCACATTAGAAACTGTCCACTAAAAGTGGTTAGGCTGACTTCTTTTGGGCAGCAGCACCTGCACCGTCTCAAAAGTGTGAATGAAAATAGCGTATTGCTTTGCTAACTGGGATAATTATTAAAGATAAAAAAAGTCTTGTGTTTTCTTTGAGCCTGTGCTCTTTTACCGTGACCATTGAAAATATGTCTCCAGTGTAATAAGTTATACTTCTGTAAGCTACTTAATATATGTGGTAGTACCTAATGATGCAGAAATGCTTAGTCCATTAGAGTAAAAGAGAGTTTTGGCATTAATTTCAATGAAACTAGGATTTCATATGGAATTTCAGTGTAAATGAAAAACAGAAGAGAATAATAACTATAAATTCTGCTAGGAAATGCTGAAATATGAAAATCCTACATAGCATTTTAGGTAATATACTTTTTTGCCTGAGTATGGTTTGCAAGATTTGACTTAAAAAAGAAGCATGTTACCTTGCAGTGTTGTTGTTGGTATATGTTCATGGTCTTACAAAGCTGGCCTTATACAATTATATTTTTTTTCCAGCTCTTTATCTTCTTCTTTGCATCTTTTGTTTATTTTCTGTTTGAGCCTATAGAATATTTATTCTTCTCTGCTCCCCTCTTGTGTTGCTAGAACATGCCCACCTGTATGCTAAACCTGCTGCCATTTCCATAACCTGAACAACTGCTTTAACTCAGAGTGGTGTGCTTCTATACAGTTCTGATGTGTTCTGAGAACAGCCACACCTATACAAATCACCCTGAGGAATGTACTTTTTAGACATTGGCTTATCAATGTCTGCAAAGCGCTGAGCATCTCCTCCAAGTTGCTAGCATTACCTAATCCCATCAGTGTTGAAGACACACAGAATATCTGAAAGTCACCCCGAAGTGCCTTCCAGTCCTAATGAGGGTGATGTATGCAATGACACTCTTATCAACTCCAGTAGACCTGTCACATTTAAATCATAAAGCATCTGTAGGTGGCTTTATATTTACTTGTTTCTAAAAAA
Source organism: Eulacestoma nigropectus (assembly GCA_013397775.1). NCBI lineage: Eukaryota > Metazoa > Chordata > Aves > Passeriformes > Eulacestoma > Eulacestoma nigropectus. The sequence continues at coordinate 645,616 of VZTE01004148.1, forward strand.
GCCTGTGAACTTTGGAGTACTCTTTGCAGGAAATTAAAATGGCAGGTGATTCTTGGATATGTTTGACTTCAGTTTAAAGGAATGTTTTTAATAATAAGATGCATGTTTTCATCTCCACTTCTGTTTTACGTTCTTCCAACATACTTCCCTGGCATTCTGCTCTTTCTCAATCTGACTCCCCAGTGAGTCAACAGAGAGCAATAAACAGAAAGAAGGCTGTGATTACTGCTTGCACGAGTCACATCCAACCAAAGATTGATTTTAAAGTGAGAAAGAAGCTGCTAAGATGACAGATAACTGCAGCTTGGCTTCTGAACTCTGAGTGCTTCCTAGTGTTTTGTGTCAGATTTGGAAGTGAAGCAAGGCTGCAAAATGGTGTCAATAGCATCATGGGGGACAAGGGGTGAAGGGACTGAGAGTTTCACTTTGTGAGTGGGAATGGAGATGTGTGGGCATTGGAATTTCGTAGCCAGATTAAAATCATGGAAGGCACGTCCTAGGATCAGAATTTTTTGTCCACTACTTGGGCAAATCAACAAATTTTTTAGCAGTGTTGTAAAAAATAATCTTTTTAGAGAGATGTAGACAATGACCAAGGATGTTTCTGGTCTTGAATCACAAAACTGTGCACAATAATGCTGAAATGCTGAGGTGCTAAAGTAAAATATTATATAGTGTTAGAAACACTAAGTTGCTCTGCCTTCTTGCCCTTCTCTCATTTTTTCAATAATTTCATTGTTGTTGTCTGGATTCTCCCATTACATCCTATTTACAGATGAATTGTGAAAGCCTAAGGGCCTGTAATGCATCTTTTTTTGCAAAAATACTTTTTGCTGGTGTCTAGCAGGAACTTTGAAAAGTGGTCCAACACATCACACTGCATTTGCAGAAAACTGCCAGCAGTGGAGAAGCAGCAGTCATATTTGCTGTGGGTGCCACCAATTTTGTTTGGCTGAGCATCTCCAGCAGGGAAAGGCCTGTCCTATCCTTTACTTCTTACTTTCTGTGTGACTACAGATAAGTCAAATGGTTTCTGTTCTGCAGATGACAAATGAGGAGCTAAACCTCTCTGCCCCACAGGTGGGTCATGAAGATAACAATATGAGACCCTTAGTGAAACTCAGTGTGTAAATACATTCAATTTAATATTTTGTTTATCTGTATCATGGAAATGCCTGTGAACTGCAACTGAGATCAGAATCCCATCCTACCGAACACAATCATCAAGAGAGTCAGTCCCTAGGAACTGAAATCACAAATCCTGGTGCTTGGTCTTGACCCCTGGCAATACTGTATTCTGCCTTGTCAAGATTTAAAAAAAAAAAAAATTGCAAGTGCTTGGACGTAGACCAATTCCTCCTGGGATGCTTCTTAATGAAAATTCCATCGTATATATAATTGAAAAGGTAAACCAAATGAACCAGCCAACCAAATCTTCAGAGAAAGGATAGAAAATCCATCTTTCTCCTCTCATTTGTATGCTTATATTGCTTCCTTGTAATGATGCCACCTGCTTCCTTTAGGTGAATAACACTCTTTTATTTGCAAGAGTTTTTCTTGAACATATTCCAGTTAAAGAAGAACTTGTTCTTATGCTTCTGGTAAAAAAAATCCTCAAACCTAAGACTTTCATGTAGGGACAATCTGTCTGTCAATATGCACCAGATGTGTTGACCATAAAGTTGATTTAGTATTCTGCACCCATATTTTCTCATGAGGCAGACTAATGAGAAAGGAAAATAGATAAGGGAAATGTCAAGGAGAATTGCAGTGAAAATTTAGATTGTTTTACAGATAGGTAAATAGAAACGGGGATAAAAAGCAGGAACTTTCATTCTGCCACAATTGCTTCTCCTGTACAATACCTCCTAGTTTGAAAAACAGGATTTCAGAACTAAAAAAGCCCTTCGTTATAGAAACCTGGCTGCCTGCATCAAACCTGTAGCTAAACATACTTTTTACAGTATGCCTGACAGGAGAGGTAATCACAGACATGACTTGTAGCCAATAAATGTTATTACCAAGTATATTCTAGTTCACTTAGGATGGGTATCTGTGAGAACTTGCACAGTTTTAAAGAATATATTATTGAAGCCAAATTCCACCTTTTTGAAACACTAAACCTGTAGGAAATAATACCATCTTCAATGATGGAAAAAAGAAATGTAAGAAGTGCAGGGTCCTGTATGTTGACTGATGTCCAAATTTCTTTATCAATCATTGTTCAAAAGAAATCATCTACTCAGGTTGTGCTGCTGAAAGTATTTGTTGCCCCAAGGATACGCAATATGATTTATCCCTTTATGAGTAACCATCTTCTTCTTTTCTCTACTTGTTTCAAACTATTTATTTGAAAAAAATTATTTCAGGCTTTTATTATAGGAAGATGGCGTACAGCAAAGGAGAGAGACATGAGCTAGGATGCAGTAGAACTGGTGTTTATGTTAAGATCTCCCACTGATCTGGTGACCTCTACCAAGTCAGGTGTCCTTTCTTCATCTTTTTTTCCTGTTTCCAGTTGATGATAATCATACTGGGCTCCTTCAATAAAGTGCCATGATATTTACTTGCTGAAGATATGAGTTGCGTGAAAGTCATGCATTTCAGCAATTAATGCAAGGCAGAGGGCCAGTTCCTGCTGTATTCAATCTCTACTCCCTCTTGCTTATATAGTTAGATAAAATAAGTGACAGTAGCAGATAACCAGTCGCCTTCTTCATGCATAGACACTTGGATAATCTCAACCAGCTGGGAACAAGGAACAGATGTTCTCTAAACACATGTGCAAACAAAAAATTACAAGTGTGAATGTTTATGGGCAATGAATAAAAGAGGAGAAAGGAACAAAGTATAATTTCAGGACTCAAACAAGTATTTGTGAGGCCTGATCTGGGAATTTTCAGCTAGCTCCAGAAACAGCACATTTAAGAAAATGAAAGGATTTAGAGATATTTATTCTTTGTGACTCTGAGACATGAAGACATTCATCTAAGTGTCCTCAGTCTTTTCTGAACAAGAATATGATGGGTAACTGGATCTGGTGCCAGGACATACATCTGTTTGCATTTAGGCTTCTCTCCACATGGTTGGATTTGTAATGTAGACAAAGAATTACCTTTCCTTTCCAGATTCCATCTGTGCTTAAGCTAATTTCCTCATGATTCAGTTTCAGTCACCTTACAACGTCCCAGGACTTCTGTTTTTGTCAAAGTGAGCACTAAAATTACTTAATGAAAACTGAATTGTTCTATTACTGCTGTATTTTCCTTCCTTCAAAAGATCTGGCTACATTTCACTTAAACTTTCTCTTACCCAAATTTTAAATTACTACATCATAATGCCATTAATTTCAGTGCAGATCTACAACATATTACAGAAGAAAGTTAAGTTGAAGTCAAGCCTCTAATTGTAAAGATATTTTTCCACTACCTGCCAGGCAACTCATTAGCAGTATTACAAATACAAAATAGGTTGTTAAGCTTAGATTAAATATCTTAAATTGCTACATGCTACCTCCTTTTGTCATTGAGTGGGATGAAAAAACAACTATGAGCTTCCCTAAGATGCAAAGAAGATATGATGCAAAATACATAATAAGGTTGGGGTTTTTTTCTTCTGTAAGCATAGTTATGTTTTCAGTGTTAGAATGTTGATTTTGTTCAAGCTTCTAGAATTTCAGAGATATTATCTTTTTTTTTTCCTAGAAATGCAAAAGCAAATATGAAATATGTTGTTTTTTCTCAATATATACACTTATAAAATGTCATGCAAATATGACTTACTTCTTAAAAGCTTTTGGGGGTATGGGTGAGAAGTGTGCTAAAATGTATTTAGTTCTTCAAACCTTTTCACACAATTATACATTTTTTCCATTTGGTTGTAGAAGTCCCAGATTCCATGCCAAATGGGAAGATTTACAAGTGTTTTTCTTTGACGTACGCTGTTTTAAAATATATTTCACCCTTGAGGAAATACCCATATGATTAATTTTTTACACTATCGGCAGCAAATTCATCTTAGTGAAGATTATTGTCTCTGCTTAGAAATCTTCACATTTATGGATGAAAGCTGCTTCATAAGGTCAAAGACATGAGTTCTCTTTTTCACACTAACTTGAGCAAAGCAAAGGTGAAAGCTGTAAAATATCTTCAAGCTCGCTTGGCACCTGATCAGCTCTGATTTACGAGGATGTTCTTATTGCTGCTATTGAATTAATATATTTGCACTATCCTGCTGTAATTTAGATGTGTTCCAGTCCAGCTAACTGGAAGAAGTAAATAGGTGTTTAATAGATATGATTATAATTTTTATTTAACTTATTAGTAGAGCTGGGTAGCAAATGGTTGCCTCAGCCTCTGAAGTTTTTGGAATTTAAGAAAAGTGTTCCTATGCCACACAAAGAAGATATTATATATTCTCTTGGGGGTTTTGTGTCTACATTTGTGTCTGTGCACACGTACAGACCTTGTTAGAAAAGATGGTGGCAAAGTTCTTGCTGTGTAGCCTGCTGGTGAGAGTATTTAATGAAAACCACAAGCCCAGAGCAAATGAGCTGTACTTAAGTAATTTTTATGTCTGCAAACTAAGTTGTTTGCAGTGTGAGTCTTTCTCCTTTCTGCTCAGGAGGTCTGCACTGTGCCTGTGGGCCTCTACCTGAGAAATTATTAGAAACAGTCTGCTGTGAAAAATTTCATTTTATTGTGAATCAGTGAATCACAGAGAAATAATTTAGTTGAAAAATTCCCAGTCTTTCTGTTTAGTCGTTTTGGTGTTTTCTTCTTGTGTCTTCCATTCTTTATCCCCTCTCTTTTCAGAGCATATTTTTCAAAAACTGTTGCTTTCAGATAAATCTGTTGAAATTTTAACAACAGTGATTCTTCAGACATCTGTCACAACATCTGGAGTTGGAGTCCTGAGAATAACTAGCATACCCCCTCCTGTCCTCCTCATTCATACTTAAAAGTCAGAACGGCTATGTAATGTTTTTTCTGCTACCTCTGTTGGTATGTAACATATGAGATTCTCCACAGGAAAGGAGACCTCTTAGAGAAGGTGAATACACAGCTCTCAAAGGTTTACTCAAAGGTGTAAAGTGTAGTGGGCAAGCAGGGCCTGGGATATTGGATCCTGCCTCTGCCTCTTCAGCAGCACAGTTTTCTGCCCTTGCTTGGCTTCCCTCTTGCTGTCTTGTTCCAGCTGCTTTTTCCTGTCTCCACAATTTCAGCTGGCTCTTGTGCTTATATTCAGATGCTTTTTCAACACTGAGTTGCCTCTGATTCCTTAAAGTGGCTTTGGGCTTCTGTTTCTCTGTGTTTTCTTCCAGCTTCTCATGCTGCGCAGCTACAGGATATGGACAGGAAGGTCCAGGTTGCCAGATGTGCCCATAGCAGGTTTTGTCCCAACAGACTTTTTTTTCTGGTCAGGCTGAACTACCTATGCTTTTTTCTTCCAGCCACATCAGCTCTTCTGGCTAGGCTGGATTTTGCATGGTGTGCTTGAATGAACTCACTGAAAGCTTCAGGCTGGTTCATCATATCTAATTTAGCTAACTTTGCAGTCATTACTCCGCAGTAGACAGTGTCATGCTGTCCTAAACTGATGATGGCTGCTTTTCTAATCTAAACGTTCAAAACTACTTGAATAGACCAAGCAAAATCCATTTCTAAATAACGTTATTGTTCTGACTTTGTCTTCCAAATAAGGCACATGATTAGGTGAAAGAATAGTGTTCATAATTTCTGCAACTTAATTTATTTATCTGCAATAATCACAAGAATTTCCAATATGTTTTCAAAGTTTTTGTGAGTAAATTCAGAAATGGAATGTGAGTTTGGTGAGAAGGCAAAGAACAGCACAAATAGAGCAAATTGCATCTCTCTCACAAACCTGAGTGCTGGCCCTTCAGGTGCCATGCACTCTCTTCTTCCTTACCTAACCAAGCCCTGAACCTTACATAGCCAACAAATGTTACCAGGAGACACTTGCATACAGCCTGTGCATTACCAGCTTGTGCATCTTAATGGAGGAACACACTTCTGTGTGTGCAATTTTTCCACTAATGTACACTGGTTATATCTTGAGAGACATATTTGGATGCTGACGACCAAAGTAAAAGTTTTATCTTAGTTTTACAGACCATGCTACTGTAGAAGCCAAAGCCCATTCTGTCAACTAGCTACCTTGAAACTACCCTTAAATCACATTAAGGCAAAGCTGGTACAAGCTTGTACTTATTTAGTGAGTAAAATAGGATCCAAAGTTACTGAGGCTTATAAAGTTACAAGATGTTCAAACAGTTAGGTTTTTTGTTACTTTTTGCCTTTTTTTTTCAAGAAGTGCTCTAACATTTCATCCCACACTCAACTGACAAAACTTGATGTTTACAAGCTCCTCATCAAGGATTTATTCTTAAGAACCTTTACTACGTTCATGAGAGAGGTGTTTGAGTTGAGGACACAGTTGCTTGTTTCTGACCTTAATTGTTACCCCCTCTCCTTTATTTGAAAAGCCAGAGGCAAAACAAGGACAATCATGTTGAGCACTTAGTTAAACTATTAATGAGCAGTACCTTAGGGATAAAGCAGCCTTATCCCCCTGGGTGAAGCAAGGAGCAAGTCCCAGTGAGGAGCCTTTCCATACCCTGGATTTTGTATTTCACATGAGGGAACTGATAGTCAGCTTCTGCACTTATGTGCAAGGCTAACCCATGGTACCGTGACATTCCCCATGTGACAAATTTGTTGAAAAACAGTGTCGCATATCCTCCATTACACGTGGGAACGGCAAAATTATGACGTTTTCTATGTAGATCTGTATAAAAATATATCTTTTGACAACATCTCAACTGTGGGGCCCACAAAAACTTTGTTAGTTGTTAGGCACTGGTGTCTTCTGACCTCTGATTATTCCTATGTTCATTGCTCCCTTGTACTTTTCTGGTTGCCTGTGAACTGTTAGACCTAATGCTGGTATTGAGAGGATGGCAACATTTTCACTGCTCTTTTTTGAACAGTTCATAGCTGTATCAGGATTCTAGGTGCTAACCCAGAAGTATGTAGGGACATATTTTATCCTGACACTGCAGATCTGGACATCTGATCCCCATGTGTTCCATTATGTTCCAGCCCTCTCCTGGATGTCATCTACACCGGAATCAGTGATTTTAAGATTGCAATGTTTTTTAGACACCTCTCCCACCCACCCCCAACAGCCGCATGCCCCGTATTTTTTTTTAAGCCATTTGGTCTCAGCAACTCTGTCATCCCTCAGTGGAGATATGGTGTGTAGTTTAAACACATTAAGATTAACATAGATTAACATAATATTTGCCGTTAATAGCTGACACATCTTGCTGCCCTGGGATGGACTGCAGTGTGTATGACTGGTATTTGCCACTGAATGGATAGGAGGAGAGAAGGGGATGAATGGAGAGAAAATCGTGAGCTGTCCAGATCTCAAAACCAGAGATTTTTAGATCAGTAGTTCTACTGTCTTCTTCTGTCTTCTAAAATGCCTACAGACAACAGCAGTGGAAAGAGTATATAGAGACTTGCCATTGTTAATAAAATTACACTAAAGCATGAAGGTAAAGAAGTTGCCTTAGTTAACATAGCAGAAGTGTGACTAAATGCAGCTCTCTCTTGACCTCCTATACTTCCCTTGCCTCTGTATTTTAAATATCTAAGGACCTTTCTGTATTGTACATTGTACTTTACAAAGAAGTTAGCTTTGTGTTAGGTCGTCAAGTCAACTGCTGGTGCCAGGTCCTATTTGTCAGGCCTCACAAGGCTTGTCTTTCCCCTCCTTGGAAAGATCAGAGGTGATCTGCGGTGTCTCTTTTGGGAGCAATGCCATGCCCACCCACTCTGCCACCACTCTTTGGTGTCACCACCAGCTGCAGTGTGCTAGCTCTGCCCTGGAGCTTAGGAAAAGGCTGGAACCATCTTCATCTGAACACTGCCTGGGGCTGGGCCCTGCTCCTGCCCTGTGGCTCCTGTGTTTGGTGCTGTCAGTAGTATCAGCATGTGCACCTCACACCTGCACCCCTCGGTCATGGGCGTAACCTCCTCCTCCATGATCTGCCTCACTGATATGAGCCCCCTTGCTTCACGCCTCAGAGTCTGCAATCCCCATACCTAATACTCATTCCTAAGTAGTACTGACTAGGAAAAATCACGGACTCCACAACTGACCCTTCATACACTGTTTTCAGGGTCTTTAAGAAAAAATAAGACGCAAAGTTTTGCCTGTTGCTACTGTTGCACTTTTAGCCATGTGTTCCTTTAGTGCCCTCTAATAGTAATCAATAAGTGTTAGCTATTCCTAAGAGAGAAGCAGCATGAAGAAAGGGGTGAAAATACCATCATTTGGTAGCACAGAATTGCTCATCACTGGAACTGTAAACATGGATCGATTATTTCTCTTTTTGTTGAATGTGAGGCTAATTCAGTTTTTTTAGAACATAGGTTGCATTTCCTTTCCTCTTGGCTGCGTAAAGTGTGTGCTGGTCTTAAGCATCCTTAATAAAAACTTACTTTTGTTTAGATTATTGTATCTATCTCATGAGGATATAGTCACCATGCGGTATTACCAGTTAAAAGGGATATCCAGAGAAATCCCCAAAAGCTTAGATATCCCATATCTTAACCCATTTCTGCTAATGTTCTTCTCAGATTGTTTGTGTGATAGCTTTAAAAGATAAAAGTTTTCTAAAAATAGAATAAGAATAATAAAAAAATAAATATTTTACTGAGAAAATCCTGTATATGACAACCTCTGTTGTAGAGGGACCTGGTCCTAATGATGAGTCCATCAGAATCAGTAGAAGTGACTAATGGATTAAGTCACATTTTTCTCTTGTCTAGCAAAATCACCTTATCAGGATTAAACTTGTGCTGAAACACTCTCTCAAACTGGAGCTGCAATCAGTGACCCTGCACTTTACCTGTGCTTTGGCCACTCACTGCCATCCTATTGGAGGTTCTACAGGTCTGAAGAGGAGAAGCTGAAGTGACTGTAAAGGATAAACAACAGCAAAGAGCAGAACGAGGTGAGGAGACAAAGTGAGATATCAGGTTGGGATGTTGGAGGTAGCCTTTCACACCCAGCTCTAGAGGCATCTTCAGGCAACTAAACTTAAGCCAGTGGCTAAAAGCTCTGCCAAAATATTTTCAAACCAGGTTAAACAAGACTGAAGCACTTCCATACACGTTAATTATGACTGTGGTGAAGAGTCCTCTTGTAATGACTCCAATTCACACAACACACAAACAGGCAAGTCAGTCTCCATATTATGATTATATCTTTTTAAAGCCAGTATTAACACTCTTGAGTCCCGCATTTGCAGCCATGAGGACGGCCCATGATGAATTAGAGACTTTCTGCCTTAAAAGCCCATGTATTGAACAAATCAGCTAGGAAACAATATGCACATGCTGTGTTCTGTGCTCCTGACAGAAACCAGAGAGTGTGTCTTCAAAGTGTGATTAGTGCAACATGTACATTGTGCTTCCTGTGGACCATTAAATATTGTGCCAGACCAAACTTATATGCATGCATATATACACTATTGTTTTCAAAGTAAAGCTGCTATTTGTATGGATGTGCTGAAGAAATTAAAATGTTAGGCATTATTAGTGCTGGGTTCACCCATTTTTTTCTTTCAGTAGGATAGTACTTTGATGCTCATATGGCATTTTGTATTCACATCTGTGGAGAAAATCAGACCAGATAGTCCCCTAAATTGTGCTTCCCTGGAGTATTTCAACTTCTGTCTAATGTTGCATTTCATTTCTCACCGACAGCATAACATATAATAACAAGGCATAACACTATATGAAAAATTGGTTCTTATTTTAATTAGGAATTCCTCTGGATGTCTAAAGGGCTCTTAACAGAAGCTGTGTCTTTTGGGGCCTTTGATGTCAAGTCCATTCTTTCATGCAATTTTCACCTATGGAGAGGAAATCATCCTGGTTCAAACACTGGCAGTATGTCAGAGGTATTTCCAGGGAAACATTTTGAGAAAGTCAGATCTGTTGAAAAGAAATATGAAGAAAAGGGGTAACAAAACAGAAGAAAATAAGTTGAAAGGAACACAGTCTAAAAATGAGCTAGGAGTAGGATAAAAGGCCATTTGGAAGATGGCTGAAATACTTCAAAAGACTGAAGAAAGAACAACGAACAAAAATGTAGAGGGGAAACAATGCAAAGCATTAAGCAATAAAGAGAAATGAGCAAAGTTTTTTAAAAAAGAAAAACATTAAAAGTAGAAAAGAGGAAAGAATTAAAGATATGAGAAAAAGCATATGAATGGATTGAGAGCAAAGGAAAAGATGAAAACAAGAAGGGGATGGATATGTAAATTTATTTGGAGAGAGATTATGTCCTTTAACATTATCATGTGGGCATTATGTGAGTTTTGCTGACACCTTCAAAGTGAGCAAGGGGGAAAAAATGGAAGACAGGTACTATGCTTTGGACATCAAAGATGTGTGAATATTCATGAATCATAAACCGTCGGTAAACCTGAGTGGTTCAAAACTGACAACATCAAGTTTTGGAAACGGGCTTGTGAGATACTGTTTGTGTCAAATGGAAAACAGATATATTGTGACCAGTGCCAGAGCTTGGCTTTTTGTTTTGGTGGAGAGAATCCATATTTCCTGCCGCTCTAGTCAGTGGTTATAGTCTTAGTCTGGCCTTTCTTTTATAAATTCTATAAAGGGAATGAGGTTCAAAATCAGTATTGTTTTTGAGTTTGAGAAGATATGTGTTTCTTCAAAGGTGTACTTCAAGTAATCCTGGCCTTACCTAGACTCATTGAACCCTAAAAATTAAGCTGGAAAAATTCTTTGAAGACTGAGATCAGTGTGCTTAGCAGAAAACCTCCTAGGCAATACTAGGGTAGCAAATCTGATATGTAAGATCAGTATTGCACAATATCTCAAGATATTTGCATCTTCCATACCATTCCTCAGCTGATCTGAATGCCAGTTTGAAATGGCCCTATGTGTGAACTTCCTTTCAGCACAGGACAGTTGTTTTTTTACCCAGAAAGTTCTGGCACAACTCTAGCAGTGAGTGTAACAAAGATATGCCGCTACTTGGAAAAGGATGTTCTTTCTTGAGGAAGGAAACACTTACATTTTAGACATCAGAGCTCAGTGTTAAACTTTTGAAGGTATCTTAAATTAGAAGTGCTGAGTTATTCCTAAATGACTCAGATTATTTACCTGTTTTAACATATGTCTAATATCTGAATTTTTGATCTTCTGCAGTTTAAAATTTAGGCCAAAATTTATCACCAGGTCTCCATAATGCTAAAAATCTATATAAAATCATGTGAAAAACTTTACATTATTTATTTTTACACAATTTATCATATAAATAAACCACGCTTGTATAGTAAACAAGAACCATTATCCCCTTTTAGAAAAGTCAGATTTGAGGTTCTGCTGGTTGAGGGAGAACAAAAGATGCAAAAAATCTTTATTTTAAAAAATGCAAAAAATCCCGTTTTCCTAAACCCGCAAGGAATAGAATAGGGCATATTTCATTGCCAACATCTTTTAGATTTAGACATAATTCTGCCCAGATGGTTCTCTTTCTAGGCTATTCTTCAGAGCTGCACTCCTTTTTCAGTCCATTACCTTCACTTTATCTCTAGTTTGTGCTTTCCTGTGGCTTCTGCTGCTCACGTAAGCTCCTCTACTAAAAATATTTGCTCTAGAACTTTTTGTATACGTGCCTGGTATGCACTTCGCTATGGGCCAGAAATTCATATTTTAGAAGCTGCAAATTTTCCCCATCTTTTTGCACCTTAAAAGAATTTCTTATGTTTGTTCCATTCCAAATGAAGAACACTTGTTCTTTCAAAAGCATTTTAGCAAATTGTGCTAGTACAGCGAACGTCACTGTTATGGGTTACTTGGTCATTTTGATAAGGGTTATCTACGAATATTGCCAGTTTTCCAATAGCTTCTCTCAATGCTTTCTAGTGAAAAACTGAGAAAGAAAAGACTGAGCTTTACATGGAAGTTGTGAGTTAACACTGGATAAAGCACTGGTCTGGTGGGAAGTAGCATCAGATCAAGAATTAGGTCTCTAAGAAAGTTGCTGAATCCTTTCATGCTTTAGCTCACAAGATAAAAATGCAAATGATAGTTTTTTCCTGTTATTTACATTGGCCTTTTAAAGAGTTTCCTCTTTCCCATAAATATTTGGGCAAAGTAAACCCCGGTATATCTTTGGTTATCTTTTGCCCATATCTGAAAGCAAACCTAACACACACATTTCAAGGCCATTCTCCTTATGCTGCAGTATAATGATGCAATATAAAGTTTGAAGTAGAGTGAATCACAGACAAGTTCAGGAACACAGATGAGTCTCTGAAGAATATCTTACCTGCCTGCAGTTTACTTAGGAACAGGCTCCCTCATGAGGTAATTTCTCCTGCTAGAGAACTAGGTGGAAATGCCCCAAAACCAGCCTGTCTCTGACATATGAGGATTTCAGTTATTCATGCAGGTTGGGATTAAGTGGAAATGTTTAAATGCAATATACCAGTAAAAGAAATAAATCATTAGTGTAGCTTAATTTAGTGTTCTACTCTCTACCTACCTCAGAATAGGGTTCATATTTTTACAGTCAATACATTTCAATTAATATTGGGAATATTTGTGCAGTGAATGTGTGCTCCATGGCCACCTAAACTTTAATGCTTTGATGCTTTGATTTCTATTACAGAGTCACTGTTCTTGTTGAGAAATGGAAAAGAGCTCTGTAATGTATCTGTGCAAAGTACTTAGTTTGTAAAGACTTCAAAATTGTTTTCTCTAAATCTCTACAGCTTTTTGAAGCACATGCTGCTGTAGAGGCAAAGTACATTTTTTTTTCTTTAAAGAGACCTTGACAGTTCATCATGCTTTTGAATAACAAGTGGTTGATCATGTACCTTAATTACAAGAGCAAATTGAAGGCACTTTTCCTATTCATCAAAATAAATCACATATTAGTTAACTAATGAAAAAGTCAACAGACAGAACAACAATACCCCATCAATGTTAGCAAACATGGGGGCAAAATCCTTAGCTGGTATAAATCAGCATGGCCCTAATCTCTTCAACTGGGTTGTGCCAGAAAATACCAGGTAATGATCTGACCTTTTTTGGGTAAACGTGTAGAGAATTATGTGCACTAATTTTCTTTTGAGAAATTAGGGGCCAATATGAACTGGTGTCAGATATTTAGATGTTGCTTTGCATCTGTCCTTTTAGATAAAACAATCATGTTGCTCATATAATGGGAGACTTTGACTTCTCTACTGGAGAATGTGATTTGCAATTCTCATTTTCCAAGCCAGCTTGATATGCTTACACACAGAGATTAAATGTCGAGGATCTGAAAGTTCAGTCATTAGGTGAAGTAAAGAGCTGTGATGCCACAGATATAGCATTTCGAGATCTAGATGAAAGATTAAAGACTGAAGTTACTCAGTGTACAAGAGGAAACATATTTCACACACGAGGGTAAAGATTTTCTTTTAGAGGAGTGAAATAGCTGTTGAAGATGCAGTGCTGGCTCACAGAAACCAGAATGTTTTCTCTAAACACTACTCAGGTCTCTTGTTTTTATTGTGGAGATTTTGTTGCTGAGAATCTCTCCTCTGCTGTAGGTGCTTTCCAGATGTACAAAGTTCCCATCTCTCCAAATATCATCAATAAACAGGGGTCAGAGGGAGGAAGTAACAACATGGATTTTCTATTTGAATCAATACATTTTCTTATAAAGGCAGCAGGGCAGAAAAATTATTTTGAAACAGGGAAAAAGAACAGAGGAAGCTTCAAGACAAATTAGTAAGGGCCAGCTGATGCAGAGAGGGACTGCAGAAGGGTGTGACAAGGTGACTTTTTGGGTTTGTGATAAAAAGGCAGGAAGAGTTCAAAAATGGGGCAGAACAGAGGTAATAGGAAGGGCAAGTCTCCTGCTGAAGGGCAGTAGCCACATGTCTTTAAGAAGACCTTCAGTGCATTTGACTATAAGAGTGTTATACCAGCACTTGCTAGAAGACCATTACTTGGAGGGAAAAAAAGGAGGGCTAAGTGATATATGATTGGGAAACGCCAGATTTCTGGAAGCTGTGTTGCTGTGAGTTTTCTGTGCTGTCATGCTGGCTATAGTATAATGTAAAAAGAGGTGAGGGGGAATAATGTGTAGTACTTAAAGAAAGAAAAGCAGTGAAAGAAAGATACCCTAAATCACCATTATAGAGAGAAACATAGAGTGAACAAAAAGAATTACTTTATAGGTCATGCTAAGGGTTTGTCTGACCCAGGACTCTATGTCTATACATACTCATGTATAGAATACTCCCTTCCCCTGCGCATTCTTTCATTTCCTATTAATCTGCATGATAAAATGGGCTTTAGATGCTTTTCGTTTTTTTTACAGAAGACCTACACAAGTGTAGCAACTTTGTAAGGGTTAAGAAGAGGCAAGACTGAGGAAGAACAGGCTGAAGTACCTTCCATTCAGCATTCAGATCCCATATGTATGATCTTGAGTTTAAGCAATGGACTTCTTCACAAAACATATACTTGACTGCTCTGATCACTTTTCCTCAAGAGCTTCTGGTTTCAGTGTATGCCACTGTCAGTGACTAGCTGTCAATACCTGGTGAACAATACCAATATCAACTTGTTTATAAAGGAAATCACCTATGAAAGAAGATGAATTTAAGGTAGCTTAGCTTATCAGCTCCACAAAACCACCGACCAAGTCTTAAAGACATTTCCTCTGAAGACCTCCTATATGAAAAATTATTTTTATGTATTTGCAAATGACTGTCAAAAGGTTTCAAAGATTGTTCCTGGGTGAGTGCCACATAATTGTGAAAATTTGTATAGGGGAGAAGTAGCAGGTTTGTTTAATTATTCTTTTCCCTTTGCTTTGTATGTCAGAAGCCTTGGCTTTGTTTATAGATCACTTTCTCTTTTGCAGAAAGGGGAAATATTTTAGACGCTGGTAATAATTGATGTTTGTGTGAAGAACAGCCCTTATGGTGTTTGGCTATCTTGAAATCTCCTTTTGGTTGGAGGACTTCTCCAGTCCTGGAGTAGAAACAATGCCCTAAGACTTAGACTATCAATCACACAGCATGAATAATGAGCAATGTCTCAAAGCAACAGTCACATTTGCATAAACCATTCATTCGGTTTATTTGACTATCCACCAAATTAATGAAAACCAAAAGGAATCCATGGATCATTTACAACCAGGAAGGAGGGCTGAAACTATTGAATAGATGACTTGTTGAAAAATATGTCCATGGCTCTGTCTTTCTAGAACAAAAAAGAGGAGGCAGGTTGGAGCAAAAACTACCAGGAAATGAGCTGCTTCTTGCCCACCCCAAAAGGGTTTCTTTCCATATAGGTGTTCTGCATTAGTCTATTTCTTCCTCTGGCTGTTGTTTTCAAAAGGGTTTGGAGGGAGAAAGAGGAAATCTGGGAATCCCCAGTTTGCAACAATGTGGGGAAAAGTAATTAGTTTTAATTGATTTTTTGCAAGAGGAGAACCAGAGGTAAACATTTTCAAGAAATATTAGTTTCCAGAGATGCCTGCACTAATCATTTTTTGTTTATAGTACACTATATGCCTGGGAAAATCAGTTACGGGAGGATCTCTTTAGATCCATTCAAAATAGGACAGTTTTCAAAGAAACTCAGAAAAATGTGTGATTGAATTCTTTCTGTTCCATTTCTCTTATTTTTCTCCTCTTAGTTGTGGAAGGTGCCGACAACCCTCTGCTGTGAGTCTATATTCAGTTTCAAGATAGTAAACTCTTCCAGCTGCCATGCCTAAGGACAAAACCTAAAATCAACAAATAGCTTATCAGGAGGTGCTTTTCACTTCTCCACTCCTGCCACTGCTCAGGCTTCCCATTTCTTGGGAACCTTTTTATCAGAAAAGAAGAAAAACTCCAAAACATATGCATCATTCAAATCTGGATGCAATTAATTTCATTAGGAAATTCGGTAATTCTGATGTAAGAACAATTCCATATAGGATAGAAAATCGAATAATATGTGTCTCCTTCAATATTTAAATTAAAGAAGCATGTCTCTGTCTAGTTACTGATTATTGCACTCTATTTTACAACAAAAAGCCTCCACCTGTTCTTCATAATTTGGCAATATGATATCAACAGAGATTTCATGCATGCCAAAATAATTACCCAAATTAAAAGATACATATTTATTGTTTTGGTAACTCCCATGAGCAAGGAGAGAGCACAGTGTACTTCAGATAAGTCAATCCCTATCAGACATGCCGGTGGTCTATGTCTCTGTGCAGTTCTTCAGCCTGGGCTCTTTCAAAATCTCAATATTTGACACTCACCATTGCTTAAACCACATGCTGATACTCCTGCCAGACGATTCCCTTCTTGCAGGACAGGAATGATCAGTGGGCTGTTCAGAGTCTCCCAGAGAGACCTTTTAACTTAAGGCCTGTGTCAGCAGGTTAAACAGATGGTTCTGTTCACCAGCCAACATCCTACACAGCAGTCCCTGTGAAGACACTAAGCCTAGCAGCTGACAAAATCTGGGGAGCTGCCAGAAGGGAGACAGGAAGGAAGAACCTCACTCAGGAAGCAGCTCGCTCACTCCTAGAGCAATCCAATCTTTTAAGATCTTCTTCATTGCTTCTAGGGTTCTTCTGGCAGCTGTTTTGTTGGGTGGGTTTTTTAAGGATTGTAGATGGAAATACAACATACCTGCTTCTCATGGAGCTTATCCTACAGGATTTGGAATATGGGAGCAGTGTCAGTTGAATGAAATGAGTCTGTCTCGTTGCATGTTCACAGAAGAGACCTTATGTTCAGAGCTGTTATTACTGTCCCTGACTTGTTTGGTTACTACTCTTTCTATACCTAAATCCCGTCAGAGTAAGCCTCTGAAATCCTAAACTCCTCTTTCCAAGAAAAAAACCCCAAAATAACACCTTTTCATATATTTTGGGTATTATTTTAGCAATAGCCATCTGATGCAATGTCCAGTTCCAGGAACCCAGAAAGGAAATGGCATAAAATGTACAGATTTCTGATTTTCAGCTTGAAGAGCACAGACCACTTTTCCTTTCTCTGAAGGCAAATCAAAGGCCCAATGATATAACTGTAATTTTTCTTGTCTTATTTCATTATATTCAGAGAGCAAAAACTGTGCAATCCAAATACCAATACTTACAATTACTTTTTAGGGAAAAGAATGTGTTAAAATAAGTCCCCATGAAAATCAATTGAATAATATTTTAAAAGTAACACAGTCATATAAAACAAGCTGTTCATAGATAGAAAGAAGGTGAGTTTCCTGACTTAAGTTGCTAGAGACATAGTTACTGGCATCTGGAAATTTCCTTGTTATTATGCATTCTATTTGTTCAACTAGATCACAAATGAGCTATTTACTTATATTTCTTTGCTGTTTATTCTGCAAAAAACCTGCTGAGGTATACCAGATGTCTGTCTCTGTTCTCTATGACTTTATTTCTCATACCTGCATTTGTCATGGCTTATTGCGTGCCTGACTGCCATTTCCTGTTGATTTATTGAGCAGTTTTACACAATAAATTTTTGTCATATTTGTTCTCCAGGCTGTTTCTCAGTCATCTCAAAGGATATGAATTCTAAGTTGTTCCTCTCTTAGTGTTCATGTACTGTGCCTCCAACAGCAGAAAGACAGAGAGGCTTTGCCACCATTTGCAGATGTGCATACATGTCCAAAGCTTTAAGTCACCATTAGTGAACTGTCATTTTCATCTATATTTCTTTTCCTTCTGAAGCAGGGGGTCTCATCAATACATCTTCTTTTGTCCTCCCAGAACTCACACGTGTTAAATCAGCAAAGCACAAATGAGAACATTATGGTTGAAACCAACAGGAGATAAGAAGAGGAGTATCAGTAAAACAAATAAATGTAAATGAGTCACCAGGGGAATGGCAGATCTGGGGAAGATTCAGGTTACCTGAGGTCATACTCTGTCCTTAGAAAGTCTCCCTCCCTGCTGCAGAAGCTTGGATTCACAGCTCTGCTCTGTCTTCTTTCCACCAGCTCAGTATAGGTGTCCATGGCCTCCTGACCTCTCTCATTGTGTTTCTGATGCCTATTCCACAGACCTTAATTAATGCTGCCTTTCTTGCCTGCTTTTTAAACTGCAACCCCCCTGCTGTCTTTACCTTCCAGGAACCAGAACTTTACTGTCAAAATTTGTTTTCTTTTCCTAATAAACCCGTCCTCTGTGCTTTTTGTTTTGCCAGTGCAATATGCCCTGACACTCTAGTGCTTGTGAGCAGATCAGTTGGCTTTGGTGGAGCTGCCCCCTTCCCATTTCTCATTGTCTATCACTGCTTCTGAAGGTCAGGCAAACTCAGCCTCCAATTTCCCTATTGAATCTATCAGTTAGTTTTCAGTGGCAATCCTTCAACACTGGTAACTTGCCTGATTTAACCTTATCAGATGCAATATTCATGCTAAAAGAAATAAAATGCTTCTGGTTTTAAAGCTAAGGCATTACAGAGTAATGTACATAGTAAAATACACTGCTACATCAACTATAGTCTTCAACTTTTAGCTTCACATGTGCTTGTCACATTTTAAATTAAGTCCTAAAGCTGTATGTTTCTCTGAGAAAGTTTGGTGTCTGCATGAAAATTCAAAGAACCCCTGCTGGTGATAAGGCTCTGAATTGTGTGTAGAACCAAAGCCCTTAGAGGTATCGCCAGTATCACAAAGAAAGGACTGCCCTACTAGTAAATCTAGAAAATAAATGGAGTCAGAATTATGTGAAGAATTTTTCAGGAATCCAGAATAATGTGAGGAATTTCAACTGATCTCCAGGTTGCTTTCAGATGGACCTGCTCCACACCATACTTGCCCTTATTCCAACCATCCAGCTCCTTTTTTTAACACTTCAGTGCATTTCTCTGTATTCTTGGATGCTGTATAGATGATAAAATCACCCAGCTGTATTTGCTCTCTCCCTAGCTAGGTACTTATCTGAATCTTTTACAACCATCTGCTACTTTCTCAGATAGGTAATGGAGCAGAACCTCAGCAAAAAAACAAAACAAACCAAAACGAAACACCCACGACAACAACAAAAAACCCCAAAACACCACAAAAGAAAAAGCGCCTAACTTAGAGATTTCAGTTTTATCCTGAGCTTAATGAATAGTTTTATAATCTATGATTTTTTAGGTTTAGCACCATGAGACCTGAAGGGCATGCTATCATGGAAATTTCTTTCCCCTGCTAGAAGTGGCAGTACTTCTAAATATTCATGACATCGTTATACAGTTTATCAATTCCAAAGCTTTTAATTTAGAGCACATTTCAGTCATGTATCACTTGTAGCCAGGAGTGGTTTTATTTCTTTTAACATTTGAATCCGAAGTATGCAGAATGGATAGACTGTGAATTTTAAGCTCCTCTTGTCTCTCCTCAGATTCTTTCACTTGCACTATTTTGTTTTGATTTCTTAAACAGGTTTTGCTTTTGAGCAACCAATCAATGCAATTCAACAAGATATAATAGGAAAGCAGTTCCCAACTGTTACTTTCCATTTTTCGCATCTGTAGTGCAATTCATTAGAATAAAATCTCCAGGCTTGAATGATAGTCTATTTAGGGCATGAGATAGGTACTCGCCTATGAAAACTCAAACTACTACTCAAAACTACTCTAGCTTAATCAACAGAAACAGTTGTTTGCTTGAGTTACACTACTGCAAGGAGAAAATGAAACTTAGCCAAAACCAAAGAGAAAAATACCTTTATAGCTTACTGGCATCCAAACTTTTAGCTGTTCTTGCGACTTTTCAGTCCAGATTCAGAGATGGGATCTATGGCTGCTTCTCTCTTGAATGCTTTTCTTTTTTATTTCCAAGAAGATATGGTTACATTGGGTGTTTGGCATAGGTGGAGAGCAGCTGCTGAATGTTGCTATATGAATATAGGCAGCCACAGGAACCCCATGACTGTTTTCCCTGGAACCACAACAGCAAAGCTGTTATAAGAATCTAGGGGATAAGAATACACTTTTTGTGTCCTGTGGATTCTAGCTATCTTTATCTCAGTTTATTTTTGACTGACTAGCCTGGGAATGTGAAAAGTAAGGACTTTCCAAGAAAAAGAAATTGATGCAGCAAGTTGAGAGAGAGTATAACTGAAAGGTGTGATAATCTTGAGATTTATTCTCTATTTCACTTTGGGGCATAACAGGAACTCCACTTTCCAGCTGTGTTTTGGTAAGTAGAGAAAGGTTAAGAGCAGTGTTTAGAGGGCATGTGTAGTTATGCTGTTATTTGTCTGCTTGCCTAATTTTCCATCAGTATCACTTGAATGCCTTCATCTGAAATCAGGTGCATAAATGAAGGGATGTCCACTGTCCATTTGTCTAAATGGCATTTGAAAAGATACATCCATATTACAGATAAAGAATTAAAGAATAGAAGTTGTTGAATTGTGTTGATAAAAGGCCAGAGATGGCTTCCAACTACTGAGAAGCAGAAGCCGAGAGAAACATTGCGTGTGAAACAAAACGGGGGGTAGCAGCTTATAACAGAACTGCTGATCAAGACTGAAATTACTGTAACATAAACATGTTGCAAACATCAAATAAGAGTGTAAAATCAGCCAAATTGAGCCCAATTGGAAAGAGCAAAGAGACAATGGCTGTTTATTAGGAAGGGGATGAAGGTGGCAAGGGAGAAGACCTTGGGAGGGAATAAAGATGTAAGAAGAGAATATAAGCGGTAGCAAATCATGTGATCAGATCTGACTGGGAGACAATTGTTAGAATTTTAGTGCTACAGATATTACACATTTGTGATTAGATTAGATTTTGATGCAATTGGTCACTAATCCTTTGTTTCTGTGACAACTGTGTCTATTCTGCAAATACAGACAAATCTGCATTGCACCAGATCACCAGCATCGTGTCAGATCATCAACAATGCCTCAGTCTGCTTTTCACCTGGAGAAAGTTTATTTCTGAATCCTTTAGGATCTTCTTAAAAAATGTTAAGCTGTAGCATATGGATCTCCGTATTATTGTTGAGGGCTGTTACTTTCTGTAGGTTTGACTTTAGGAATTGCAATGGTTTTTTTACAGCAGAGCAGTGACAAATATTCTTCAAGATGCCTTGTCCAGTTAGAGAGAGAATGATCTGTCCTACTACCTCAGCTGCTTTTAGGCTTTCTAAGGTTTAGCATATATTCTTGCTGTTGAGGGTGACCTTTCTTTGGCACAGACACTTTGTCTCCACTCTTTAAAGACGATTGCCTGCTCTTTTGGAAGTGGCTGTCATGCAGCACAAAGACCTCTGAAGTCCCTTTGCAATCCATGAAGAGATTGGTTTATTTACTGTCTTCTATTGATTATTACTTAATCTTAGACTTCTTCCCTCAAGGAAAAGAAAATAATCTTTGTGCAGTTTCTGGTTTGTTCTGTGGCCAGAGAGAAGAAAAAGCTCTGATGCAGCTGACTGAAGAGGCTGTTCAGCTTTGAATCAAAGTGCATTTGTTTTCATTTTCTAGCTAAGTTTCTAGCCAAAAGATTTATCTTGAGCTAAAGTGTAGTGAAAATTGCCAGGTTGTTGATGTCCCTAGAGATAAATTTTTCTGTTTACTTGTAGGGCAGATGCAACCAAGGCAGCTCTGGCACACGATGTTCCCTAGATCTGTTTGCCTGGTTGTAAAGAAGACTTGAGCCCCCATTAGGCAATCAGGACTAACCAGTGTTGTTCAGTGCTCTCCGCTAAAGCCATATCTGTGGTTCCCAGACTGCTATTTTTTTAACACTTTGGGTTGGTGCCAGTGGTAGGGTTGTTGTAAGCAACATGTAAGCCATGCGCAGAAGGAAACATTTTATTTTGTCCCACTGTGCTGAACAGCCAATGAACGGCACACATGTACACAAACCCCACAGTGTCCTGCACAACTGACTTAGAAAGGAATGAGAGCCCTCAGACAGGACAGAAATTTCTTTTTAAGCAGGAAGAAAAAACTCCCGAACAATAGTCAGGTTAGTTCCTGAGGAGCAAAATTGAGAATGCCAACTTTCCTGTGCTTTTACATACTAACCCCAGTGCTTCTACCCACTGCAGGGGTTCCTCACAGGCTTCTCATGGCTCTGCTCTCTCTCAGTTCATTCTCATGCCCCCTGACCACCCACTGAGCAAGAAAAGCTGTAGGTACAAGGATCAGAGCTGAGAGGTGCATATGCTGACAAGTCACTTAATAAGTAAACTGCTGTATGGATATTGGCAGGTCACACACAACAGATGATGGTTCAGCTCATGCTGAAGCCCTTTTCCTCCTGGGAAGAACTCGCTTGGCTCTCTTCTCAATCCATCCAGGCATCAATTCGTATGACATTTTCAGGAACATAATTATTGCTGTGGTTTCTACTACTTTGTCAAATTTGCATCTAGTTAGCGGAGAGGTCCAAAGGTTCAGAAAAAGAAAATGGACGGATAAGCAGACAGAGACTGGTGAAATTTTTGGTTTTTTAAAACAGGCTTTAAAAAAAAAAAAAAAAAATTAGAGGGGAAACCAGGAAACTAAAAGTACTGGTCTAATTAATGACAATTTTTTTGTCCAAAATTAATTTTTAGCTGTGCTTTGTATTTAATTACGACAAGGAATTTAAGAAAAGAAAGAATTTTCAATATATCCTGTAGATTTTGTTCAAAGTTTGTGACAAAACTGTATATTCTATGTCCTGAGAAAGATAAAAGCAGATCTGAACAGCTTGATGCAGTATTTCAATCTCATAAATATGAAACACAATTCATTATCCATAATTATGAAGTACGATAAAGAATAACAAATATTTCTATTTCTATAGTTGGGGTTTTGTTTTTCATTATTTTGTGTGTTGTGGTGTTTTGTTTTAATTTTTTTTTTTTTTAGATAAACGATGGTTCTAGAGGGCTTTTAATTACACACTTTTAATGTACACTAACGAAGAGCTCCCTTGCATCTAGAATAATCCTGCAGATAGCCGCAAAGTTTTAAAGGAGCTTTTCTTTCCTTCCCTTGTCTTTCAGAGCCAAATTTGGTAGGCCTTCTACCTGACATTTCTGGAGCCAGAAATCCTTTATTTCCTGACAGAGGGGTCAATCCTCTCGTCTCTTCCTGTCTCCATGCCCTCTCCTGGGCAGATGGGAATCGCAGAAGTGCTTAGCACTGTCCCAGCTCTGCTCTTAGCTCTGCTAAGAATGGTTGCTGATGCCAAAGGCTGTAGCTGAACTGGACAGTCTTGAAAACCCCATCCCTTGTCATCAGCCCTGTATTACCTGTATGTGTATAGAAGGAAGCAGCGCAATTCTTCTGACCAGAAGCTCTATCAATATACTATAGCAAAACCCATGTGGATAGAGTCACGAATATTTCCCTAATCCCAGCTAAGTCTTTAACCTCTCCTGGTTTTATTTCAGTTTTATATCCTTGAGGTCATAGGATCCTGCCAGCGGAAAGTAGAGGGAACTCGCCCTGAAGCTCTCACTGTGGGAGTGATTTGTTGATCAAGACATATGAACAGCAAATGTGGCAATTTCTCCTTTAATCCACTTACTTATTAATACTTGATTCTCTTTCAGTATTGAATATTAAAAAGCAAAAAGCTGCAAGACATTTGCCCAGGAGAATTTTTCCAACCCCCAAATCCGCTTTTCTCTGCAAGTTATTAAACATAACTTTCAGCAAAAGATTGGTAGTGATTCTTTTGGACAGAATTTGCAATCTCTCTCTCTATTATCCAGATGCCCTGCCTTTAGAAGAGTGCTGTGCCTGTGCAGTGGTGCCTGGAACCAGCAGGGCTCTTCTGACATAGTCAGTGAAACCTTCTGCAACATCATGGATTAAGTGCACATCTGTGAGTTAAGAGTGTATTTACTGCAGTGGAACAAGGACCTGAAGACAGCTCTTTCCAGTTAGTGCTTTCTGCTGGAGTACATGAACTCCGGATGATGTGCTAGAAAAGGAACCACCTGGCTGTTCAACCCATTCCCATCTCCCCCTTTCTCTCACTATCCACAGCACCTGTGCTACCAGCTGTGCAAGTGAGAAATTGTGCCAGCCAGTCCAGCTAGGATTCTGGTCAGCATTACATGTGTTGTTATTGCATTTCTCTCTCCTTTTTTCCTTTCTTTCCATTTTTTTTGTGGGTGAGGGGGTAGAAGGACTATCTCTTGTGTACTTGCTTTACAAGTCCTCACTTTCCTTGCAGCAGAGAAGTTTCCAAGCAGACCTTTATAACCTAAATCATTTTACTCATTAGCTTAGCAAGACATTTTCACAGCCAAGTCTTCAGCAATGGTACCATTTAATTTTGAATGTGCCTGAACTCTCTAAGCCTCTCATGTTTAATATGAACATTCCTAGGCCATGGCTGTGACCAAGCACTGATTTGGAATGTCCTGCCAGGTTGCAGGATCATAGGGAGCTTGATGTGGGAGGCAGCCCCTGAGTGAATAACAAGTTAAAACTGGTTCCACAACAGAGCTGGAGCTATGTGTGCACAGGCGATCTTCTACAAGAAAGGAAGAGCTGGAGGACAACTCTCCTTGACTTAAAGCCAGGAAACCCTACAAGAGTGTGAACACCTCCTCTGTGAACCTGGCAGCCAGGTAAATCCCAGGCAAAGATGATGTACTGTAGCTTATTAATACAGGAATATAGACCTTAAATCCTGATTAAGCTACTTGTTTCTGTTCTTTCCTGTACTCACCTTTTTTTCGAGGGGGAGTGGGGGTGTACTACTTAAAATCTCTCTGCAGTTTATGTGGTTTGAATCTTATTCTTAGATATCTAATTCACTATGTGTAGTGAGCAAGGAGGTGGGAGAGAGTGAAAATCAAGACTGTAAATGTAGGTGGACTCATGGACTATCTCAAAATACCTAAAATAATGCTATTAAACTATCTTGCCTAGCATAGGTCACCTTTTATGTCTACTAACTACATATGGATGCCTCTCAAGCTTCAAGATGTCTAAAATGTTGGTAGATCCTTAAATATAGACATATGGATCCCACTGTGGAGGTTTGTATCTCTGTTCTGGGTTTTGCTTCAGTGGTCTAAAGTCTAACTTCCTGTGGGATTGGTGAGCAACTCTGCAGGCCTTTCTTGGATAGAGCCTTCGTGGTGTTACTGCTGCTAATAAGGATAGAGTATCCCTCAAGTTCTCTGGTACACTCCAGAGAAGCCCCTGTTGCTAGGAGTGATGACATTTCTCATTTAATAAAAATATCCAACTAACAGCAGAGAAAAAAATCTGATTTAAATGTCCTGCACTAGTGCCTCCAGCAGCTACTTGCTTCATGATCTCATTTACATCTCTAACAAACTCTCCCTATTAGAACCATTTCTGTCATGAGTGTCTTGGGGAAAAAAGGTGGGTTTGAATTTTTTCCCCCCATGGGAATCCTTGACCCAAGAGGGCCTGCTGAGTTAGGAAGAGGAATTTCTAAAAACCTCTGTGAGAAGCACAATGACTAAGGAAGGAAAAATGCTCAACATGCTAGAGAAAGCAAAGAGAGTTCAGGCAAACTTCAAACTCAATAAAAAATTGGGGGATGTGATTAACTTTTATGGGTTTTTTACTTTCATATGTGTCAGTGTGATTTATTCAAAATTTGTTTCTTCAAAGTTTTTTTTAAGGGTGTGTGAATAACAACAAGTGAATTAGTGATGTTTATTCAAGGGAATGTTTGTAAAGCTGCTGTATTGTGTAGATACTGCTGCATCTAAGCATTACTTTTCAATTTTATTTTAGTATAAATTAACTTCTTTCAAGTGCCTTTAAAGCTAATAATCCTAAAAGAATTAAGATTAGAAAGTAATGCTATCAGTGACAAAGCTCATAAACGGCTTTTTATCACTGCAAACTGGTGAACTAGATCCAGGATAATTGGAGTAAATGGAATATACCTATTCTTCAGCCAGGTATCCTTTACTCTACTTTACATTAATTACTTCAAGGTTTTGTTCTGGTCAAATATCATTTGAGTGGCTTGTCTGCTTCTTTTCTGAAAGGCTGAGCAAATGTCAGGTGAGCTGCTTTGAGAAGTCAGAAAGGGTAAATCTGCAGCAGTCCAGATAAGGACGGGCAGAGCAAGTAAATAAAGAGACCCGAACAGTTGCCACCAATGATCATTTTTGGGTGGTTCTAGGGAGATTCAGGCAGGATTTTCCCAAAGAAAGAGGGACTTTGCTTTCTGGAAGGAAAAAATGTTTACTTTGAAAATTATGCTCGTTTTTTACTAATGGATAGCTCAGGTTTGCTGGGGGAGTACAGATTTTTTTTTTTTTAACTTTTTGTAGGAAGTCTGTAACTATTTTAAAGTTGTTTTAAAGTCCAGGGAAGGCTGGTCTGCCCCAGGCTTCTCTGAGAACACACCTGCACAAAACAGATGCTATTTTGATTATAGACCTTAATAGTCCTTTCCAGAGAGACAGCCTTCCCTAGTAATTCCACATTCAGAAATTAAAGTGTAACGTGTATCAACATGATTTAGTACTCTTATTAAAGCCCTTTAGAGCCCCTCTAGTGCTGTAAACACTAGCTAAAGACCCCTGACCTAAAGAAAAAGGAGTATTCATTCAAGTAGGAGATCTCTGTCTGTCTCTGCTGGGAAATACTGGTTTACAACCCAAAGATAGAAGCAGATTTTGGGACTGCACCCCCTGTTTTCCTGCCAGCTTTTGCTCTGTTGTAGCTCAGAGTGCAGCAAACTTGCATCCTGTAACAGCTGCTGCATTGTCTTTCCTTATATTGTGCATCTCCATGAGGTACAAAGAGCTCATCTCTTTTCTCCAGTTAGTTGAAATATTTGTTCTTATCTGGAAAACAGGATTGCATTCAAAAGAGAACAAATCAAAGTGTTAGGGCAACCTCTTCTTCTCTCCTCTGCCTCTCCAGTCTGGATTAGTTTAGGTAAGGAGAATTATTCCCACATGATTTTGTGCCACACAAGACAAGCAGGAAGAGTGCTATGGGGTTTAGGTTTTGAAGGCATGAGAATAAATGTACTATTGCTCTACGGAAAAAAGTAGGAGAAAGGAAATTTTAACAGTTTGAGAGACTGGTACAATACACGTTGGTTTTTTTCCTTCCTTTTGATCCAGTGCAAAATAAAAGAAGAAATTAAGCTCTGTGAGACAGAAGGGGAAATTCTGACAAAAGTCTTCTGAAACTGAGCACAAACTTTTCCTGTCTTCTTTTCTTCCACAGTTTATTTAGGAAAACAAAATGTTTGCAGTGGCCATGGCATAGTGCATTTATCCAAGTTCAGCCAGCTTTTACTTTGTGTTCTTGTGGCATTCCTGGTGGGAAGTAACTCAAAGAGTCTATTTCTTCCCTGTCCTACACCTCATTTACTGAGCAGATCTTGCATCTGGCAGACAGATAAATTGTAAACCAACAGATTTTAGGGAGGTTTGGTGCCGTGATCTATGCATTTATCAGCAATTCAAATGGAACTAGTTCTTTTACCCATCCTAAAAGTTTGCTGCGTTAGTGCAGTACCTCAGCCAGTACTGAGGACCTGTGCAACTAAATGGAGTGAAATAGGTACTTGAAGATTCACATAATGTATCAACCATTTTTGTAACTTAATTCAGGGCATGATCTATACAGCTGACATCAAAAGCCTTTCATAGCTGTTCTTTAATTTCAGTTTCAGTAATGAATATAGATCCAATTAGAAGGGAGCTGATACATGTTGAAAAGAATTAACAATACCCCTAATTTCCATGTTGAAGTAATGACTGCTATTATAGACTTCTTGATTTTAATCAGATATTCTCAAAAGTGACAGTGGATTTGGATTCATAATGCTCAGCTGATGCTACAAGTCACACTCTCTCATGTTCTCTGTCTGTATTTAAAAAAAAAAAAATAAATCTTGCAAGTACAGAACAAAAGCTTCTTTAATGTGCTACATATCTTTTTTGGCACATTAATGTTTACCCAAGAAGCAGATCACAAACAGCACGTCAGTGGTTGTGGAGGTTTGCACTAGGTGACCCTGAGCACCATCTATGTGAGACTAAAGTTGAGTCAGGCTTATTGTGAGTCTGATATGATTTTTGAGGGCTGTGTGGCACTATCTTCAGATCAGACCAGGGACTCTTGGTTCAAAGCACTTTGCCTTCATGGTATAGAAAGGAATGTTGGAGCAGCTGTCACAACTTAATGTCATGATGATTTATCCAGTTTTACATCACAATCTACACAGACTAAGGGAAAAATGCCCCTGTGAGTGGTCTCTTTCAGCAGGTGGTAATGTACCTCTTTCAGAAATACATGGTGAGCTAAACCGGGTAAGAGCCTGCCAGTGATACAGGATTACTTTGTGTCCTCTATGTGAAGCTTTGTGTTAGAAACAGCTCTGTCTCCAGGATTGCTCTAATTTCTATGGCTTGGGCCAGAGGGAAGAAAGAAATTTGTGTACATGCAATACACAGGGAATGAATCTATTTATGCAGGTTTACATCTCATCCATCTACCCTCATGGTAAGGTCTGAGTATGCTTCTGATAATGCCTATATTGACTGTGCTTTGCCTGTGCCTTTCTATAATGACTAGGATTTGGTACTGCAGGGAAGCCACATGAGCAGTTGCACTGCACCTTTTTCATATGGGCAACATGTCAGGCAATGATGTGAGGTCTCTTCAATTTGACTTGCTTTCCTGACATTTTTCAGTTGGTCTGTACATCAGGCTTCAGTACATGTGGGAGCAGGTGGGAGATGCAGTACCTTGTGTAGAGACACTGGAGAATATTATATTTTCTGAAGCAATAAAGTCACAGAGTTTAACCGGGCAAATAAAACTATTTAGAGAAATTGAAAGTGTACTGGTTTGTTGTCACTGAAGAAAAGTTCCCCAAACAGTCTCACCTTTTAATAAGTGCCTGACTGACGCACAAGCTCAAAATGGGAACTACTGCTAGTGTCTGGCAACAACATCTATAATGCAATATAGGATACATCTATCCAAATCTGCTTTGAAGGATACCTTGCATGCAGTTGAGCTGCTAATCTAAGCATGTATTAGTCACAGAATTTTAATCAAGTAGCTTGAATTAGAAAATTTCATCAGCAGGGACACAATCCCTAAATTGAAAGAGAAATTGCATGCTGCTGAATGGATGTATTTTTTGTGTTCAGATTTGGCTCCATTTGCAAATAGATTTGGGATATGCTGTGTTTATTCCAGTTATGAAGCATATCAGAGTTCTTTCTGGAATGTGCTTCCTTCCTCTCAGCAGGTGTTGTACCTTACAATTAATGCTGCTTAGCCTAGTGTTAGCATTCTTGCTTCTTTCTGTTTCTATGTTGTTGCTGGAGAAACTAAGATAAAGGAGCCTGTGCTTATTATCTGAGATAGTGGAAAGATGTCCTGGCGTGTGTCTTGGTCCAGAGCCAGCCCTGAAACTATACCACATGTAGAACAGAGGGTAGTGGAGACATGTGGATGTAGTGTCAGAAAACAAAGTTGGGAAGTGGCAGCTGCATTCTGAAGCAGTGCTAGGAAAGGAAGCATTGAAACTATCTTTTTGTTTAATAATACTAATGTATGATCCTACATCTCTGGTATTTAGCAGCCATGACACTTCTATATGTGACATATTTACTGTATTAAACTTATGTAACTTGATCATATCTACGGTTGCCCAAGATACGTATGGGAGAGAAAATATTAAGCTAAGTATTTTTGAAGCGGGTTTGATTGGTGGTTTTTTTGTGTTTTTTTTTTGGTTTTGGTTTTTTTTTTTTTTTATACCAAGCAGAGTGAATATGTTTGAAAGCAAAATTTCTGAAGGAAGATAAATCCTTGATATGTGCTGATATGAGCCTGTAATGGAAACTCTTAATTCCTCAATATGCTTCCTTCCTCTCAGTTCCTTATTTCATGCTGCATTGTGCACAGCATCAATTCAACTGTGTTTCAGTAAATTTCTACTTAACCACTTCTCAGCTGTTATGAATTCTAAACTTTTTCTGTTTCCCACTGTTCTCCAGTTCAAAACTGCTTTGTAGTTACTTAAAATATTTGCCTAGAGTATATTTAAATTAAATCTAGGTTGTTGGGGGTTTTTTGTCCCCAAATTCTTTGAAGAAAGAATGTTTTAGTATTAATATCTTTGATATTAAGGGCTTATTTGGCTTGCCAGCAAATTCTTTTAATTTGTGTTTTGCTACTTATTTAAAAATGTAAAAATCAGTTCCAGTTTGAAGATGCTAAACAAATATTTGGAAAGAGTTAATAAACATTAATTTGTGTTTAGATGCCTGAAAATTTAATTAATTGTTGCTGTTAAAGGTTTGCATCTCAGGTCTTGTTTATAGCATGATTTATAAAGGTACGTTTACATTGTGTTTTGATGATCTGTCCCTCCTGATATTGTGGCCGTAACATGTGGCAGGTCATCTATTATAACCGTACCAACTATTTAAAAACTTGTCTTCTGTATAAGGAGAAAACTCCTTAGCCATCAAGTTTTAGTAATTGTTTCTGTTCAGTACTGGTCCTCCTTATCCTCATCATAATAATTTATTCAGTAACCCAGCACAGCAGGAGAAAAAAAGAGTGGATGAAAACACCAAGATCACAGATGAAAAAGCACCATTAAAATCCTGTCTTAGCCAGGAAGGCAGGGAAGACTGAAAAGCTTGGCTGTGAAACTGCCAAATTGGTTTATGCATAGAATTAAAAAACATTAATATCTGTTGCTGCTCCATTTCATACCTAAACCTGTGACCATTTCTTTCTTAGGCACCTCTGATAGTGTTGTGCTATGATAGGCATTTCCTGTGCATTCCTTTTCATAGTCACTGTATCTCTTGAAACAGCGCATCCAAAGAGAAGGGCAGAGCTCACAGCCATTTCCACAATCCCCCCTGTGGTTGCTGTCTGAGATAGTGGCTAGGTCACAGACCACTACAAGCAGACTTGCCAAGAACCCAGTCCAAGACCCAGGCTTCCCAGCAGAGACCAAGTGTCGTATCGCCTGAAGCACCAGCAAGTGCGCAGTGTGCATGGATAGAAAGATTATATACAGCCTGCCCTATAAGTTTGTGTGGGGCAAACCCTTTACTTGAAAAAATACGCAGAAGGAATTTTCCCTAAAAAAAAATTAAAATAAATCCCCAAAACCCCAGACTTGGAGGAGGTAGAAGCAATAAGAAATGTAAATGCAGACTTAAATAGTTGTACTGGAAACCAGGTTTTAGAAGCTGCAAGTATCAGTGTATGTACACAAATTCTGTGATTCAGGTTAATTTTAGGGGTTTACCTTCAGGACTCATGTAAAAAGGCTCATTGTCCTTGTCTCTCTCAAAAGAAAGTGAACTGAGGCAAAAGAGGATGAGTCTGGACATATCAGTTCTATTAGGTCAATCTATCCTGACCTTTTCAGCTTGAAAATGTTGTGATCATCGGACTGTTAATATTTGTGCATTTTTTTCTGGTGGTAATGTCTTCTCCTCAGCTAGAGAGAAAAGTAAGACCTTTGTCAAAGGAGTTTTTTGCCCTTTTTTTTTTTTTCTTCTTTTCTCTCCTCTGCTCAGCAAATAGAGTTGAGACTGTAGGTGGTATTTGTTTCAGATGTGTGCTTTCGAAATGATGATACATGGTTTAATTTTGCTATGATGCAGCCTCGTGGAATCCTGAAGAAATTACTCACGGTAGAGAAATGCAGGCCAATGAATGCTTGCAGGATCAGGGGCTGTTTCTGTTCTTTAGTCTGAAGTGTTGTCATTACATTGTATGCTACTGATAATTGGTCTGCCTCAAAAGTATTTTTATTTTGCTTTTAATGTATCAAACTTTTATACAAGACCTATTGCTGTGCTGTTCTCTCCTAATGCATGCAAGTCCAGAAGCTGTGCTGTATTAAATGCTCTAACCAAGCAAATCTGCACTCTGATGGTGTTACACAATAAGCAATTGAGCTTTGCTGCTGGGCCCAACCAGGCAGTTCAATTCAAACTTAGCAGGTTTTGTGGTTTCCTGGATCAAGGGCCCCCTGTGAATGCTCTGGTGCAAGTTCCCCTCCTCTACCCGCTGGATTAACTATATTATATTATTTATTAACCACTCTCAGCAGTTTTCTTGGTCTTTGGCGTGTACAGTTTATCTCCACATCCTGTCTCTCTCAGGCAGCATCACATGAAGTGTCTTTCAGGTGGAAGGAGGATGTTTTTCCCAAGCGGAAACCTCTCTGCTCCCTTCTCAATGAAGAGAAAGGAGGGCTGGCTTAAAATATGAGCATTAAAATGTACTTTCTCTGACTTAGTGCTGTCTTTAAAGGCAATGAAGAAAGATGTGATTGGATGGTTTCTACAGAGGGGAAATGCTGAAACTGCCGGTAGGCAAATGATGTCAAATGATGATAAGCAGCAGGCTGGGAGGTAAAAAGACTGATTTCTTTTGGCCATAGCAATATTAGCTATTACAGCAGCAATAAGATTTTTTTTTCGTCAAGAAATCTTAGTCTGAAATTCATCCCCTCTCTAAGTCAGCTGTGTCTAGTTGCAGATTTACTGCTTCAACACAGATCATAATAATGAGAATGTAGATATACTGTTCTTTGTTTATTTAGTTGTACTTCGAAGGGGTAAAATAATTCAGGCAACAACTAGTTCAGAGCTCTTGGATTTGGATGACTTCGTGGTTGGTTGGTTTGGGGTTTTTTTAGTAGATTAGCTTTGGAATATGCTTCCCTTACTATTAGTGGTACTGTAACTAACAGATATATGGTACAATTATTGTAATGTCCTATAGATAAAACAGAATAATTTCACAGAGCCTGGAAAGCAGTAATTGTTTATGCAGACAAATTGCCAGCTAAGAATTTCTTATGAGTATTTTCAATTTTTAATGTCATGTAAATTATTCCTACGCTAACATAAACAGGAAAGCAGGCTATGATATTCAGAGCCTTTTGAGTAACATTTGTTCACATTTCTTTCGTTCGTTCTGCATTTTTATTGTACCGCCCAATAACGGCTTCCCTCCCTTTGCCACCCTATTCATCCATTAACGCTCAGATAATGACCTCACTGCGTTTCTGCGAAATACACTTATCGCTGGGATTCATTATTCTGTCATGACAAAGCTATTTTTAGCCCAGACTCCAGCTGGCAACTGAGAAGAAACATAGGAAGGGAAATTGCCTCAGGTGCTATTAGTGTTATCTAGTTGCCTGTAGTGTCCACAGTTTAATGTGAGGTGTCCTGGAGTGCGTGGCTCCAAAATTAATTTTTTGTTATTTCTTTGGCCTAAGAAGCAATATTCCAGTCTGTGGGGAAAGAAAAAAAAAAAAAAAGATAAAATATAAAATTGAAATGAATACATGGCTTTGAGGGGGAGTACTTCAAAGCTGATCAATAAGGGCAGGTAGAAAAACATGTAGCAGCCAGAGTTATGATGAAATTTGTTCCTTTTGCATCATTTACCTTGAGTGTTATCTGTGCTGGGCAGAAGCTCACCTCATGTTGGCATGTCCAGAAGGCTGGGGATATTCATCTAGAAACTTGTGCTTGGGAGTGGCAGATAATTAACACATTTTGTGCTTTTGCACAGCACAAAATTTTTTGGGGTTTAAGGACTCACCTGAAAAAAAACAGACTTCTGGAGGTTTCCCTGTTTTCACTGAGTTGCTAGTAATTTTAATGTGCTGTCCTATCTGTGGAAAAGCATTAGTAGACCTTTTCCAGCTTGTCTGCCCTGTTTCTCTAGACGTAAGGTTTCAAATGGGCCCATTGAATGCACTTTTTCCCAAACAAAAGATTTCAAGGGGTACTCACTCTTGGAGTAGAAAACTTGAGAAGAGAGTGAAACTCGCTGTTCTATGCCTGGCAGCCTTGCCTTGGGGAATAGGAGTTTAAGGCAATAGTCCAGCTCACAGTGCACAGATTTATGCATCAAAATTTACCAGTTTTGATAGAGAAGCTAAAGGAGCGTGAAACATGAACTACACTGGAGAGATCTCCCTCGGATTTAAGCAAATATTTTGGAGTGTGGACAGTCTTTCATTGCTCCAGCATCTAACCTGGCTCACCATCATCCAGGACACCTTCTCATGTGGGAACAGACTTGCGTATTTAAGGTTTTTATTCTGATTCCATACATCGTTAAAAAGATTGTTAAAATTGATTTTGAGACAAATTCAAAATCTCCATTAGAATAACTACCTTATTTTCAGCACATTATTGTGTGGTGCATAGTGTCTCTGTAAAATACTCATGAAAAATCATTATTTTACTACAGTCCAAATATGCTTTATGAAAGCATGCTTTAAGTGGAAAATATATGTGTTGGGAACCTTTATGGAAATGCTGTGCATATAAAAATGATTCTCCTTTTAGCCTCACTAGAGCTTGAGGTGTAACAACCCCACCCTGATCTTCCTTGATACCAGACTGAGATGGTGAAAGCTCCTCTCAAAAACCCATAAAACTGCAGTAAGTCTTCATGGAAATTAACTGTTTGATTCCAGATGAAATTCACCTTTAGATCGTTTTATTTAGCATAAACAGCTGTCGTGCCTCTGTGATCCACATGACTAACTCGAGAGATGCGGCTACAACCTGTGATGGGAGTTACATGCCTCTAGCAACTTTGTGCTAACGTGAAATGATTTCAAGGCATGCTGTTTAATAAAGGAGGAAGATAAGCTCTTACAAAATGCAACTTTATGCTGCTGAGAGGCATGGCACCCAAGAAATTAAAAAGTGTAGCTGCTGGGGGAGAGGGGAGGAGAAGGAAAAGTAAGTTATTTCTGAAAACTGGGATAGCAGTGGGGTCCATTTTTAATGGCCATTGCCAACACTTCTACATTTAGCTGAGGTAAACAGAACTCCATGCTTGGCCTCAGGCATCATTACTTCCAAATGACTCTAAAATGACTGTAATATTCTCCATTATATCCTTAATTAAGCATCACAGGACAAAGAAGCTTTGCAAACAAAGGACGTTTCTGTGCGAATTGTTGCGAGGAGGGAATTATTGTGCATGGCATTTCTTCATTGTTCTGGTAAAGCACGATGGAAAAAACCCTTTTGTTATTTTTGTAATATGTTTAATCAAATTATGTGTTATGAACCTGCGACTGGATAATGGCTTTACAGTGACTGTTGAATGCTAAGGCGATAATGAAAATAAGTTTAAGGAGATAAATATAAAGCAACTAATATATGTATAAATCTATAATCTTTGTTCCAGGAGTACTAAATAATTTGATTTAAACAATAGACAGTAAAGTATTGCTGAAACAACAGCCATTTTCTGGATTTTAACGCTACTAGAAATCTCATTCAGCAGCAGTTGAAGTGGGGAACAAACAAATTTTAAAATTTAGAATATTTAAGAATTACAAGAAATTAACTCAGCAAAGAAACCATGAATTAATGTGATGAATAGAAATATTCTGACTGGCTTGGAAAATAATCCTTTTCTTTCAGACACTTGGAAACTAGCATATTAATTTAACAAAAAATTCCAATTAAATTAAGCTAAAAATATGTTGGTTTCCAAGTAGCTGAAATGACACCGTATTCTCTGTGCCCTTAAAAAGCTCTCCTCTAAATGATACTGGCTGCACTTCTGCATCCATGTTCCTTTGGGCGGTGTCCATGGCAGCTACACCTAGAGATGCCAGCTGACTTGATTCCTTGGTATCAGGCAAGAGGCTCATGCCCAAAATGTGAGGCAGCCTGTGCTGAAGAGCTCATGAAGTAATGGGGCAGGAGAGGCAAAGGACTGGGAAACATTTATGGATGTATAAGAGAGTACAAAGGCAAAGAGGAAATAACAGCACTTCCTGAACCTGGAATGGATGAAACTCCTCTGAAAATGAAAAAACATCTCACTTTGCAGCCGTGATCACATGGTCCAAAGGACTCCTGACATGGGTTGTTTCTGGAGTGACTCAGGAGCTAGCTAAAGAAATAGAGGCAGCTAAAAACCAGTGGAAATTCAGCAAACCCCACAGCAATTCCTCCTTCATTTAGGGTGCAAATATTTTTTAAATAGGAGGGAGAAAAACAGCTGCACAGTGCTTCAGGGATTAAATGCAAGTCATTAAGAAAAAATTCAGTGGCCTTTGCTAATTCAGAGCAGAGTTCTATTATTGAAAAAATGTGATAACCACCCCTACAGTTGCAGCTAATAAACAGTTACATCTAACTAGTATATTTCTACCAGATGAGTGGAATATTACTGATGAAAACCCACCATTTCCAAGTGGTTTGTTTTTCTCAAAGAGGGTTAGAGCTGCTTTACACTATTTCTTTGGTTTTAAGCAGGTGAAAGGAGGTATTTGAAGACTCTGTGCATGTAAACACTTGAGGTGAAGGCTGTGTGGCCTTGGGGAACAGCTGGTGAGAGAGCTGTGGTGCAGGGTACCTGTATTCATCCCAGGCAACAGAACAAAGTCCGGGCTCTTCTAAGACCTTGTATGGAAGGAAAAACAAGCCAGTTTAATTCATGAAAACCGTGGAACAGTGTAGGCTATATGTATGTATGTCCAGCCTTGTTGTGATACTGAGATGAAATTAATGATACAAGATCAATTTTCACTGATTATATCTTCCTGTTTTGATCTAAGAATTAGACTAGAAATGGCTGTAGGTCACTGATGGTTTTCTAGCTCATCTTTGCATGGTTTTCCAATTAGGACCATTTTTTTTTTAAACTCTTTTTAACTTTCACTACATTTAATAAACATAGAGATGTCTCAAAAACAGTTTCCTATGTATTGAGTGAAATTTGATGCTAAGAAAACAGAAAAGGTTTTATTAGTGCCTAATAAAAGGAAAAAAAATCAAAACCGTTATGCCTGCCACATACAAGCAAAGTCTGAATCTGGTCATAACATTATATATTGAAGCATAATCATTAGCTGAGTGATGTAGGATGGGTCTGGGGAACAACACAGGGCTTAAAGGACACAGAGGGGGGAAGGAGGAATGTATAGCCATGGAGCAGGAGACATGGAAGGCAGGCTTCAACTGTTAAGATAAGTATGGATCAGCATCTCAAATATATGGCACAAACCTGTAAGAAGATGAGCATCCTTAATTCTGAGGTGTGTGGAATAGCTTGTTCTGCATCACATTCCAGTGTTAGCAGCTGGTATCTTTCTGGCAAAGGAGATCTTTCACACTGCAATGATCTGCAATTTATCTTATGTTGGTTGCCTCCGACTGGACTTGTGCGTCATGTGTTGTTTTTTCTGTCTCAAAACAGAGGAAAATAACTCTGTTTGTGAGCTTGTCCCAGAATGAGCTTCCTGTGGTGCCTGCTTAAATGCATCCCAATTGAGTTTTTGTCAGTGTTTGCTTAAAATGATTAGCAAGCAAGTTTTAAGAATTAATATATTTTCTGGCATCACTGAGAAAAATGAATGCAACATGCAGCTCGAATAAACTGCCTCTCTTACTTCAGTGACTGCTCTGTGCATGCATATTTTTTCCAAATATTCAGGGTGCATAATGTAGCTATTGTGATTGTTTAATTTCAGCACCTAGCAGTTGGTACAGTATGGTAATATTTCAGGAAACCAGTAACTCGCATCACAAGGAATAAATATTTTTTTTTCCTCCCTCCATTTTTCATTTTCCTCCAGCTGACTGAAAATATCCTGTATGTGTATCTCCCTGGTTCTTCCTCATCGCAGCAAACATCAGATGGGCAAATAATTGTCTGCTTTTCTTTCCTGGCATTTCTAGCATTTCCAGCATTTCCTTTCTTTTATCTTATCTGAATGATATTTTGAGGTGTTATAACTGAATTTTTAATATCTAATAATTTCCTTTGAAAAGCTCTCCACAACAACCTATATTGATTTTGGAATATATTTAGGCCATTATATTTGAGGGCAGACTAGGATTCATGGGTCAGAGCGGAGCAAAAGTCATGCTGCAGACAGATCCACTAATTTCAAATAATATCCAGTATACTTTGGTGTAGTTTAGAAGTCTTCTCCCTTTAATATACCTTATGCTTTTTTTTTTTTTTTAAATCTTACCATTGCATTTCAAACTTGCCTGAATTGAAATGCTGATGCAGCATTTACTGAAGGGGTAGGATTTTTTTGTTTTGGGGTTGTGGTTTTTTGATTTTATTTAATCAGGGTTATAATATTTGAAAGTCTTTTTTTTATATATCAACAATAAAATAATTTAAAAAGGAAAGAAAGAAAATGCATATCCTCATAATATTAAATTTTGCAAATTTCATTGATAAGTAAGGTGAATTATTGTTGTATGTGACTGTGGGATGAAGAGAACTGTCATATCAGTGCCTAATGTACTGAATAATGGGCTTTCTGCATAAAGTGCATTTGCTTTGTTCCTATAGTGACAGATGCAAGGAATTAATTGCTCTTAGCAAGAAATGTTCATTGAAGATAAGGCCTGAAATGAACACTGACACACAACTGTGAAACGCCCTGAAACTGTTTCTTGGTGACAAATTACTGCTGAGGTATATAGACCCTTCCACAAAAGTGACACCTATTGAATTTATTAGACAGATTATATAGAGAAGACTGAATCATTTTTTGTCCTGTTTATAGAGCTGACATTTACCAGCTTCTTCTAACGAATTGGATATAGGCTACTGAAAACAAAAGTCGGATGGCTATGAAACCTCTTGCACTGAGTACTATGGATCATGCACCCACCGACAGTGTTTGTGCAGTAGCGTTTTTTGTGTGGAGGTGGACAGACCCTGAGTTTCAGGCTTAGGTAATTCTTCTTTTCCTGGGAAATTGTGCAAGAGTTGCAGTCAGAGCTGTGAAGCCTCAATGAACACAGTGAGGCACGCAAACAGTTTGTACACTGC
The DNA here is from genome assembly GCA_013397775.1 of Eulacestoma nigropectus. Classification (NCBI taxonomy): domain Eukaryota; kingdom Metazoa; phylum Chordata; class Aves; order Passeriformes; genus Eulacestoma; species Eulacestoma nigropectus. The sequence continues at coordinate 684,532 of VZTE01004148.1, forward strand.
ACAAGCTAAGGCTGGATATGATGACCAGCTTGCAACAAAGGAGGAACCTGAAGGGTTGAAAGTCATGCAGCAGAGCTAGTGTCAAAAATCAAATTTCCCAACTTAAGGAGCCAGTGCACTCAGTGAGGTGAAAGCAAGCATTTCAAAGTCAACTTTTCATAGGGGAATATATGTTGCAGTAAATTTATTTTGTGGATGTTTATCTTCGGAGACTTTTGTTAAAATGCTGTGTGTGGTCACCAGTCAGCCTGACTGTGGGCTAATCTTAAATTCTGTCTCTTATTTACATGTAGCCAGAGAAGATTTTACATGGCTTTTTTTTTCAGTATTTTGCAAAACAAATTAATATCATGAACTCCAGTTCACAGAGAGTGAAGCAGAGATGCAGGAAAGTGACTGAGTTAGTAATTGCCCTCACTCCCCAACCTGTTGACAGAATCAGCAAAAAAAGCAAATGTGGTGATCACAATCCTGTGACAATCCTGCTTTCTACAGTCCAGTTTATATAGCTACAGGTCATTTTAGTCCCCTAATTTTGTTATTTTGGGTTTTGAGTCCAGGTTGCTGTAATATGGGGAACAAAGGCTTTATGTCCTGTATCGGCACATCATCAGTCACTAAAGAGTCCAGGAGTGCATGGGGCTCAGTGTGCAAAGGCACCAGTTCACTGAGTTGGTCTGCATTTAATTCTGTACTTAAAATGCAAGTGAGCAAGCTTGTAATTAAAGGCTCCTTTTTAATTTGCAAAAGCAGAACCATAAAAAAATTTCCCTGTTGCACTTCCATCTAAATTATTATCACTGATCTCTTAAGAGCTAAACAGAAAAGTAATCCTTCCTCAAGGTATTCTGAAGGGGAGGAGAATAAAGTATTCTTCAGCAGCTTAGGATCAAAGCATTCATGAGACAACTTCTCAAAAATAGGCTGTGCTACTGAACATTCACTATAGGTGAGCATCACATGATATGGCTCATGGTAGTTGTTTCACAAGGGTTAGATCAACCCTTGCCCAGAATGCTGTATAAACCCAATGCACTGCTTTGATCCTGCTCTGCTCCCTGGTTGGCTGGATGCCAATACATGGCTGACTTTGCCCTAACACAACAGATGAAGACACAGTGAAGAAAACATTACAAAGAAGTACAAACCAGCACTTTCTTTCCTTTTACCCACTACAGGACTACCTCTGCAAATAATCTGCTGACTTTAGCTCAGCTTTCAAGCATGGAAAGTTTTACCTCACTTTCAGGCTTCTTAATGAGCTCTCCACAAATATGTAAGTGGAGCAAATATATCTGAACAGCAGATCCCAGCTCTGTTTGGCCTGATGTATGTGAAGACAACCCCAGGCTATCCTGTTTCTGTAGTGAAATGTTAAAAGAAATTTTCCATCACGTTACCCGAAAAAAAAAAAAAAAAGACAAAAACCAACTCTTATCCTGCTTTATTCCCTTCAATCCTCCCTTCTCTAATATCAGGGCTCAGCTAGATATTTGACTCTCTGCCAGTCCTTTCTTTCTTTTTGCCTGCTCCAAAATATCACCTGCATCAGGGAGTGGCAGAAATCTTTCTCTATACAACTTTAAAGCTCTCTGAACCCCAGACCTCTGTGTCTCAGAGGAGCTATAGGCCTGCTCTAGTCAATGAATTCTGCACCATTGCACTTGAGCAAGATTGTGTACGTACAATGTGATGTGAAAAAGGAAATTTCAGCCTAGCAATGACAGCCCATAAGTGCTTTGGATCTTAGGAAAGATTGTTTTGATATTCTGCTATATGTGTAATTTTAGTATTTTTTTTCTCCCCAGTGATCTAAATTAATTTGAATCAAATCATTAGGCCCCAGACTGGTACTGAACATAATGACTCATTCCTAAATTAATATTGTCTATCCTGAACAACTCATGTCTAAATGACTGGAAGATTCATGCTCCTCGCAAAGTCAGCTACATTCAAATGAGTTCTGCAACAGTTCATTAGATAATGGTGTAATTTATATGTCTGGGTCAGCAAGTGTTTTTCTGCTTCGACTTAAAATGGACTAAGTGCAAGTAACTAAACAGGTGTTCTGCAAATTTTTTTATTTCTCTGAGTGGGGAAAAAGCAGGGTAAAAAGAAAGAATAGCAAGAAGAACTTGGATCAGAACAAAATGCAGTGCACAGTACTGCAGGTATTTCCAGTTGCAGCCTCACTTCTTCCTTGTACAGAGTGGCATTATAAAATAAACCTGGCTGCCTTTCAGCAAATTCTGCCTTAAATGATGTGCTTGACACCAACACTTGAAAGGTTCAATGCTAAAGGGATCTGTTAGTACGAAGAATAAATGCACATAATTAGTCTGAGTTCAGTGGTAGGTGAAACCTCTGTATAGCTGAAGTCAGTCATTCCAGATGCTTCCTGTATATTGGACCTCCTGCCTCCCTGCATCTCTGTGCCAAGTGCTGTATTTCAATCACGGGAGGAGAGACTGGCAACAGCACAGCAAGAGCCTCCTACAAATGCTTTTCTGTGGCTGTAGAGCCCTCACGCTAAATGGTCTGCAAGCTATGCATAAGGCAATTTATCTTCTGAAGGACTTAAATAGCATAGCCTCAATGAAACAAATGGAGAAGTATTATTAACTTTTTATCAGCTGAGCACCAAACCTTGGCTGTTGGGTTTTGGGGTTTTTTTTTAAACTGATTATCAACTTTGGACAGTGACTATTTTTACGCATTACCCAGCCTGCCAGTAAATGAGCTTCCCTCCTGTACACCTGTGTTGACAGGGTATGGCATTTCAGATTTGAGGAATCTTGGCCTCCTTAGGGGAAGAACCTGTCAGTTGTTCTCTGTAATGAGTGATGGGTTTATGGTATGAGACACTGCCTGTAGTATTAGCGGCAAAGAGAGCACGGCTGTCCTAGATTGTACAGTGCTTGTTTCTGGTTACGGTAGCTGCAGTAATGAATGACTAAATGATATGAGTTGACAACTGCTCTGCTTTATAAAACAGAACACTATTTTTGCTTAATTTCTGTGTTACCGTGACCAGCAAGGACTTCCTATCTTCCTCCCCCAAATAAGAGAAAAGAACTGGTGATAGAAAACAAAATAATTATTTTCTTCTCTCTTCCCTTTGCTGGCACAAGGTGATTATCTAGCTATTGAATCTTTTAGCATGAGTCTCTTTCAAAGCAATCTTGCAGTGAATTTATATGACTGACCTTGCTGGCGTCAGTTACTTTTGTGACCTGAATACGCTGGATGCAGCACATTTATTTCATTGTGTTGTTGGGCTCGGAGGAAGTGAAGGAATACTGCTAAAAATGAGTGACCAGGCTAACGGAAATGACATTTGAGACTGCAGTTTGGAGGAGCTCGGAATAATTCAAGTATAATGGGTGTGAATCATACCCATATCAGCAGATTTGATATCTGGAAGCCAGTTTACCAAAACTCTTTATTGAGTTGTGTCTCTGTAGTTTCTGGGTTGCTGGTGATTGCTCAGTCCCCAGGGTGTCTGGGGATGGGCTTACAGACCGCTTTTCATCTGGCTGCTCTGCCCTAACTGCTCACCATCAGTCCTATTTTGCTGCCATCCTTTTCAGGGAATTGAAGCATAGAAATTTCTCACCATACCAAGGCACAGTCCCGGGGCTATTAGTAACAGTCATTTTTATAATAGATGGAATCTGTAAGGATCCCAAATCCTTCAAAAATATTCCAAGTAGTTTTTACACTTTTGGTTCTACTTTTTGCTAAGGTTCCTCCATTTCCTCCTTGTGTCTGGTCTTATATTGGTTTTGGGTTTTTTATTTTCAGAACAAATGTATTCTAGGACTCAAAATGATCAGGAAAAAATTTAAAAGAACATATTAAAATATGCAGTAAAAGTTGCTTTGTGTACTAGGCCTAGAAAGTGAACAATTACTTTTTTTTTATTTGTTTCTAACAGGAATTCCTAAACTATATGTGGCTGAACAAATTGTTGGGTATATCACAATAAAGTCAACGATTAAATTTTTAAACAAAACACTGAACAAATTCATTAGTGAAATATTTAACTTTAATTCTATGAAAGCTGTTCTTCAATCATGTAATTTTCTCCTTTGGCAGATTTTCAAAGTTTTCAAAATATTGATTGTTCTGTAATTTTAGTCCCCACAGCTGTGGCATAGAGTTAATTTCCTTACTAGAGAAGCCAATCTGCATAATCAAGATCTGAAACAATGGTATGTGTTCTGCTTTTCTTGCTGAGTGTTTGCCTAAAGTAATTCTTGTCCTACCATAAACTACTTTCAGGATTATAGAGCATAATGTGTAATACAGAAGTTTCACATAAAAAATAATGCAATGAATGATTTAATGTTCCTGAAAACTGATTGTATGCATAAATGTATGTACTTCTAGTGCCACTGGAAGAATAGTTTCTAGCCTTTCCTCTTCCTGGAGTACTGTTCTTTACACATACACTTCTCTTCTGCTTGAAAACCCATGCACCCTTCATTTCCCACTGATGGCCCAAGAAAGACTCCCATTTTCCCAGAGGTATGGGAAGAATTATATTTATCCAGATGCCCACATAAAGTCTCTTAGAATATGTCAAAACAATGACAGGTTAGAGAGCTGACAGGTGAATGCTGCAGTGAGCCTCTGAGAGGTCTCACACACTTCAGCTGATGAAAGCGAAGTACTAACCGGGCAATAAAAAGCAGGGACAATAAAAGAACTTGGATAATAAATATTCCTGTACATGTGAGTTGCTGTGCAACATCAGTGGGGACTAGAAAGATACAAAAGGTCGAAAAATAAGAGTGAGTCTCTGCAGTGCTGCTGATTGCTGGGCAGTCTCTTGCAACATAGGTCCAGGCTACTCGTGGTTAAATCAGTGGGTTTTGCCAACTTAAACATTTCATGCTGAACCTGTCATTCTGTTGCAGGGAGTCAATCAGCTTCATCCAAGGAGATCACCACCAGTTCAGTGTAGGTTCCTTCCCAGGGTAAAGAGAGAGGATACTGTACAGATGGACCTTTTGTCCACCACTTACCTCGTGGCTGATATTGAGATCTGTGCCTGTGAGAGGCATTGCGCTTAGGAACATTTTAAGACATCTCTTATGCCTCAATAAATAGACGACTAGGCTTTTCCTGGTCTAGATGTCTGTCTAGTGTCACACACCCAATGACATCTGCAAGGGTGACAGGAGTTACTCAGCTGTGTTCTCAACCACCACTTTAAACAACTTCCCTGTTTTGTCTTTAAATACCAGAGAGCATTACAAGTTGTGAAGCTATGTGGCTGATCTGCATTTTGATTCCTCAACAAGCTACAGCAGTCAAACCACTGTCTTAAGTGTAGTTTCTTCCTCTAGACCACAGCTTTGAATGCACACCACACTTGGAAAGCTAAATCTTCAGAGCAGAAGAGGACCAAAGCGCTGGGTCTTACAAGGAAAAGTCACTGGCCCTTTCAGTGAGAAGAAAAAAAATTACTTGAAAAATAATAATAATCTCTGTTCATGAAATATGAATTGGAGGGAGCTTGCACACTGGTTATCAGAGCAGAGGGTACTTGAAAACTGAATGGGAACTCACACTGGTCTTTCAAAGCCCAGTGCTGTACTCTTCCACATGCCAAAGCTTCCACTTTGGATAGCAGAAGCTATTTGGGTTTAGGAAGTGCTGACCTTAACATTAAAATACACACTCATAAGCCTGAATGCTTTACATAATCAAAGTTCTATCTTTCCTACTGTTCAGCTGGGGAAACTGAGTCACAAAGAAAATGTCCTGTTTATGGTCTGATGGAGAGTCTGTGATAGAACCAAGAGTAGAATTCAGTTCCTGCCTTATCATGATCTAGGGTCTGTAGCACAAGTCTGATGAGACACAGCTGAGTGAGCTGGGATTGTTTATCCAGGAAAAAAGGCAGTTGAAGGGGGACCTTACTGATCTCTACAGCTTCCTAAAAGGAGGTTGTAGTGAGGTGGGGGTGGTGGAGGTTGATCTCCCAGGTAACAAGTGACATGATGAGAGGAAATGGCCTCACGTTGTTTCAGGGAAGGTTTAGATTAGATATTAGGAAAATTTTACCCACTGAAAGAGTTGTCAGGCATTGGAACAAGCTGCCCAGGGAAGCAGCAGAATAGCAATCCCTGGAAGCGTTCAAAAGGTGTGTGAATGCAGCACTTGGGGATATGGTTTAGTGGTGAACATGGTGCTGCTGGGTTAATGGTTGGACTCGATGATCTTGGCGGTCTTTTCCAACATTCACAATTCTATGTTTCTGTGATGCTTTACACTGGATTATTGCTTCTTCCCAAGATGCATCTGGTTCAGAGTCACCCTGACATCCAAGCCTAGGGTTTTTTTGTTGTTAATTGTTAAATTATTTTAACTAGGGGACAGCTACATTTTAATTTGGCTTTTCTTTCACAAAGATTGAGACATGTTTATTTAATTTAAGAAATTGTTAATAGTTAATATTGTTAATTAACAATATTGTTAATAGTTAGAAGGCTGTTTTGCTTGCTTTCTTAAATTAAATAAATTAAATAAATTAAATAAACACCTTTTTAAATAGGTGTTAAATCCAAGGATCTCTTTTCAGATTTTAATTGTTTAATTGTTTATGTTTCCCTTAGCTTAACTTCACTACTGAATGTTCTATTTACTTTTATCAAAGTTTAGGCTTTTGCTTGATGAAGGTATGAAGCTGTGCTGCTTGCCTTTCAAGTTATTTTAATATATTATTTTAATTGTCCTAAACAAATGAACTCTTTTGCACACAAAAATACCATTTAATTGGTTAATTTCTGTGCAGATTTTGGGAAAAATTTCTATAATAACTAAGATGCAGATAAAACAGTGTTAGTTACAGATGATAAAAGTCTGCCTCTTCTTTCCAAGCTTATTGTGGCTGAAGCATTCCTCATTAATTTCAGATTCCTGATGAATCTAAATATTGAATGTCATGATTTTATCCATGTCTCCTGCTGCTCTCTGCTGTCTCACTTCTTAAGCAACAGGGATCAGATAGTGCCACTGTCTTCAGGGCCAAAATGTGTTTCACTCAGTGAGACACCTTAGCTGTTCCTGTGAACAAACAAAAAAACTAATGTAGCTAAAGGACTTGGGGATGACTTTGCCTTCCAGGAAAACATTCTCTATCCTGCTTACATTTTTTTTTCCAAAGCTGTAACTCTAAATAGTCTTTCAAGGTTCTTTTATCACTGCTTTGTGATTATATGGACTGTACCTGTCATTCACAGGCAACTTCAAACTTGCTTTATCCTCTTAGAATCTCCTGAGGGCCAGCAAACCTTCTGGAGGCTTTTCTCCTCATGGAGAGTTGATGTCAAAAAAAAAAAAATACAATGCTTGGAAAAGAAAGCAAATCACATTTTGTTGTAAGAGAACTGCTGTCCACACTTTTTTTGGTAAGAAATGCCATTTGATGAGTTCAGGTCAGAATTCCTGCCTGCTGTGCCAACCCTCTGACACAGGCACTGAGTCACATGACACTGTCTACCTCATCCTCAGAAGACTATGCCTTTACTGAATGTCTGTACATTTCCTGGTCTTTAGATGTGGTTTCTCAGCTTGGGTGTGCATGAGGGACAGTTAATGATATATACAGGCATATTATGTTAATACTTAAGGGTAGATTTTATGAAGCCTGAGTGTGTGTGCGTGAGTGTGCAAGTCTGTGAGGATGGGGGTGACCCCTGTTGATGTCACTGAGAAGTTTTGGCATTGGAAAAGGGCATGAGGAAAAGAGGTGAACAGTGGTGGGACCCATTGAGTCAACCACAAAAACTGAGCTGAGCCGTGGTTCTTAAACTGATATCCATGAGATTTAGATGCTAAACATATTTGCTGCTGTACAGGGCATCACTGTTTTAAAAGAAGAGTATGACAAAGCTTTAGATGTATCCAGCTAAAGGTTGAGACTGAGCATTGTTTCTTGGCTTTTTGGAAGTGAGGGGCTCCAGATATCACTGGTGATTTTGCACATCTAAGAAGGAGAGTGCACCTGAGTTGGACATCTGCCCTGTCAGCCCTGCAGCAGGGTTTTATCTTTGAGTATAACCTCAGAAACCGTGGAGAATCTTGGGCTGCAGAAATAGGTACAAAAACCTGTTAAATAAGCATTGTACCTGGATGTGGTGCTATGTTCAGATCTTTAAACATGAGTCCCTGCATGCATTTGCACAGCTCAGGAGCTTGTTCCCTTTGAAAGAGCATGCCCTTATGCTCATGAAGTCACAGAACCTCCTCCTCCAGCTCCTCCTGGCCCTGCCCACACTGGCCAGTGCACCAGGAGGAGGCAGCCTGAGAGGGAGACACTAAGCACCATGAGCCCTGCTTTCACTTCCTCCTCACCCCGTTCCAGGCACAGCACCACTGGTCAAGATCCACCAACTCCCTGGAGATGAGCACGGGATATGCCAGGGTGCTCTCCCCACCATCATCCAGATGGGTCCTTTCCATTTTCCAACACTAGATTCTTTTTCTTTCCTTATTAGTTCTTTAGCTGCTGTTTTTGCCAAACCTTTTCTTGTTCCATGAGGGCTTAGGGGTTGGTTAGGAGGGATTAAGACGCTTGAAGGGACATGGTAAAGGATCTGTGCAGTTTGCCAGTATAAAGCTTTTGGTCTCATTAAAATCACAGCTAAATCACAGGTGTGCTTTCTGTGAGAGAATGCATTTTCCTTCTTTTCTCCTTTCCCTACCTGTGACAAAGGATGCACTACTCCTGCTTTTCAGTGCCACTGTAGGACTTTTTTCTTATTCATAACATTCCCCCTACCTCATTCCACACATCCCAGGGAGCGTCAGACCACCACTATACCACTGCAGCTTCAAGTCATGCTGTTTCCTTCATCCTCCGCTGCCTGCCTGGCTGTGAAGGCATCCTAACAACTCCCACAGCCTCCGAGTGCAGCAGGACGGGCAGAGCTACTGGCAGAGTGTGCTTTCAGCTCTCAGTGCTGAAGCGGTTGACAGATGTTCGGAGGATTTCTTGTCTCTGGACCAGCACTTCATCTGTTCCAAGTTATTCAAAACACAAACAGTGGGTTGGCAGGAGTGAAATATGTTCAGAACCAGGATGTCAAAACAGAAATATATTTTTAAAAGACAAGTGTCAAAAAAAATGGAAAAAAAAAAAAAAAAAGGAAGGTGTTCATGCAGTTTATAGGAAGATGCATTTAAATAGTTGAGATTTTCTTCTTTTAACCCCTTGGGCTCCCATCTGACATGCTCTTCCACTATGTCTAAAGTGGTTTTCTTGCTTAAATGTTCACAAGGGCATTTTGGGTCCTGGGTCCCTGATCTGCTGGTGGATGGATTTGCCACATTTACAAGGTGTTTGGACTACCAGCTAGCAATATAATTTGGGACTATCCTGTCAAGTGTACTGTTGTAAAATTGTAGGGAGATCCTGCAAATGTGTTGAGTGGTACTGTTGAACAGAGCGGTGGAGGAGACATTTAGCAAGAAAGAAAATTATTCCAAAAAATAGAGAGGAGTAGGGCAGAGATAGGGAGGAGAACATGGCAGAAGTAAAAGATGGCTCGAATTTAGAGGAGAAGAGAGGCAGCACTGCTTATTTCAATTCGTAGTCAGTATAGAAAGCAGAGTTTCAGGGTCCTGTAGCAGACACAGCTTGCCTGCAGCCTCCTTTGGCTGCATGTGCATAGTAAGGTAAGGGTGGTAGCTGACAGCAAAATGAATCAGCACCAGAGCCCTCTAAAAAGGTCTGTGCTGCTTTGGCTGAGTTACTGCCAACAGAGTGTCAGTAACTCCAGTTGCAGGTAGAAAGGATTCCTCTGCAAAGCAATTCTAATAAAATTTGAGAGAAAGATAGGAAGCAAGTGTTTAAATAGGCAAGGAAACAAAGTCCAAAAATAGAAGACAAAAGTGAAATTATTTCAGTTATGCTTTCTCTTCTGTAGTGTGATGATTACTTCAGCAATAGAGAGGGGAAAAAAAAGTAATATAAAAAACCAACAGTCCAAGAATGTTGAAAGTTGTCATGTCCTGTCAAAATGCTTTTTGGTCAGCATAAGAGCTGTCACTATTACAATAAGGGTATCATAGGATAAGGATATAATCCCATTATTTCTCTGCACTAATAAATCAGCAAAATACTGCTTTGCTGGCTTTCCCCAGTTGCAAAAATATTTCTTTCTTCAGATGATGCTGTTCATGTGGGTATCATCCACACAATTTTCTGTTCTGGTTATAACTCTTGTCATCAGGACAGAGTCACACAGTAACATTACCCAATCTAATGATAATCTTTGACCTCCAAATTAATCTGTTGCTATGCTTTATTTTGAGAACACTTTTGATGACTGTGGATTCTTGCTGTCTTATTGCTGCTCATTGTTGTGACAATGTGCTTGGTAGGAATACATCAGGGTTTTTTGAAGATTTCTGTTCTCATGGCAAATAGTACTGATGCTCTGGCATTCTCCATTTTTGTTGAGATTTGATGTGAAACTGAAAGCTCCAAATGTACATGCACGGTGGATTTATGAATTCTAGTTTGAGCTTGCAGCACTTTTATTACCTTTATAACAGTCTGGACTGTGACTTAGTGCCCATTTCTTTTTCTTTTCAATAGATAGATGGCTGTATGACCAGTTAAAAGTGAGGGGACTGCTTTTCTTTTTATATTTGTGTAATTCTGCTCACTTCAGCCCAGCTGAACCTGACTGATATTAATGCCAATGAAGAATTGAGCAAAATCTGCCTGCTTTCAGTGGATGTTTTACATATTTCTTCTACATCCTCTTCTTTTTTTTTTTTTTTATGTTAATGTAAGCAGATTTTGTGAGTTCTTATTCATGAAGACAGCATATAGCGAGGGAAGGTACTGCATTTTTTTCTGAAATGAAAATGATGATATTTACCCATGTTAGATTCATGATGAATGTCAGTTTTTATCTGCTTTTGCGCATTTGTGGGTGGACGATACTTAAACATTCATACTTAAAGCATTAAAACACTTTGCAAACTATTGTAGCCAAGGGCAATGCTGCACCTACCTATCTTGTGCAAGAATCATCGAGTGGGCGTGGAGAGGAAAGGATAGAAAAAGATAAAAAAGCCAGCCTGGGAGATCTGTATTTCACATAATTGAATCCAAACAATGATATGGCTTTATTCTCTCTAACCCCTGGGCTTAAGGGGTAATTGCTTTCTGTCACTGGAGGCATTTTGGTTTGGTGTGTTGTAACTCTGAGGGAGAGATGATCTGTGACTGGCTATGCTGCCTGTCTGCTGGGTGATCCTAGAAGCATCCTGCTGCCTCCAGCTGTTCCTGCTTGTGTTGCTGGACAAGTTTTGAGGCAGACCCAGCAGGCTGAAGCCTTGATCTAAGTCCAAGTATGGAATATGAACCCATAATGCTGGGCACGGACTTTTGACGTGGGAAGTTAGAAGACATGTTTACTGTGCAAGGACACTTGGGAGAGCCCAGATACAAAACCCCTGCTCTGCCATAGACTGGAAACTGGGGGTGTTTTTAATTTCTGTCTTGATGGCCAGTAGAAAACAGCTGAAATGTCACAGCCTACACTTAAAAAGCATTCTGATTTGGTTTTTTTTTGGTTCCCTCTTCATTCATCTTTGTTTTAGGAAGACTTTATTTTAAATTGATTTTGTTATTAGTGGATCTGCTCAGAGGCAGTGCACCTGTTACATATATTGAGAACCTGACTCCTGACTTTAGCTGGTGCAAGTGACAATGTTTTAAATTAAGCTGTCCTCCCTGCAACTATCTTTCTTTTCTTTATCTCCCCCCCCAGACATAAATAACCAGGCAGCAGAGGGCAGGTAGTGTTGTAAATTATCAGGCTACACAATTGCCTCATGTTTTGCATGCTGTTCTCTTCCCCCATTATCATCCATTTTGAACTAAAAGTTCATCCATTTGTGGTTCTGCCATGAGGGGATGTCAAATAAATTGATATTGTGGTGTTTAAAAAGTATTAAAGAATACAAATATATATCAATACATTGATAATGCTCAGCAACCACAACTGTAGTGCTTTATTACTGACATTTAAAGACCAAAGGGAGTAAAGTCTAATATAGAGAAGAGTGATTATCACTCACAGTGTCTAATTTAAAAGTTGAGTGCTGGTTTTGCTCGCCAGTAGGCCCATGATCTATTAGTCCTCTGTTTCCCTTATACAGTAGGAATATGTTCCTCTAATAAAGAGTTTGCTATTTGCTCCTAAAACATCAGTATATCATCCATCCCAGGTCTTCACGGTGGTTCTGCTAAACAGTTGCTGTCAGGAATTGTAATGAGATATGGCCCTCTTGCTTTCCTAAATGCTCAGCCAGGAATGCAAGGCACAGTGTCGGCCAGGCAGTCGAGGCAGCTGGCAGGGCCGGCATCCTTGGAGAGCCTGGCTACCCCTCTGGTTTTCTTTTCATCACGGCATTTCAGGCTGCCTCACTCTATTCCACTCCCCTCTGGCTGGTGCTTTGCTGTATTTCTAGAGGCACTGTAACAAGTGTGACCTGGTTTGCATTGCAGTTACTTTCTTAAACACGGCTCCACTCTTGTGCAGCGTACATGGATTGGGTTTGAGTTGCAGAAACATGTTTACATCACACCTAGAGCTTGTTCCCTACACTGGGGCTATGAGGCAGGTGTGACGTCTCAGGGGCACTACCCCCACACTGCTCCAGGCTGCCACATGCACGCAAAAAAAGACTATTCCAGTTCCTCACGTCAGCCCTAAGTTTTGTCTTTATTTATTAAAACATGCAAGGGTGTGCTTCAGCTTAGCTCACAGAATTCCTGAAAGAAAGAGGCAGAGCAATATCTACTCCTGTCCAGACTATGACTGGCATGTTTCATTCATGTCTCAATAAGTGTAAGAAGACAAAAAGGGGGTCACAGGACATGCTGTTTGCCTTAAAGGGTCCCTTTCCCTGACACATCAAATACACCTGTGTCCCAGTTTGTAGGGGAAGGAGACTTTGGGGGAGAAGGTGGGTAGAGTTGTTTTTGTTTTTGTTGTGTGGGCTTTTTATGGGGTTTTTTTTGTTTGTTTTTTGCGGGGTTTTGGGTTTTTTTTTGTTTTTTGTTGGGTTTTTGTTTGGTTTTTTGTGTGTGTGTTTTTCTTTTCTTCTTTTCTTTAATGACTGTCAGTTTCTAAAATGTCTAATCATGCACTAGGAAATAAAACCTTATCTGTGCTGCCAGTTTCCTCATAGATTAGTCTGAATGCTTCCCATTTTGTATAACCTTCAGACGTTACAGAGAACCCCACAGGCTGTATCCTCCTATCACTTTTAGAGCTGAACTCCCCTCCTATTGCCACTAAAATTTAGATGGGGGGTCGGGGAGAGTTGCATAAAAATCAATGACACAATATGGTCCATGATTTTGTTTTAACAAATCAGGCTGACTTGCCAGATGAGTTCCTACTGTTGAGAGCAGACAATGCAACACTTGTGTCTGATTTTTAGAATTCTGGGAATGGAGACCAAAAGTGCTGTGATTGAAAGTACTCTGGCACTGGTCAACCTCCCTTCCCTTTTTACTCTTCTGAAAATCTTTAGAACTGTGTTTTTGACAGTCAGTGTAAAAAAATAAATTTAAAAAAAAAATTGGCATCTACATACTTGAGCCAATAGTTTGGCATATTCTTTTGTGCAGTGCTAATCTCAAAAAATTATACAGAACTGTTGAGAAAGCTCCGAAGGTCTAGAAACAATAACATCTGAGAGAGAGCATGGTCAGTTGTGTAGTAAGACACTTCATGTTTCTCCTTTTTCTTGTGTTTTCAGTGGCTAAATCTTCAGAAGGGATTTTCACAAAAATAGTCGCTAAGAAAACCAGCTTCAGCAGGAGGATGACAATAAACTTTATTATATTTGTGCTGTCAGCTTCCAGGAGAATACAGGAGTATTAAAATAGATGCTCTGATTCCATGTAAGGAATCACTGGCCATGAGATATGAATACCAAAGTGACAGCAGTGATGTATTCCAGGCTGGAGACTAATCAGGAAAATAATATGTGTTTGTCCAGTTTAGTGTTAGTCTTGCAAGTTAAGCTGATTAGTGACAGGGATAGGGATATAGATAGGGATAGGGCATTTCCAGTATATGTTATCCACTATAACAAATCAATCTAAAAATAAACGTATGACAGAATAAACACCATGAATCAGGGAAACTGGTTTTTCAGAGAGATAAGGATGCCTTATTTTATCTGAAACTGGAGGCAGTCACGCTAATGAGTGGGAGATAATTGTGATATGTCAGAAACAGGAATTGGAGTTAGTACTAATCTTTGTTTGCTCTGGTTTTTGCTTGCAAGTAGGAAGCTTTCTAAGAGGGGAACTCAGTGGTAAAATGTGAGTTGGCCTTGGTAAGTGATGCTAAGGATGGAATTGGCAACAGAATGGGATGAGCCTTACGTAATTTGAGGGTGGAAGGGGGATCTTGAGTTAGTGAAATATAATTATGGCTTTCCTGTCTGGTAATGCTGCCTTGAAGTTGCTCTCCTCCCTGTATTGTGAAGACATTTTCAGTGCAGCTGGAAATGTGTTGCTACTCAACACACAAATGTGAACACTAGAAATACAAAACCATTGTCATTTTTTAAAAGAAGATATAAAGGCTTTTCATCCGGAGGATATTTGTACTTCCTAATAGGTCTGACAGTGACAAACTTGCGGGCAGTGTCATTTTACAAATGAGAGTTTGAAATACTGAAGGATTTCTCCAAACATGAACCCAAGGTCTTTTTAAGGTTCCTGGCATTGAAAAAGTCTAGCCCAGTCTGCCTTGCCATCCAAAGATGGACTTGTTCATTTCATTGCAGATCTTCCTTTTCTGCTGGTTAACAATGAGGGTTTTAAAAAAACCTGAATATTTCAGGAAAATATATGTTTCTTATAAAGAGAGGAATTGCTGTATTAGCCATAATGATGCATCTAGTCAAGCATCTTTAATAAACTCCTGATGCTCTGCTTCATTTATGCCAGCCAGCAGTTCAAGGCAGGCATTGCAAATTAAAGTTGTCTTTCAGAGCTGGACCTCTGAGCTAGAGATGGATGCCATTTCACCTGCATGTTCTGCCAAACGAGGCATGATGTGGAGGGGCACCACCTCTGCAGTGGAGCTATCTTTTTTTCCTACCCTGCTAGTCTTCAGTGTCACCTCACCCCTCATGAGTTACAGAAACTCATTCTTTGTTACCAAAATGGAGACTATTGCAGTATGTGAATGCCTGAAGAGCAATTGGAGACATATGTATTCATTTTTTGGGGGTTGTTTTCCAGTCCATGTTCTTTTAAAGTGAGACAGAAAAGTCTCAACATTCCCAAATCATCTTTGAAAGCACTCAAACATGTTTTTCCAAGAGATGGAGAATTAACTAGTATTGAACTAGGCTTGGCCTGAAGTATTTTTTATCTCAGTCAGAAAAGCTTTTTTGCATGTTCCCTTGTGTCAAGAATACGCATAAGTAAAAGCAAAAAAAAAATGACAGATAAGTGTACTCATATAACTATGACACAATCTCGTTTCCTACCAGGCATGTTTCAGATGTACCTTTTCTAGTTAATCTCTAATCATTAGTGTCCCATCCTGTGACAATCTGGCTTTGCTAGCAGCTTGTATGGGTCAAGTGTTGAGGCCAGCAGCTTGCACTGAGCTTATTCTCCCTGCTCCCTCTGCTCATCTCTGCTTCCTCTTTTCTTCAGATGGTGCAATTCAGCACACTTCTTCCTCCTTCTGGTAGGGCTGCAGCACTCACTAAATCCAGGTCCAAACGACAATCTGGAATCACAGTGCCTGTAGTGAGTTAAACCAACTGGTCCTTCCCAAAATCTCTGCCACAGCAGCCTGCCTGCCTGTTTGCTGGGTGAGCTGCTTTGTGAATGGGCTGATGCAGAGCAGGCAGGCTGGGTGCGAGTGGGGTGTGTGTGCATGCACGGGAACATTCACTTAGGCACCTGCAAGGGGGCTTGCGTATCCTGATCTCTGCTCATTAGGAATTTTTAACTCTGCTTGTTGCTTCAGCTAGGCTCTTGCATCATCCAGGGGCATTTTTGGCTATCTGCTGAATGCCAAGCTGCCATCTGATTTTTTTTTAAACTAATTTTTAATCTTTTCTGTTTGGGGGAAAAAACAAGCTGTGTTTGAGCACTACTTCACATCTCTAAAAATAAAAGTTGGCTTTCTAAGTGCACAGCATACTCCCTCTCTTTCTGCCTCTCCATCTCCCCCCGCTTCCCTCTCCCTGCTTCTTTCTGCTGGAGAGACTGGGAGGGGGTCATTCTTGGCAACCACTGAAGATGGATTCTAAGTGGTGCACAAGTGCACACACAGCAATTTGGCACACAGCAGGGGCTGGGGGCGGGAGGCATTTTGGATTTGTCAGCTCATCGGCACAGCTAGGTTCTTGTCAAACAGCAGAAGTTGCACAAGTCCCTGGTGGCTGAGCTGCAATTGGTGAAGCTGTGCTGGTCTGGAAAAGCAAAGATGTGAGGTCACAGGATCATTTTCCCCCTCATGCTGCAGTGCAGTTGACAAATTAGCTCATAATCCAGCATTACCTCCTCAACTCCCATTCCCTTTCCGGTCTTGTGTGCCCCAAATTTTATGCCAGTTCTGATACCTATTCTTTGCCTATACATCTTCATTTCTGTGTCTTTATGTATCAGCAATTTTGTTAATTTGGATTCTGTGGTATGAATGGCTAGGAAATTTTATGACCACTTTATTGTGGTCAGCACAAGCTTGTGCCCAGGAAAGATTTTGTCAAGCACAGGGATTTCTAAAAGGTGATACACATACCAAGGGAGTTACACAAGCTGCTGCAAAGCAGTACTCAATACAGGGCTGAACCAGGGCTTGGCTTCGCCAATATTGCTGCTGCCACTGATGTGCTATTGATGGCCTGTCAAGAAGTATATAAAAATTGAAAGTGTATTACGTTCCTGGTCTAGGAGCTGAATATAGTCTGCATAGCATGACACAGATTTCCTTTGATGAGATGCCTCACACTTTCCTAAACTCATTTTCTGAGTGAAATTATTTTTTTCACTGTATTTTTGCATGACTCAGAGATGCCTTTTCTATCTGTGCTTGCAAGCAAAAAAGCACTGGAGCTTTTTACATCTGTGCTGTTTAGGAGATGTGCCTTCATCTGCAGGTAAATATACAGAGTAGCTTTGGATACGCTTGACTTCCTTCCATGACTCTGTCAGTTGCTTCAATTCATGGTATCAGAATTTCTTTAAGATATCTCAGTGACAGGTCCATGTAACTGTGTGGATTAGGTTCCTGCCTTGACCTCTACTGCTGTAGGAGATGTTGAGTCCTAATAAAGGGAGTAGGAGGATCCTGACAGATCCCTGTTCTTGTGTGTTCACAGTCCTACCCCAGAGCACTGCACTCTGATACAGTGAGGGGCTGCTTCTCTGCAAGTGGGTGCAACAAAGTCCTCAGAAGTTATTTTAGAAAACATTAAGCCCATCTTTCACATAAGGCTTGGCCTGGAATTAATCTTGGACTAACCTCATGATCAATCCACCCTTCCCCAGTGTGGTAGAGACTGCATAATTACAGACTTCTGTAGGAATGGAGCTAGGATGTTCTGGAAATCTCACTTCAGGAGCAGTTCAGAGGAGCTACTGCTCAGCCTTATCTCCCACAACACAGCCCTGCACATCACACACACTATTCTGCACACTGGATGTGTATTGCTATTTTTCAGATGAACTGATAGACTTAAACTGAAACAGAACAAAAATTTAATGATTATTAGTAACCAAAGATAAGAGTAGGTCCAGATCCATGTGCATCAAAACATTCAAATTTTTGTTTGGGTAATTAAAGGGTTGACAGAGTTCAAAAACAAGCCTCTAGTCTAGTGATCAAGGCATTCTGCCAAGTTAAAAGTCCTGTTGCAGAAATATGTGAATATTCTCTTGTATATACAGACTAGCTGGAAACGTGCCTATTGCTTTTGCCTTACAAGGATTTATTCTACCTATTCTACTAAAATAGCAACAGTTTTAAATTGCAGACACTTCCCTCAGAGTGTTTTGTAGCTTTAGCTGGGTGGGTAGGGCCTTTTGTTGGGTTCAGTTTCTTGTAGACAGGGAAAAGGACATAACATTTTTTTTTTTCATATACCCTGTCACAGCTCTAACCACCAGGTGTTTTGATAAAAACAAAAAGCCATGACTTTGACTGGCCTAATCTCCAATATAAGCTACAGACTCAGCTCTTTAGTTCTGCTGTGACAAAGTACAAATGAGTAAACTCAATAGCAGATATTTGGAACAGGTGTATTGAAAACTAGAGGCATCTCCACAACAAGGCAGAAGCCAAGTGTTTCTTTTGAGCATCCAGCTCTTGTGGATCTGATTGTGTCTATTTTTAGCCTCTCATATCTTTGGGAGTACATTTAAAAATACAGGGGTTGGAGGAGCTGGACTAAATAAATGCTTTTCCTCTCATTATTGTAATTTTGATTCTTCTGATAATGCATAGCAAGCTAGGTCAACAACATCACGGGACACCATACACTCACTAGAAGTGCTACGATACCATAAAGAACAAAATCAACACATGAGAAAACTCGGTAGTGGGGTAAAATCTCTTGTGGGAATTGCAAGCAGGCACATCCGGGTCCAACAGTAGCCTCCTGCCAGCACCTGAACAGCTTGTTTTGTGTTGTAAGGGCTTGCGCAACACTGAGTGATGACACCAGCTGTGCTCAGGTTCTCGAATTACAGCTCCAAGGATGGTGGCCATCAGGGGACACACCAGGCCTGCAGGAATGGTTGGCTTGCTGCTAGACTGAAAAGCAGAGGGTTGGGAGCCGCGGCTGAGAAAGAAATAAGTAGTTTCCTGAGTCTCTCTGGTTTTTATTATAACTCTCTAGGAGAATATGGCTTTGCATGTCAAATTTTTGTTCTGGAACGCTTACCCTCTAGTGGCATGTGCTGGCATGTTGTCCCATATGTAATAGAAGCTTGAAGGAGACAGTTACATCCCCATACACTCGAAGGTGAGATAGTTTCCTACCTGCAATCAAGCTTGGCAGCTAGATTTGGGTTTCATTTAGCTTGAATTATTTGTGATGAGAATTCTAGTTGAGGACACACATTTCCTGAAATGGATATCCAAGACGTGCCTCAGCCACAAAGATGCCTCACTAAAGTGATGTCTGGTGCCTTCCTCTTTTAAGGAAAGCTGTAATTTTCTTCCACAGTAGGCTTAATGCCTTTGACAGAAACGGAACAAAGCAAAGACCAATTTAAGTAATTTGTTTATATAGGTGGCTGCACATAGGCGCTTAACAGATTGTGTCAGATAAAGACAAAGCAGACTTCCCATGTTCCAGTTTGGCATGCATTATAAGGACTGGAAGAAGTGGATCTGTATCCACATTCCTTAAGAGAAATGCTCCTTTCTCTAACAGGCTGAATTATGTAGCTTTCATCACCTGACATCTTTTCTCTGGAAGGCTGTAAAATACCAAGAAAATTTTCCAAATCTAGTAATAATGCTATTTGAAACGTCTAAATGTAAGTTTTATTTGATTTTTTTTTAAGATTTAATTTAAAGATAGCTTTTCTGCTTAAACTGAAATATTTTTAAGCTGAACAACTTGAATGATTAGTCAAGGAATGAGGAGACATTATTTGGCAATTGCAGTCTGGCAAACCCATCTTCATTTGGTCAGCTAGCAGGGAACAGCACAGCTATCAGGGAAGGAGGAACCTGCCCAGATATTGGCCAGGTTTATATATTACTATCAAAAGAGAGACTTGGCTGTGGAAATTAATCAAGTTTCTTTTGTCCAGGGATCAAAGAAGTTACTCAGAGGATGCAGGGGAAATGTAGGGATTCAGCTGTGTCACATTCTCTCTCTAATAGAGCTGTCTAGGGAGCCTCCCACGTTTTGTAGAAGTGGAAACATCCAGTTTCATTTTTTCTTTCTCAGACTGCAGCAGCTCTCTTCTTTGGAAGCCAAGGTCACACTACGTTTACTTTTGGTGTTTGTCCCTTTAATTCTCCTACAGTTCCACAAATGCTTCTGGTGTATTTTTAAATTTTAGCTTATAATCCCTTTTTTTTTTTTTTAAAGGCACCATCTGGTCCCTGACATGGTTTAAAATAACAATCTAGCCAGTACACAACCAGCAGCAAGACTTCACACCTTTCAGAACCCAGTATGAGAAGTTCCCCACCTATATTTCTCCACAGACACTGTCACGATCAGATCCCATTCCCTCCAGACAGGTCCTGCAGGAAGCAAGGTCTTTTCAGCTCTTGCTTTCCATCCCTTTAATCTCAAACATAGTCATTTTATGAAAACAAAATGGATGCACTAGAGAAGCTTACAGCTAGGAGTGTGGGAGGTCTGCTGTAAACAACTCAGTCAGAGAATTTGTCGTTGGAGCTCACGTTTGCATTTAAGCTGCCCTGTGGTGCTTACCACTTCTGCAGTGCATGCCTTCATCATGTCCCCTGGTGTCTGGAGACACCTGCAATATCCAGGGAGAAGAGGGGATCAAGCACTGCAAAAATTCTTCTAAAAAAAAAAAGTGGCCCCATTCTGTGGGTGTTTTATTTTAAGCAGGACATTAATATGCTATGTTATCATTGCAGGTTATGCTGGGCAGGAATGTTTTCTTGATTTTGATTTTTATGGGTCACTTACAGCATAGTTTATTTTATCTTCTTGCTGCATGCAACAGCACTGTCTGTCATGGTGCCTTCCCAGTAGCCACAAATCAAAGCATGTCACTGAGCAGCGTGATTGTGTGACTGTCACCCTCGGCGCAGCTGAGGCTCAACCTGGCATTTCTCTTCTGGCTGTTGGAGAACCTGGGGTTATCAGTGCCAAGGTAGCAGAGACAATAAATACAAATATACCCTTTCCTACTTACAGCCAGCAATTTTGAAAGGACCTAAACCACTGCTGGAGACAAAAACAGGGTAATGTGATGAATGGGAAAGGCCTGTGAACGGCTCTGGGACTTCTGTGTAGGTTATCTGTCTGGCGGGATATTCACTGGTCTTTTTGGTTTGTTTTTCTATTAACTAAAGGCAAAGCTGAATAATTATTTCCCTACGAGTTGGTCTGTGCCTGAATCACTCTCCTGTCCCC
The DNA here is from genome assembly GCA_013397775.1 of Eulacestoma nigropectus. NCBI lineage: Eukaryota > Metazoa > Chordata > Aves > Passeriformes > Eulacestoma > Eulacestoma nigropectus. The sequence goes on from VZTE01004148.1 coordinate 705,688, forward strand.
GCTGCACTCCACTGGTGCTGGCAGCACGGGTGGTTAATATTAGCCACACAGCTGATTGTCCCGGCTGGTGCCCTGCAACAGGTGCAGGCCGGCCGCCGTGCTGGAATCCCGCCCGGACCGATGCCGCTGCTGGCACAAGCCTTCCCATTATATCAGGAAGGGCCACGTCCCGTCGCCACGATGCCCCGGCACCCCAGGCTGGCCCCAGCTGTCTGCGGGACGTGGAGCAGGGCGACAAGCACCCAGGGAGCCTGCTGTGGGGAGAAGCGAACCGTGACTCCTCTGGAGCGGGAAGACGGGAGGTTCCTGGATGGGACTTACAGCTGTGCGGATGGGGTAAGGAGAAGGTCTCAGCAGAGCCCCAAGCCCGTGGTTTTGTGGCATTGCTCTTAGAGAAGGGAAACACACACAAATAAGTACTAAAAATTGAGTATCGGCACTGAAATGAGCAAATATGGGTTGCATTTGCTCATCGTGTTGGCCATAGTTTCTTTACAGCACAGTACTTTGGGTTTGCATTAATTTTAATTGGCACTCTCTAATTTTAGAATGCTCCTGTGAAAAGTTACTTTCAATTCCAGTGGTGATTAGATGGTGATGATGTGTTTTAATAATAAACATGGGAGAGATACCGAAAAAGAAATCAAATGTGCTGGTTGCATTTCTGGGGAGGGGAAGAAGTACTATTGCTCTGCTCTAAAATTATCTGATCTGTCTGGTCTGGTGTGATATCTTAAAGTCTCCCATCTCTCTTTTTTTTAATTTTTCTTTTTTTTCCCCTTTCTTACCACCCCTTTTCTCTTTTATTTTCTTAAACCATAATAGCACCTTTTGGTAAGAACAACAAAATATCTAGGTGGTGTTTACATAGCCTAAATGTTGGAGAGAGGAAAGAGGAACCGAAAGACTTGTAAGGTTTCACAGGATCACTTCTAGTGTCCTGTTCCCTCAATGCGACCCCTCTCCACTGACTGTGTGAAGAAAGGCAGGGCTGTCAGGCAGGTCAGAAGGGATCTGTGTGCCGCAGTGTGACTTGTGTGTGCTGGTGCTGTGCCTACATGCATGCTCAGGGACGGGGCCAGGCAGGCTTGCTTAGGGACTCGAGCAGGCTCTGGCTGCAGCGTGGCAGTCTGCTGTGTGCTGGAAAACACATACTGCTGCTGCTTCTAAATTAAGGAAAAAAGCAAAAATAAAAGAGAGGCTCGTCTCTAAATTCAGTGATTTCTGCTGTGAATTGGTCCACAACTCAGGGCAGTAGGTCAGGCTAAAGCAATGCTCCTGGAGAGTTAGATTGATGCAAGGGACTGAAATCAGTGGGAATGGTAGGTTTTGGATCAGCAAAGTCCTCACTATTTCTATTTATATCTATGTGTAGCTGTGAAACAACTTTTTTTGGGAGTTGTGGAATAAATAAGCACTATCTGGGCCAAATAAGTACATTAGGAAACTCATGAGAAAGGTCCAACTTCATAAATGTTGGGTGTCTTCACGCATAGTCTAGGTTTAAGTTCCTTCCAGGAGAGGTTTTTGATTGAAGCCATTGAAATTTGGACATGGTTTTGACACGAAAGAGAGAAAATGCCTTTTCTCAATGCTACTTGTGACTGTTGCATGTGGAGTTGTGCCTCAAAGTGGAGGCTCTTTGCTGTGGGAACTGTAATGTCTTAGGGGATTGTGAGATCCTTCCTGGGCCAGTGCCTCTGGCTGAGTAACACTACTACTGTCCTGCTGCTCCTGCCCTCTCCACAGGCAGCCCTGCACGGGGGGTTTGACGTGGTTGTTTGGCAATGAGGACACTATGTAAACTATGACAATCCTGTACATCTCACCGTGCCTTGACTCATGCTTCCAGTGAAACCTTTCTCCAGCTCCCTGTTTCCCACCGTCCACCCACACTAGTTTTTTATTCCTCTCATTTTGGTACATGAAGCAGAATTTGTTGCACCTCAAACTAGTGCTTCAGCCTTGCCTGAGCAGGAGCTCCCACACAGGCATGGGCCAGCGAAGAGGGTTGGTGTTTTACAGAAGGGACATGTGCCAAGGCACAGGGAAGATACATGACTATCTCCCTTTGAAAGTCATTTATTTGTGACTTTGAAAGCACCTCTATAAGCAGCTCACAGAGAAGCCATTTGCAAATTTGATGCCAGTTTTTAAATGCAAGATGAAAGTGGATTTTGCTGCCACTAAAATCAGCAGCTTGGAGTCCCTCAGGAGAGGTGCAGCAGTCTGCGTCACTGGAGAGCCAAATCTGTTGCCTCACAAAAGATCTAGTATCCAGGTAGGAAAGCATAAATGAACACGTGGATCTCCAGCAGTGCTGGGTACAGACCAGCACATTACTAAAAATGATATTTGTTTTTTACCAGTTATGATAAAATGCTCAGAGTTACAAAAGTTTGAGAAGAATAAAATGTTTATCCCACTTTGTACAAAAGTCGGTGATCTTGGAGAGAAGTTAGAGGGCATACCCAAATAAGTTTTAAAATTAACCTTTTATAACCAAGCAGATTGTGCAGTCATTACTGTATCTAGAAAATTTTTATATATTTTCAATTAAAATTATGTATCATTTTCACAGGAAACTGACATTATGGGTTTATGGGCTCCTGTGTTACATTATGTAGTACATCATTATCATAACTTACCCTCCCATCATTCTAGTAATTTCTTGGACATTTAGCTCATAATTTCACTACAACATATTACAAGAAAATCCAGTTCCATTTAGAAGCATTACGGGAATCCTCTCTGTTACTGTAAACACATTACCTGGTCAGATTTAATTTGCTGTTAAGGAAATAGAAGAATATATTCTAATGACATACACATCTAGGTAGTGAGAAAAACAATCCCTTTTACTTTTTCAACTATTACAAACCTCTGCCTTTTCCAATACCCTAGGATTGTATACACATGTATGCATTTGAGAATATAATTTCCATAATATAAAAAACATGGGCTAACTACTCAAAAAATTGACCCTATTAGGATCCTTACAGCACTCCTGGTGAACCTGGTGATAGCCAAGCATGCAAGCAAGGTATCCCTTGGTCATAGACTGGCAACCTTGTACTTCTGTGAACTTATAAAGGAGCACTTCCTTCTTCTTCTGGCACAAAAAATGTGATGATGGCCTGCTCCCTCCTCACCAAGGTCTAGAGACAGAGCAAGGGAGAATGTTTGAGAGAGAGACTGGGAAGAAAAGACTGGGATATTTCCTACCAGATTTTCTCCAGAGCAAAGGCAATATGCAGACAGGTTTGTCTACAGCTGTAATTGTGTATTTTTGAGAAAATCTCACCTCCTAAAAATCAAAAGAGAAAAGGGAAATTACTGGAAATACAGAAAAAGGATGAATGAACAATCTTACTGGACGCTGCAGAGGTACATCAGTGGAATTACATGACCCATCCCTTGGGGAGGTCTGAAGAGGACATAACCCCATGGAGCTGAGTCTGTTGCTATCCTGTTCTTGCCTCACTTGTTATTGACAAACTTCACTAGAAAACTAGGGTAATGTTAACATGTTCTCACTACACATGATTACATTTAGATGTCTTTGTCTTGAATCTAGATCTGTCTCAGTTCTATCTATTTATGGTTTTCCCTTGTTACTTTCCTGGCAAGTTCAGCCACTTCTCCCTTGCTGCTATGATGGCAACTGCACCCGTATTCACACCTTCATCTGCTCCCTACAGGAATTTAAAAAGGTTAGGTAAAAATCTATGTATCCCTAGGCTAAAGACATCGATATGCGTGCATGCAGGAGAGAGCAGGCTGGCACTACAATTATTCACAGGGAAGGAAACTTCCATCCCTTTCTCCTTCAAAGAAGAAGGAGGTGAGTTCATGAAGCATGCAGGCAGGTTGGCTTCTCCTATATTAAGAGGATGTTATAGGAAAGGCTCATAAAGAAGGTGCCCACTCAATCCTTAGAAACACGCTGGCTGCTGCAGGCAGGTCAAGTGTTAATGGAAGAATGACGAAATGGAACACAGCAGCAGCCCAGGCCTCTGGCCCCTGCAATGGTGGATCCCTGTGCAGTGCAAAGGCCCAGAGTGGGAGCAGGGTAGGTGACTACCAGTGATGGATGATGTTGAGACCTCAGAGAGAAATGATATAATAAATAGTTGGTCTGACACAGCAGGAAGTGTTTGCATAGCGAAGTGACGGGTAATAAATAAGTTTATATTGCTATAGGTCCTTCAGGCAATGCTGGAGCAAAAATATGTTCTGATTTTCTTTCTCTAAGGAAAAAAGGTACAGAGACAAGGACTCTTATTTGTAATAGCCAGGCATGAATAAAACCGTGTTAGCTGCATACAGTCAGTGTAATCTAAGGCTGAAGCAGATCCAAGCCAAGTATTGCTGTAGCTGTAGGTTCTCAGTTGTCATAGCTAAGGTTACAAAACAACTTCCCTCGCAGCTTGTCTAATGTCACTGTCTGGAGCTGAGGCCCCACCACTGTATCCATGGTAAAAGATCGTCTTTTCTTGCACTTGTTATCAGGGCTGCCACTAAGATTGGGACAATCAGACAGTTTGCCCTAGGCATTGACTCATTATATGTGATATATGATAATACATAGAGGGATACAGACTCAACTTCTCCCCTGAAATTTCCAGGTGTTCCATTTTCTCATTTGCAACAGGTTTTTTTCTGGGCAGGTTGTTGTTTGGGTTTTGTTTGGTTGGTTGGCGGGTTTTTTTGGTATGAATTTTCCTCTCTTGTTCATTTTTATTGGAATAGCAAAAATAGACATCTATTGCTGCTGCTGCAGCGGTCAATTAGGTAAGCTCTAGATGCTAGTTTTTGCTAGGTAGATAAATACTACCTTGGTGCAGCATTGCCAATTAATAACAACTTTGATTATGAAATCTATTAATTGTTTTAGCTCTCTGGAAGGGATTATTCAAGAAACATCTCTTGTTTAAAAAAAAAAAAAAGGATAGGGGGAGTACACTGGGTACATTTTTAACATTTTGAGCTAGCTTCAAACGTCTTACCCTCAAGTCTCTGAAATCAGTTAAACAAAATCCTCTCTTTTTTTTTTTTTTTTTTTTTTTTTCCTTATAAACCCCTAAGGAATGCATGAGAAATTTTATGTTGAATTTTTTTTTTTTTGGTATGTATCTGAGGGTTAGTGAGGAGTAAGGGAATGAGAGTACTGAAGTTATCTGCCTAGCTGCAAGGTTTAAGGTCTTGTATGATGCATTTCAGAATACTTTCTGTGGGGAATTTTTAGTGACTTTCTCCCCCTTGAGAATCCTACTTCATGCAATGGCAGCTATCCTGCTATCCATGTTTAAAGGACAACCATCCTGCAGGAAAAAATAAACTCACTAAAAATTCCATTTTACACCACTGAGTTCTAGTTTCCAAAGATTACCCTGCTGAAACTATGAGTTTTTGTGGGCCGCTAGTAATTAGGATGGGGGTTTTTGATGAATAAGGACCAGAAGAGCATTTGAGGTCCCCTGCCAGATGTGGTGCTGGTGTCTACAGTGTGACTTCTAGGGCTGTTCAAGAGAGCAAGTGTTTATAAAATCAGCACTGAAGTTAAATTGTACTGTATGTGTGGTTTTTTCATACATTTGTAATTTTAGAAGCTTTGTCATTTCAATGCCTTCCTGTGCACCTGATTGTTTATCTCCTGTTTTTCTCATCCATGATAAGGATTTCTGGGACTTAGGACTTGGCAGGGAGGGAGGACTATTTTGGAATAGGCATGTAGTGACCTATGATTTGACTTACAATATCAGGCAAAGTCCCAACAGTTGCTGTATAGACCTAGTGAGCACCAGCTTTTGGAAAGTGAGATCTGCAAAACAAAACAAAGCATTTTTTCCCAAGCCTATCCCTTAACTATGGTAACTCAAAGTGACTGGGTAGATTCTTGCTCTTTCCTGTGCTTCTGTAGTACATTAAGCTCAAGCTAACTGGATTTTAGGATTACTTGCTGTTCAGGACAGCATTGACACCACAGGATTATAAGGCAGGACTTTCCAGCCACTGGAGTATACAATATTAAATCCTGCAATATAGTTTCCACAGTATTGCATTACATTCCTTCCTCATTAATCCAATGTTCCCTAAATGCTGTATTTTTAATGAACAAATAATTGTTCTATTACAGATAACTCTAATAGGGTTAAACCTATTTGGTAAAAAAGACTACACAGCTTTACAAAGGTGAAAAACAGGAGTGGAGGAAATATGTGTGTGGGGAGTTGATAATTATATACAACACAGATTGGTTCCAACATCATACTTATCTTAATTATAAGAATATGTTTGAGAGATAAAGTCTCCCTAGAAGACAGCCAACTAACAACAGTGGTTTTATCTGGTTTGCTACTGCTCATTTGATTTGTAGATTTCATATGCTTTACAGAATAGTTGTCAATATGGTTATCACCACTTTACAGATGAGGCATCCAATTTCTTGAAAATGAGAAAAAGTTAAGAGGGCAGCACCAGTTGCCAGCCATGCTATGTCCTCTTCGACTTTCCAAAGAACATTTTTACTGCCACCTATAACACTGCTGCCCATTGCAGGCTCCAAACAGCACATGCATGTCTGGGGGTTGGATTTCGGCCCCACTGCTCTCCTTTTGCTGACACTGCAGTAACAAGCTGAAACAAGACATTATTCCCAGGGCTGTGTGGACATTGCTAATGCCAATGATTAAGAAAAACTTATTTGTTGTGACAAGGTGATAGTCGTGTATTATGCCAGATTTTAGGCTGTTAAACAAGAAAATCTCTGCTGATTCTCATTTCACATAGGAAATAAATACTGAAGAGGAAAAAAAGAATCAATATTTTCAAACTGGGAATGTATGTTTATCAGGTTTCCAAGAGGGACTCTGGAAAAAATACAAAGCCTCACATAATAATTAAGTTTGAGGAATTTTGCCTTGAAATTAGAATCCATTTCCATTTTCACGCTTCCAGACATTGGGAATATGAAAGCAATGTCAAGTCAGTAAGTTGCAGAAGGGCAGGGAACTGAGCTGGTCATTACCTTCCCAACTGTTTGTCAAGCCCTCAACATCACCCTGAGTTTAAAGCCCCAGTGGTTGTGTGAGAAGTCATCATGGAGGGGCAAGAGGTGTTACTTTGCTTGGTGTTGGCTGGTTGTGATGGTGGTGTTGGCAGGAGACAATGCCAAGAGTTTCAGGCCCCCACCTTGCTGAGATGAGCAAACAGACATGAACACCATCACAGACTTCAGCGTGACCCAGGCAAGTACAACCATAGTCCTTTGGTAAGCCAGACTGCCAAAAGGTGAGAAGCGTAGCTGAAACGATTTTTTAGAGAAGGCTGTTTCTGAGTAAGCTTACACTAGAAGTCTGTCAGGAAAGCTCAAGAGTCCTCTGTGAAGGTTTGAGCTGTGTTTGATTACATGAGAGAGAGGACATCTTAGTGGGGACCCTTCTTTTCCTGTGCTAGACCAGGAGATGAAGAAGGTCCCTGAGAAACTGCAGTATTTCAACCATGTGCTGTTAGAGCCTGAACTCAAATTCCAGGATCATACAGCATATTTGGATAATTAATACTTCTATTGCTATTTTTACTTTTCTAGCAGTATTAGTACTTTTGTAGCATTATTTGCACCATATTCTTGGCTAATTGCAGAAGAGATTGGTTTGCCTGTTTTACAGGATGTGTAAACAGCTGCCCCAGGTAGGCTGATCACCAAGGCAGTTTTAATCTGACTCCTCCTCATAAAACCTTTTTCTGTATTGCAAGGAGGCTTCAGTGAACATCTGAGCTGAGACAAGGATGGTTTTGAATAGCAGATTATGGGACAAAATCTTCTAGCCAGAACTTCCATGAACAGCATGAGCCAAAGTAGAGATCTCCAGATCTGGGGCCCCCAGCAAGGGTGATAAATCAGTCTTAAATGAGCAATTTTATTGACAAATACCTCAGTCTGTGATGTGTGAAAGGATCTGGTGCTTTTCACTGAGTGAAAACTGATCTGTGCCATAGTAGCTAGATGACTCACCACAGAGGAATCAGAAAATGCCTTGTGACAAATGGTCAAATGCAGCACAGGGCTGATTCCATTGGTGTCCTGGGTATTCTTCTCAAGATGGATAACTGCGGTCAAAGGCATCTCTGCACTGGTCAGACTCTGAACCACCAGCTCCACAGCTCATCTCAATTTTTCTGTTTGTTATGCAGAGGAGGTGGGAGACTACATGTTCATCTAGCTTCAGATCCTTTGGAACAGCAGGGACCAAACCCTCCTTTCCCTTCTACAACTCTTCACCTTCAGGCATTGAGAAGTTTCGGAGGGACTTCCTGAATGATTTGGCATCCCAACCATCCTGTTTGCTAGACATGTCCCTCATGAATTTGTCTAGTCCCCTCACAGGCTTATTTTATACTTTATGGCCTCTGCAGCATTCTGTGGCAGTGAGTCACAACTTAATTACACCTTGTGTGAATAGGTTCAATGCCGCACTGGAACCAGCAATTAGTACTTGCAAAGAGACATTTTCTGCGTGAAATGTACTTTTCATCAGTGCTACCCCATGAGAGGAGCTGCCTGTTGAAGCTCGCAGGAGATAACAGTTTCAGAGGGAGAACGGGCCAGTGCCAGCTGTCACGTCCCCGATGAGCCAGAGGAGATAGTCAGGTAGTGTCAGCGTGGTGTCACACACCTCACGCTACCCAGCACTGGAACAATTAAAAACCCCACATCACTCACTGAACCCCAACTGCTTATTTGGTTCACTGTGGCCATGGAAACATCTGACCTATTTATACCTTCAGCAGAGTGAGTGGTGGCTGGTGGAAGAGAGGTGGGAAAAGCAGAATGCTTTGAATTTGGATTTCGGAGACTTTTAATTAAGATGGTGTATGTGAATGCATGTGCATGTGTGCTCACAAGGGAGAGTCAGAAGAACATGACCTGAGCAGGCCAGGAGTTCCTGCTTCAGTGCAGCTGTGGCATCAGGTCCTCCTTGAGCCAACATGATTTACCCAGAGCTTCTGCTTTGCATACGTAAAATGACACTCACCATTTCCAAAGGTCTTATGGAAATTCCTTTTGTCCCTTTGTCAGCAAAGTACTTCACATGGTCTCTGCAGCATTCTTTCCTGAAAAGGCCCCAGTAGATGGGAATCAGCTTGTTCTACCAAGGAAGGAAGGGAGATGAGTCTCATTCTGCACAAGGCTTGCCCGTGCGCCTCACAACACTCTTCTTCTCCTTGTCTGTCTCTCAGTACAGATGGGAAGATGGGAAAGAGCAATGTAAAGTCATTTGGGCACATCAAACGGAGCAGGAGATTTCACTTAATTGCAGCTGGGGCACTTACCTAGACTGCAGATTCCCATGACAGGATAATGCCATGTAAGTTACCAGACCAAGGACACAGCACATGTCAGACTGAGCTTCCAAATCCTATTCTTCCAAGGGCATGTATTAATATAAATGGGCACATTAGGTTTTAGATAGCAGTTACCTGAAATGGACTCTAGCTAAAAGGAGATCTGCTGGAGAGGGGAAAATATTAAACTCTAGGTGTAAAGAAGACTTCCACAGATACAACATAATCACAGTGAGTATTAAGAATGAAAGGAATTTCAAGACTTTAAAGATCTGTTGGGAAATCTTGAGGAAGAAAGGATGTTCACTTTTGATATTAGTCAGAGAGAGTATCTTTAATATCCCCAAAGCATCTGATTGATAACCATAACATCAGGCTTCAGGAATGCAAATTTGGTAGCTCTTTAAGATGAAAGCTCCCCCTCCACATGCTTTTTATTTTTTTTATTGCACATTTCAAAACCATTCATATTCTGGCAGGTAACAGTTTTTTATCCTGAAAGTAAGGGTTGACCGAGGAACAAACTGTGCAAATTCTGTTCTCAAACACCAAATTTAGAGAGAAAATACCATCTGTTTCCTTTACAGCCTACTTTCCCTGGTTCCAGCAATATCTTCTAGTGGAAAAACAGTCATGAAGCTACCAACAGGACACACAGCAATGTACCATAATGCAATGGTTTGTGTGTGTGGAAGGACCATTGTTCCTCCCTAGAGGAGGCAGCTGGAAGCCCTGTTCCCAGCTGGATGGGGAAGATGTCCATACTGCCCTGTGCTGCTGGGCCCCTGCCCGGGCTTGGTGGGATTCCTCTTCCACGGCAGAGGCTTTCAGGTGGCATTCCTGAGAGTTTTCTCCTCGACCTGCTACAGCAAATTGATGGAGCTTTGACAGCAGCTGTGACTCATTTCAGGAAGAAATCCACTTGAGTGCTCATTATCACTTCAGCATCATTTACATTTTTCCCAGTTGGGGTGAATATTTTGTAGTGACAGGGCACAGGTTCTTTCCTTTGCCCTGGGAAGCCCACACAAACAGACTTTCTACCTGTAAGTTCCTGCCAGAAGCTTTGCAGCTGGATGTCTTTTGTTTCTGACTTCTTTTTTTTCCCTCTCCTCCTTGTCCTTTGTAGATGAGTTACACAACACTGTTTTTTCCTCCTCCAGAATCACTGAGCAAATTTCAAGGCCGCGGAGGAGGGGGAGGAGAGACTGATGCACCGAGCCACCTTTGCCCATCCACTTGTGACTGGGGTATAATAGGTGCAGTTGATTTGAGACTGCCAAGAGTTTGCTGCCAAATTGAATTTTTCATAAACTGATTACTGCAAAGTGCTCTTGGCAGAGGAAAGCTAACACCTTTCTAACAAGCTCAGCTCAGCACAGCTCATAAGAGGGATACTGTAATAATAATCCTCTTCTGGATCCTTGGCCAGGATTTTGGATTTTCCGAGAAACTGTTTCCACCCCCATTCCCTCACCCATGAACAAATCCACTTAAGGCTTTTTTCATAGCTGTTGGTGAATGCATAGGAAGACTTCTCTGCTGGTGTAAAGCAGCCAACCTCCATTGATTGCAGTGTTCTGAGTTACTTTAGTATTGTGGGGGTGATAGTATGATTCAGACATGGTTGATAAAGTTAATGGTAATCTACCCTTAATAACTTAACCTCAGCATTTTTCTTTTAGTCAGGGAAAGGCACTGGCTGAACTACTCAAACAATTTATCTGACAATTTCTGTCTCGTGTTTTCTGCTTGCAAAATGCTCATCCAGAAAGTTTTTGGTTTGTAATGATTTTATTCTTCATTTTGTGTTAGTAGGTTATAAAATAGGGAGGTAAATTTAATTCCTCAAGTTGCAGTATTGTCCTTGCTGCCTGTCACCCTACAAGCAGAGAGAGGCCACTTCCAAGGAAGAAAGACAACCTCCTACCTGCAGGCAAGAGTATCTTTGCTCATTCAGAGACATGTGCTAATTGGACAGAGTTCCCCAGAATTTATTTAACTTTCATGAGCATTCACGAAAAGAAAAGCAGGAAACAGATTGTAGGTGAATCAAAGCTGCTATTTGCAATTAGCCCAAATCACACTCAGAGATCAAAAAATACACACCAAGAGTATTATTTTGGACAGACTGCATCCCTTTAGTTTAGCTATTGGAGGCTGTGCCCACTCAGTCACCGTGGAGGACCTGGTTTGTGGTGGTGCCTTGATGTGAACTCCAGTCAGATATTCCAGTGGGTGGGCAGGGATCCCACAGTGTGAAACATCTGCTTGGCAAAACAGATGCTGGGTGTATGCAATGCTTTAAAATAATAATAAAAATCGTAATTTCAAATCTCCCACCCCTCAGATGACCTTTCTAGCTCCTAGCTTAAAATAAAAAGTGCTTTAGCAATGGCAACAGGGAGAGAGCATGTCCTTGTTTATTACTCTTTTTGCTACACTTTTCCTCCATATTTATACCATTAGCACATGGCAGGGCTTCACATGTGCCACTGACATAGTTGCAACAGAAAGCTTTTACTACTCCAAAGGGGACACATTAATGGAAGTGCCAAGGAGCAGACAACAAAGGCCCAATGTGCTGCTAGGTCCGTCACCAGCAAGAGCTTCTGTGGAATAACCCGTGCAGTGTAGGGGATACACATGGAACATGTGCTTACGATTTAAACTCATGCCATCTGTTTAGGAGATCTAAATGGTTTTGATCTGCTTTGAAACAAACAAACAGACAAAAAGGAGTACTGGGGCTTTGATTCTCTTTGGTGGTGCAAACAGGCAAGATGTTTCCAAGCCTCCAAGTGGATCCTCTTCTGCTTGGCAAGAGGGGTGGCTGTGCTAGCCCATGGAGCAGGCAGGGGAAATGGGATCATGTTTACAAAGTTTACAAACTCTCAATTTACAAAAATTGAGAGTTAATTAAGGTAATGTAGATATGTTGATATTTATAATTCAAATTTTTTCCACTAGAGTTTTTTTGAAATATTGCATCGCTTGAATAATTTTGAAGGACCAAAAATCTACAAAAGTTACAGGTGGCAGGGGGAAGAAACCTGTATGAGATCAAGTAAGGGATTCTTGTTTTCATTTTACTCCAGGAAAATTTCTTTTTGCTCTCCGTTAGCATCCATTTTGAAATGAAAAGTCATTTTGATTTGAAAAATGAACCTTTGAAATTAAAAGTGAATTTCAGTTAGACATTTTAAATCATGTTGAATATTCGCTGAAAATTGCCTAAACCAATGCCAAATCCTCTCAGAGAATGCTTCATCGTGTGGCTTGAGCCAGTGTGTGCCAGCTCTTCTCAGCACAGAGACATTATCTATAGCAGTAGGAGTTCTGGTGTTAAAACAGAAAGGATGTATCATGAAAAACTGCCATTTCAGCCAGATAGTTCATAAATATTAAGGAAAATTGTTTGACATGATAAATGATATTGAAAATCGCTATGTGATAAGAGAGAAAAAATGGCAGCTGTGAATGTGCTATAGTTAAGTGTCAAAAGAGTTTGGTGATAAAAAATCGTGTATTTGTTGTTTTAATAAGAAAAACTATGTTTTATTGTGGTTTCAACATTTCAGAAATTGAATAGCATGCCAGTAAGGAAGAGTTTTAAACAAACAAGAAAGTCAAAATATTGTTTTTCTGATTTTTCTCTTTTAATCAACTAAGGAGTTGAGGGAAAGACAAGCTGCAGTTGCAAAGTTCAATAGCTTCATTAAAAAAAAAAATTTGAAAAATTCTTTCATTTCTTCAAAAAGCATAAACTACTCCTAAAGAGGAGTATATGAAGCTGACCCACAAAGACCAACCCTTCTCTTGCTTCTTGGCAAAACCACTTGTGACTGCAACATAGCTTTAGTAAGATGTGTCTGTCCATCCACCTCTTTGAGTCGAGAGTCTGTTCCTTTTGGTGAGTGCTGAGCCAGGAAGATTATGGCACGTTTTTTTCATTGTCACAGCTCCTTCCTAACTATTGCCTGATTATAAATATACTAAATACATTTTGATTCAGCCTTCACAAGGAGGGTGGCTTTTAAGACATCAATGTCAGGCTCTGCCCCGCCTGGTACATACATGTCATTCAGTTCTTGCATTGAAGGAGAGACCGATGTCAAAGACTCAGATGCTTTTCATCCACAAACCTCCGTGCAGTGGGGGCATTGCCAAAGCAGAGGACACCAGCTTTGTGAAAGGGAGTGCAACTGCAGTGATTTCTGTGTAACCTGTTATTCATCCTCACTGCTGTCTCCCAGCAAGCCTGTTCCCTCACCATGCCGAGCAGGAATGGGGACACAGTGCCTCTCAGTGCCCAGGTACTGGTCAGGTGGAGCAAGGACCATAACCTTTTGAGTTTTCCCACTCTGCCTCCACTAGGCAGAAGAGAAGATAGTGATTTGTTTCTTCAGGTTCATTCTAGTCTTTTCTCCTTTGTTAACAGAGATACCAGATTTGGGAGGGGAAGCAGTTCTACATTTATTTTAGAGAAAAAAGCTGAAGTGTTGTTTTAATTCTGAACTGAGAGCTAAAATGCTCTTGACTTTCTCAAGGCACAGAATTCTAAAAATTCACTAAACATCCTATTTTACTGGCTTTTCATTCCTGAATTTATTTTCTGTCTTTTCCTCTGGTATGTCAATAGCACACAGTGCTGGTTTTCATCTTTCATTTGATCTTTTTTGCAATAGCTGAAATACTTATTTTAATCGATTCTTTTTTTAAACGTTAAGAGCAGCTGCTACTCGGTGTTGACTAGCACATCTTAACATTGCTTGTAGATCACAGGGTTTCTTTTTCAAATTCTAGTTGAAAGTGTTTTTCACTTGGCTTAATCTTTTTCATAGGTATCTAGATGCCGTACTTTTGAATGATTTTTTAAAAAAAATAAAGTACACTTTTTTTTTTTTAATTTGCATGGCATTGTTATGTTAGACCATATAATCCAGCATCAAACATTTGTTTAGACACATGCCTTGCCTAGTTTCATTCAACTTGGAGGCATCAGGCAGAACCCTTGAGCAATTTGTTTCCAGTCGAGAGACATTAATGTTTCTGTGTGATAAAGTGTTGTTTTTTTCTTCAGTTTCATCTTTCTGTGGCATTAACACTGTAAAGGCAACAAGTATTGATAAACAAGGTGCTAAAAGAGCCAAAGAGCAAACCCACACCAGTGAAAGCAGAGTGACATGAATTAGAGGCAAAAGCCATTTTTTGATCCACTAATACATACTTTGTGTGCACATCTAGGTTGCTGTACAGTGCTGTCACATTTCCTACTGGCTATATGACAAATGAGGTGCCCTTGTCATCTCTGACCTGTGCCTAAGGAAAATGAGCTTTTAAAGCTATGATCTTGTATATATATACTGCCTAGTTTGCTGCCAGAGAATGTTGCATGTATGTATAGTATCATCATCTGGTAAACAAATTGTATTTGCAGTTTGGTCAGCATCATTACTTAATTAGACCCTGGCTGTTTAGGCACCTGGAACAAGCAGAGGGAATTTAAATTCTTCTGATAAAAGGATTTCTTTATAATGAGTCTCACCCCATAATGAGTTCCAGCCAGGGGAGACTGACCATTAGCAGATGACTCACAGCATTACCATAAAGATGAGAGTCACACATTCAATTTTATATGGCTTACATACACTCATCTAGAGCACAGATTCTAAAAACAAGTCTTTTGGCTCCAGTTTTTCAGTCATGTTAAATTTGATACAGTCCTCCTATGCCTGGGAGTAAACAGGCAGGATACAGCAGACTATTTATTTTATTTCATTTTTTTTATTGCTCTTCCTCTCTACAGTTTCAAGAGGAAAAGAAGCTGAGTTTTTAATATTGTAAGAATGCTCAGCCCTTTTCAGCTGGGAGATGTCAGAAGCAGCTGCAGACCTAAATGAAAGGAGCTCATCTCTGAAAATTTGCTATGCTGTAATAAATGCAGGGTTCTGCTGGTGAGCTGCTGATGGCCCTTTAATGTCTTTAGTGGTACTCCAAGGCACTGCCATTCCTCCCGCTCCCTTCCCCCCATCTCTGCCCACCCAGGCTCAGGATTTCATCCTATGAAGGCAAAGATTTTACTGAAACACTCAAGGACTACACTGAGTTTGAAGAAAGGGGTCGTGCCTGGTTTTATCATCCAGCCAGCAGCTTCCCTTCAGCCCAGATTGATGTTTTTTACTGGCACATTAGCTTTAAACATTTGGCTCCCTGAGTCATGTTCATATAATGGGAGTTGTTGGTATGCAGCAACATGGGGGTTGTTATCTATTTATTTTATCTAAGTAACATATGCTATGCAAGGAAAAATGTGTTTTTACAGCATCCTTGTGACATATTTTCATGATTAGTTACAAAGCACAGTCAAATAAAATCTAAGAATTACCTTCCAGCCTCCAGGTCTCTGCTCCTCTCTCATTAATTTGCGATCATGGGCATCTGCCAGTCTGGAGACTGGAAGAGTGTTAAGAACATGACAGATTCCCAAAAAACGCATTTACAGCTGGGAAGTGAGCACAGCATATGTGGATCTTGGTAAAAGGATCTCAGAGTTTGAAGAAGACTCTGGGAAACCATTTGGACACAGTGTAAGTGACAATTTAGAAACCTTAGAAAGCCTTTTCTCCCTGAAGTTTGAGAGACGTTGAGTCTAGTCATGCTGTACTTGATTATGGGGTAGGTGAGGCACAGTATTTTGGCCTGGCGGGTGCAATCCCAGGGAAAGGAGGAAGTGTGACTGATGGGCAAACCAAACACCTCCTGGAGCAGCTCTGGGTAAAATGGAAGAGCTACTAGATACTTGTACTGGTCAAGAGAATCACTTTGAGGCAAATGGGCATATGCAGACAGATGATAAAACCACAGGATCGTTTGGATTATTTGGAGATTATCACAGCTGAAGGGCAAGAGTACTTTCACTGCTGGGTAGAAATAGGACTAAACTCTGCATAAAACCCAAAACCTCTCTGACAGAGAAGGAAAGAGGCCAACAGCTGGGATCCTTCTCAGCCTGACAGGGACATTTCTAGGCATTGATAAACACATGGTTTGAAAAAGAGCTGTATGGGGTTTATGAGGCTGTAGCAAATGTGGTGCTTGGAGCCCTGCAGGAGGCACTGAAGCTGGCAGGACTGTGGTCATGAGCTGTCACCACAGTCACTAAAGCTCCCTGGTTAAAGGCAACAGCCCCCGCTGCAGCAGGAGGCTGGATGTTTGAAAAAGTCATGGTTTCCAGAACAGCAAAGGATATTGTGGCAAAAGCAACTGAAGGTTTATAGCAGTCTCCATCATTTGTTCTGACTCAAGAGGGCATGAGTGAGAACATGCATGGGGAGAGAGTCCCACACGAAGGAATGCCAGCTACAGTAAAAAAGAAGCATGAGATGACCCAATAGTGATAAACCCTACTTCCTTCAGGCAAGTAATGCTCTGGTAACCTCTCACCCTGCAATTCAGCCCATGCCTGTATGTCAGACCAAGCAACAACCACTGAAGTCAAAAATGATCTCTGGAGTCAGGAGGAAAGGATGTCAGTGGTGAGAAGACCACCCACATCCTCATGGCCAGGTGTAAAGTTGTCTCTACCTCATGGAAAAAGATCTTCTGGTAAAAAGCTAATTTTGTTTTATAAGCTTAGAGTCCTAACCTGAGCTTACCAAGCACTCAGCTGGCAGGTGTAGTGCTATAAGGAAAAGAATCAGCAATCATCATTATAATGAAACATCAGTTTTCCCATAGCTTGGAATACGGCGGTAAAATACCACCAGAAACAAGTTGCTCCGAGTGACATGATAAGTATTAACATTGGGAAATCATTTTTTGTCTTAAATTTCCCTCACATTTTTTATTTCAGATGATGCTTTTACATTAGTTTGAAGTTTTTTCAGACATAAATAGTCCATTATATAAGACTTTAGCCGTCCTTTTTCTTCTAAAGTTGCTCATTTGTTCTTCTGTTGTAGGAAACCTGTTTGTAGCTAGGATATGCCAAGAAAATGAAATAGTCCTTTTGCTCCTTTTTCCCAGCATGCTACCCAGCTGTCCCAAAATCTTTCTGCTGTGTAATACTGAATAGTTCAAGGGGGAGGGAGATAAATAGAAAGAGACCAAAAGTACCTTTTTATGGGGCAGTTTGCCATTTGGCACCAGCCTGTCTGAGTCAGAGTTTAATTGTATTTGCTGATCATAGTTTTGGACTGGATATTTTAAACTAGATGTTATCTACTAAAAAAAAAAAAAAATGGAGAGGGTGAAAGAGAGGAAAATTCACACTTTAAGGTGTCTGTATGCTTTAAAATTTTTTTTTCCCTTTTAAAATAAACAGCCTAGGAAACTGAGAACATGCACATTATATTAAATGCAAGTAGAGACTCTGGAGTTCCAGTTTACCAAATATGTGCAAAATCCAGTATAATTAATCTCTGATGTTTCAGCCAGGGTGAATTTATTCCAAGACGTATATAGAAACCTTTAATTCCCTGGTTTGACAAAGACCAACCATGTTATATTAGATATTCGAAGCATTGAGGCTATGGTTACTTTTTTGCCTAAAGTGCTCCCAGTGCCCTCATTGTTGTCAAGTACTTTCAATGGTATTGCATGCATGAGCAGCCAACATGGTTTGTTCAGCCTAAAATACCACAGCCATTAGCTAATGGTGACAAGTTTGAGGGGCGTTTTTTCAGTTTGTTTTGGGGGAGGGGGTGTTGTACTCCCTTATCTGGTGAACAAACAATTTGAAATTCCTCTGCTAACCGTACTGTGGGAATGAGATTTAAGTCTGTAAATTGGAAGCTGAGCTATTGAGAAAAAGAAATATTCTGGGGGTGTCTTTCTCTGTATAGTTTCTTAAAGGAGTAAAGCAGCATTACTCAACCTGTATAGGAACTGTGGACCGCTGTGGAGAGCAGGAAAGGCAGGTGTGGAGGCTGATGCTTCCACCTCTGCACCGCCTGGGGAGCAGGCACAACTCTCTCAAAATTTTGGCATGTGGAGTGTGACTCTCAGCAGCCTAAAGTTTCTTACTGGCATAGTTCCTCTCCTCCATCAGGGGTCCCATGCAGGTGTATCACACTTGATCAGAACAAGAATCCAGCTCTCAGCAGCTAAACTGTTTCCAGGTGCAGGCAACAAAAGCCACGTTTGGCTCCTCATATTCTGCCTTCCCCAGAGCAACCTGTAGCAGCTGTCAAAAAATATCAGTTAAAAAAAATACCGTCCATTTTTGAAACTCATTTTCTTTTAGAATTAATGGCCATTGTAAAAAAAAAAACTTAGAAAATGCCCCTCAAAAAACCAACCCTGACCACCACTGGGAATTTGGGGTGGAGTTTGTCATGGTTGTGGACTGGGATGGGGGCAGAACATGAAGATCTACGCTCTGTGTGTGTATTTACCATGACAGCTTTTCCCTCTGAGAGTGATTCCCAGGTCTGTTTTCTTATTTTCAAACTTTGCCTCCAAAGAAAGTATGAGAAATGGAATAGATCACATATAAAATGCCCAGGTGGTGTGTCACTGATTTAGGTCTTTCATCCTTAAAGTGTGAAGAACGTTGTGAGTTTCATAAAACCTGAAGGATACATGTTTTCCTCCGGCAGTGCAATAATAAAATCAGTGAAGGCTGATGCTCCTGCTCGGCTCCATCACTCACAATAAATATTTGAAAGGCGTTACAGCTCTACAGTAAATGAGGCTGTCAAAGAAGGCCACTTCCAACAGATCATACTAAATTATGGCATGTGAAAAGTACTGCAGATTAGCGGCTCTTCGTTCATTCAGCGCTTAATGGCCAGGCTTGAATGGCAGGCAAGAAGAGGGAAGCTGGTGGTATTCGGTGATGTATTATCTATGTGAATACAGGGGCGATGTTTTGAACCCAGTTCTGCTGCCTGCCCTGAACCTTTCAAATGCCAGGGAGCTTCAGCATCTCTGAGGAGGTTGGCACCCAGTGCTTGGAGCAGACTCCTGTGGCTGCTGCACGTTGTGCTACCCACCGCACTCCCCATCTGTGGAGCATTTTCCTCTTCCCTGATGTCACTGAAGCCATTCAGGCTGAAAATGTGTTTGCTGTCTGTGTATCTGCAGTACAACCAACATCAATGTCTCCTCATTCTTGATGGCTAGGAATAACCCATCCTTGTCTGCCCTGCCTGCCTCTGCCCCCTCCCCACTCTGCCACCAGCTCTCCTTGCAGTCTTGGTCAAATCAGCTCCCTGTCTCTGCTTGCAGCAAGTACCAAACGGTGCTCCCAACGCTTTTTTTCCATTTTTGTGTGGATTAGATGGATGAAAAGCTCAATAGAAGGGAATTACTAGTAACTGTAGAGTGAATTATTAGTATTTTTTGTGCCTCTGGCAAACTCTGCCTTTTTAAAGGAAGTGCCAATAATTAGTTATGGTATTTTAATTAAAGAGAGCAATCTATAATTAAAAAAGGGATGCTGTAGTTTATATCTGACTTCTATTATTTTTATTAATAAGCAGTACTTCACAGATGTTATAATTTGAATTGTTCGTACTGCTCTTCTGCATACTTTTTCCCACTTCAGAGTGGGAAATATTTTTATCAGGCTTTAAGACACAGTCAACCTGACAGAGAGACTGTTCATGTTATACTGGTGCTTGTGTCAGTGTTGTACAGGTTAATCCAGATGCTCTTCAGAGAATGTAAATTTAAGTTCTTGTGCTTTAAGTTTCAATGCTTTGCTCCTTCTGTGGTGTAAGTCATCTGCCGAATTTAAAGCATATAAATTATTTAGAAACTTAGTTTACTACCCAGCTTCTTCTCTTGACATTAGCAGTCATTTCTATCAACTGAGTGGTTAGACATCATTGTGCAGTATGTAGATTAAAATAACTTGTATCATTGCCCATAGAAAAAATACTTTTCAGTTGTCCTTTTTATTTCTAAAATTTAGCTATGTGGTGAACTCAGAAATTCTCCATGTCAGCAAGCTGTATATCCCAAATGGCCAGTTTGACTGTGAAATATATTTTGTTCTAGTAAATGGTTGTTCTTCATGTGGTTTTATCTTAGTCTGGATAGCTGAAATTGGTCTTAAAACCTGGTAAAGACCCAGGGATGATACCTGAGCAACTTTCAAAGAGCTCGTATTTTTCTGTATTTTGCTTTGGAGACATATGCATTCAGTTGTAAGGATCTAGCTGAGAATGACCATGGACAATCATTTCCTACAAGATGTGTATGACCATTCATCAGTTTGTGTGTTATTTAGAGACATCAAGTGGCACAGTCTCCAGGACTGTATGCTCCTTAAACAGGTTGCTGTGCCACAAAAGCCGGCAGAAAAATTCCTGAACAGCTTCTCACTACTGGCATTAGCAGTTAACACCTTTCCTGTATATGACAGGCCATGTGAAAAGAGGTGTATAGTCACCTAAGATCACTGTGAAAAGCAGAGTAAAATGGTTCAGAGCTGTCAGTAGTACAAGATTTATATTCATTCCTTGCTGTTATGTCCTGCACGCACCGTGCAACCTCTAAGCTGATAGCCCTTGGATTTTAATTTTCAGGCTAAGTCCCTTGACACTTTTGCAGTCCTCACAGCTTTGATGGCAGAGCCATTCCTGCAAGGTATGGAGGGACTGTAACTGCAGATTTAGTCTGAATGTTAATGGATGTGGAACTGATGCAGGAGGGGAGGGGGAGGAAGAGGTTTTCTTTCCAAACAGAGTTGCCTGTAGCCAGGTGAAACTGGTGTGATCCCACCAGTCTCCTGCTTAAAAGGCTCCTGCTGGGGCTGGCAGAAACAGTGACATGACCCCTGCCTTGGAGCGAGGGACACATGTACACATGTGTATTCATCCAGGCTTTGCAGTGGGGGCAAAAAGACTTTAGCTTTTCTCCTCCTGTCTCTCCCTCCTCTTGTGTCTTTCCTCCCTCCCACAACTCTAGGTCTAGATGTAATCGCTATTGTTTATTTTGAAATCATTTGGGAAACTTAAGAAAAAAAAGAAGCTTAGCATACTGCTATCTTGTATCAGACTTATTTTCCTTATTTATCCTTAGAGATATCTTTCAGAAAGAGTAGCCAGGATTTAGGATGCCCAAACTGACTATACGCTGAATCTTCTCAGATATCCTAGTCACCTTTCCTCCTAGCTCCCCTCCTAACTAGTGATTCAAAATAAGAGAGACCTTCCTTGAGGGGAGAGCTTACCTGTGCTTAATTAGAGATTTAACTATAGCCTTAAATGCTTTTCCAAACAGGAATCATCAAGTGAATCACAGACTTGTAAAAATCCCTGGAAGGGAAATATTAGATCTGAGGCTTCCAGATGGTTAACCATGCCCTTGTTTTCAACTCCACTGAATAGTGCACGAAAAGACTCACAGCTAGAAATACTAGGGCTTACATTTATTTATTTATTTGATTTTGGTTATATTCCCATGAACACAAGTTCATGATCTTCTTGAAAGGAAAGTTAGCGAATGTTGGCATTTACTAAAAAGGAAATGTTTTCTTGTGCCAATGCGTGCATGAGCTAATGCAGTTTTCTCGCGTAGTAGAGAGAATGTCCTGAAAGTCCCTCTTCCTTATGCTGTTGAAGGAAAGAATGGAAAAGATGAGGGAAGAGAGGAAAAGATGAAAAGGAAAAAAAAAAAAAGGAAAGAAAGAATCAAGAAGCTAATGACAGTGAAAACTCACTGCCCAGGATATGTCTCTTTCTGGGTTTGAATTATTTTTCTTTGTAGACAGCTTTGCATGGCACTATTTTTAGAATCTCTTTAATAACTGAGCTCTAGTGATTGTTCTCAGCAGTTAGAAGAGGCAGGGAAAATAGCATCTCAAAGAAAGTGTGCATCAGGGTAATAATTTAAATCAAACCCCATTAGACTGTGCTCCCCCTTCTCCCCTCCCCCGGAAAGGTGAAATGCTGCAGAACACTGGGCACAGGGGAAAAATGAAAATTGGTCAAGTTTACAACGTGTAATAAAATCCATCAAGAGGGTTTATATTTCAGAGGCGGCGCACAGGAAGAGGTGATCTGGTCAGCTGTTAATGAATTACTGTGAGTAGGTGGTTTACGAGGGGAGAGCCTCAAGTTCCCACCGTCAGCAGTGAATTAGGAGAGAACAGCATGCCTCTAAGTTGCAAGGAGAGGATTGTCACAGAGGAAAAACATTTGTCAAACCACGTTGAAACAGGCTCAAAGCAGCAGTCCAGTGAAATGCAGGAAGCTCCAGTGGCCCTGTTGCTGTTTGATATGCTTGGCTTTTGCCTGGCTGCACAGCCAAGTCCATGGCAGTCCCGGCACGGAGCTGGGCACCCTCTCTGCTCCTGCCAGCTGCCTCATACAGGCAGGTTTGCCCATCCTGACTGCAAGTATTGTCCCTAAAACCTCTTCTTACAAGCAGCAAACCTGGGGCTCCCGCAGCCCCAAGTTTGCTGCTTGTAAGAAGGGAAGAAGGGAAAATGGCTGAGGTGTGGACAGTAAATCCGCGATCAATGAATCACTGTCTAACTTCTGAAAATACAGGGACAGCAGCAACTATGGTAATTTGTAGATAATTACCAAACCCTTTGATTTTTTTGTGAACTCTATCCATCCTAATACTGCTGTTTCAAATACCATTTTTAATATTTTTGCTTTTCGTTATATTGTGATAATGTTTTTTAAATGACATGTCCAGGCCTGATGGCATGGTTAAGTCCTCTTTAAGAATTTCAGAAAGTTACCTTGCAGTTCCATGTTGGTTGCCTTGCCTTAGATTAACATGTTCCATTACTATACAGACAGAAAACATTTTGAAACAGAAAAAGAATATAAAGTGTTACGATTAGCACTAAGTAGTGACTGGCTTTAAAGATACAAAAATAGAAAAAAAATTCTGTTATCGTCTCACAGTGTAATATTACAACACAGTAATAATTAGAATTGATTTTTGAATAAACCCAGGGGAACTGGTAACAAATTCAGGATTTCAAAAACGAAATTACAGGATTCAAGCTTCTATTCTCTAGAATTTTTCTTTCAACACAAAAACTCTTTCTTTTAAGAAGACTGAAACAAAGACATTGAGAATTTCTTACCAACAACAGAGTCTGAGTGTTGACCTGTTCTGCTCTGCTTGTCTGAAAACTGTGTGTAAACTCGAAGATAGACAATAATCCACTGGGAGTGGGTGTAAGGCCATTATAGATTATGACTATAAAGAAGCTGTATTTGCCTCTTAGGAAGCTTGATTTTTCCTATCAGCACATGGAAGAGTCCCCTCAGCATTTTTTTATTCAATTTTTATTATTATATTTTACAACTACTGGAGTTTTTTCTTTAATATTTCAACTAATATTCTTCTCTCATATGACCTTCTTCCACTTCTGTGACAGTTTGTATAAAATAATAATATTGACAGTGTGATATGAGAGATATCCCTATGATAAGCTGGTGTCAAAGTTATTGGCTTCCCTTCAAGTTTTAACCTGTCTGTCAGAGTGAAAAAATACTTTTCAAAAGCAATTATAATAGCCTAAGTCATAAAGATCCACTAAAAATATCAGAAGTATCATACAAAGCATTGGCCTTCTGTTTGGACCTAATTTGGAAAGGATTCCCTTTGAAATTCAAGAAGAGTATTACAATTAATTGACTTCTCTCTGTTGTCTTTGTTAGTTGGGTTTTTATTTCCTTAAAAAAAAAAATTTGTTTTTTTTTGCTTTGCTTGTAATAAGACTGATTTTTAAAGATATCTACTTGCAACTAAATTTTAAGCTCCTGAGTTTTGACCAAATTTGAGTTCATGTATCCTAGCTCATGAATTGTAAGCTAACCAGAATACTTAGCTTAATCTGGGAGCTGTCAAGCAAGACAAAAAGTAGGGAAGTTTATTTCTCAGGATAAGTTAATCTTCAATAAATGTGTAGATAAATAGATCCAAATTGTTAGCACTTAGGTGTGTATTGCCTGTCTGCAGGCAAACTAATTTTAAAATTAAAATAAGAATATCACATAATAAATAATAAAGAAATCCTTGCATGCTTGTAGAAGGTATTGTGTCAAAAACTGGTAGTTTGAAGACTAGGCTGAGACTGTGATTGCTGGAGCAACTAATGCAGGCTTGCCTGGGCTATGACAAGGCAGGAAGAGGCACAGAAGTAAGGCCAATGTGTACCTGAAGACAGATTAAATATTTTCCAGTTGTCTGTAACTGAGGGCTTTGGGACTGCGATGTGACTGAGGGACTCTTTGTTAAGCCTATGATCCATATTTTCTGACCTGTCACCATGGGAAGATTAGCCTGAGAAACTCCAAGTCCTGCACCCTGGTGGTGTCTGGAGACAGGGTGTGAACAAGATGAGGTGTGGAAAATGCCTGGGACACATCTGCTGCAGCCTAAAAGATCCACACACAGAAAGCCCAGGAGGGGTGTGGGCTGTACATGACAGATGTCCAAGGGGTCTAGTCCCAGGGCTGAGCCCCATGACTGGTGACTGCAGCCATGGTGGGACAGCAAGGGGGAAAAGGGCAGAAGTGCTTGGGGCCAGTACTCTGATCTCCCTCCCCCGGGAGGACAGATTGGGGTTAGACTCTAGCACACCCCATTTCTGGAAAACATGGACTAACTTCTTTCCAACGGCACCTGTACTAATCCAAAATAGAAAGATTGAGCCTAAAGTGTTCAGTATCACAGCAAATTCCTTAGTCCCTGAACAGCAGAATGGATTTGCTCTGGATTTCTTCTTTGATCCTCTGTTTGCTTGCCCTGTTCCCAAAGTGTGCCTGCTCTGTCCTCCCTGGTGCTCCCAACATGGAAGAAAGGTGTGTTTGGGGCTAGCTGAGAGCTTCCACACACAGCTTAGCTGCTTGGTCACTACCCAAAGGAACGGTCAATACACAACTTTTACCTGTGTTTTCCTCAATAAAAGCAGTGTCTTGGGATCTGCCTACCTGCCCTTGTCTATAAAATTTGTAGGACACTAAAAGTTCTCATGACAGCTCTGTCCCAGTGGCCAGGAGGAATTTCTCAGTTCTGTGGGGAGTAAAGAGAAGAAAGGGAATGTCACTAGGCAGCGTGCAGGCAATACAATCACTTTATCAAACTGGTCTCACAAGTACACTGAAAGAGAAGTTTGGCCTTCCGTTTGAAAATAAACTATTTTAAATTTGTTAATGTAATATATAACAGAATGTTTATAGCACTATCTAAATGCTAAACAGAGGGAAATATCATTGCCAGTCAGTGGGCTTTTATATGAATAAAAGAAGATTTAAACTTTTATTTGGAGACTTATCAACTGATAAGAAAAAGTTACTGATGGAATAACGGAGGAATAGAGAGATACGAACAGGCAATAAAAAATTAATTCTATTGTTTTCTTTTCAGCCTCATATTTGTTTTTATGCTTAATGAATATTGGCTTCTATTTATTGGGGAACTTAATGTTGGAGTTATATCTAAATATAAAGTAGAAAATTAAAAAAAGCAACCCAGGAGCATGAATTCCTTGGAACAAAAAATTCATTGTTTATGGTTTACAGGTTGGCTGATATGCAAAGAATATGTGTGAGTAACATCTCTCTGCAGAAAGGTAGGAATATACATATATCATTATACTTGCAGGCATTCAGCAGAATGGCAATTTTCAACTTCACAGACTTTCCTAAAGCTCAGCTGCATGAGCCAATTGGACCCATGAAATTGAAAATGAGCTCAGATTGGTTTGAAGGGATTAGAGCTACAAAAAGCATCCACAGAATGGTGAACTCAGCCTCTCTGAATTATCTGAATCCAACCTCAGAAATTCTAGTTGGAAACTTCATTTGATGGAATTTGCAGTGTACTGGAGAGCATCAAGTGGACCTGTGGTCCCAGATATGGCTTTGTGGCTTAAATGTTGTGAGCTCTCAGCTCAAGCCTGACTCCTTTGAAGCTATTTAGTATTTGAGAGTATTTAGGTGGATTATATGTCAGCCAGAAAGCCCGTAAGTCCTAAATGTTCATGTAAGCTTGTAACTCTGCTTCTGTTCCTCCTAACCTTCTTTTTTTCTGAATTATGAGTGATGGGAATTAGTGGTTAATTTAATAATTTTGCCTTCAGTGGTGGGAGAAAGAGGAATTTAAAATTTAATTTCTCCTAACTCTTTTTTATGAAAGAAAGAGACAGAGCTAATAGTCAAATATCTGGAAAATCCTTCATGCTTCACCTTGTTAGAATCTCCAGTGTTCTCTGTATAAATACAAAGACATCTTACACCATAGATTACTAAGATAATAGTAATGATAGTTCCTCCTTTTGCTGCATCCCAGTGTCCCAGCATTATGGAGATTGAAGTGAGGCCATATCTTCAGTAAAAACTGTGGTGGCTGAAATATCTGTAGTGGTAACAGAAATAAGAGCTACCTACTGTTGGGAATGCGCCTGTTTCCTTTTACTGCATGTGACATGCCCGTCTCCTCAGTGTTCAGCCATTAAGGTACAATGAACTTCTTAATGTGCATTTGTTTACAGAGACAATTGACAGAGGGATCATTTAATTTGGTCTTCAGTGTATTTTCTCAAAAGTGAAAGCCTACCACTCCTACTGAGAACTTTTCTTTGTGCAGGTAGCAAAGGATTCTGTTCTAGATAGAAAAAGAGCTTTTACAGATTTTAGGATCACTTGATGCACTGGTAGGTTTTTAAATTGTGACTGCCAGCAATTGTATCAAAGCAGAACTCTAGTCACGGACTCATTGCACCATCTGTGCATTTGAAAAAAGACATGTTCATTTAAGGATATGCTGAAAGGGAGGTAGATGAAGAAATTAAAGATACCTATATTCATGGACACTAGACTGCAGTACAGTGCAAGGGTGTCTTTGTACATAACTATAAAATTACAAAATTATAAAGTCTTGTCATCAGCAGTTTTATTTTTATAACAAAGATTAAGAGTTAACAATAAAATACATAAAAATCTTTTTCACATGTAGCTAAATATCTATCTTCCTGCAGAGACTGATGCTTTGTTATTTACTTGGGTTTTTCTCCCCTCTGGAAGCTTGAAAGAAGCTCCTGTTTTCACAACAGCATATTCCTGCCATTGTTCTTAATCAGATTGTCCTTAGCTAACATGCTATCATTATCCTTTATTAAGATATCCATTACAAAATGACCATTACTTTCTGTGTCAATCTGGAGAGACTGCAGTTACTATTAGTGTGCTTTGCAGTAGTCTCATGGTGAAAAACCCTTAGAAATGGAGAGTAATGGAAAGAAAATGACCATTTCATACTAGTCGGGTGGACACAGCAGAAGGCATCTGAGTACTAATTATGTAGGAAATACAAAGTCTATCCATTGTTATGTTATCAAAATCACTTGGGACAGGGCAGCAGGCAATTGTGAGATGCTAAGTTGACTAAAGGATCCATTTAAAATGATATATTCATTTAGAAACTAATTACCATATTTACTTGTAAACAGATGGAAATATCAATTATGCTCTGAAAGTGTAAGTGCATCGAGAGGCCAAGCACTGTCCTTCCTACATGGCAATGTAGTCAAATCTGACTGGAAGAGCAAAAGTCAGTTGAAACTTATCAAGGGGACATACACATAAATATTATATATTTATATATACATATAAATATTTATTTGCAGAATATATACTAGTGGTCTATTCTGGTATTTTATGCATTCATTCCTCCATTCTAAAATGTTTCTTTGAATTGAGAGTGTTTTATTAGACTAGTAAGTAATTTAAGGCTTTGTATTACATTTGGGCAAGTATGTATTTCTTACTAATTTATTTTCATTAGATACTCAGATGTATAAATGCACTTACTGCAAACTTACAAAGCCCTCAGGAAGCAAAAATTGCCTTGTGTTGAAGAAATTTTATGGTACCATTAAGGCTGACCCTAGATAACTGGTTAGGAAAGTTTTATGCTAGCACTGCACCATTCAAGGCAAAGTGCTAACCTGGCATTATTACAGCTTCTGAAGATAAAGGGAGTTTCCTGATAGGTCTGAGCAGCTATTTTACTATATTTATTCATTAATATGTACAGACCTTGCTTTACTATCATTACTTCAAACAGGAACAAAAATAAGGGTTTTAAGAGCACTGTAAATATCCAGTATTGGCATATTACAGTGCTAATACCCCGTCCGTGAGCCAAATTTTCAAAAATATTTGATGTTCAGGCTGACTTCCCAAATCAACCTAGATTGCAGTTCTGTACTTCAGTCAGACAGAAAAGCTGCAGGGGAAAATCTTGCTCCAGTAACTATTCTGGGGAGAAAACCAGTTAGTGGGACTGGATCCAGTATGCCACCCTGACACACTGACCAGCAGCATCACCTTCCAGCCTGGGGAGGAGAGAGGAGCGTGCAATCATGGAGCACAAGGGCTACTGATGTTTCTTCATTCTGTTAAGATTAAAAGCACCTGTTTCCAACCTTCAAGGCTGAAGAATGAGGCTGAATTATTAGGTTTCAAATATCATAATAAGGTGTAATTGCTTTCTAATTCAGCAGATTCTGGAAGTTTGCAGAATATGAGGCTTTGGATTTTGTCGGTGATTGCGACACGGACTTCGCCGGGTCCGATGAGGACTGTCCTGCCCTCATGTCCTCTGTGGCTCACCTACAGCTCCAGTCCCTGATGCAGGGCACCATTTGTAGCGACTGGGACACAGACCCAGACCGGCAGGGAACCTGAATCCTTTATTCAAAGAAACGAGCTGGTTTTACACACTTCTTCAAGGCCCAGTATTTCCTTACATGGCAATATTCACTACGTGACCTATCCCATGCTGCCACATCAGCAACACTTTCTGAGTGTCCTTCTATGGGGTGATCACGCGCTGGTCACCCGTCTGTCAGCTTCCGGCAGATCCTCTCCGTAGGGCTCTGCCGTGTGACACCTCCTCCCCCCAGGGTCCGGCGGAGACAAGCCTCTCTGTGCCTCCTTTGTACTGCCATGTGCTTCTTTGTCCCACAGCCTCTAACTCAACTCCATCCCATCTCTTCCCACAGGATTTCACCACCTTTTTGAAAAAAAAATATCTTTAGACAGTGCTTGAGATAGATCAAGAACATAGCAGGATGGAAGGAAGGTGAATAGAAAGACTTCCACATCCCTGCACTAGATTGTTTTCTATACACAAATTCATGGAATACAAAGGGTGAATGTGTTTATATTTGCATCATCTTCATCTGACATCAAACAGAAAAAGATAGCAGAAATCAAACTTTTAATATGTGCAACAGATAGCTCTAGTACAGCCCTCAAAGCACCAGGCTAAAATGGTCACAGCATTTCTTCAGAATCTACATTTCTTGCACCATGAAGAAGACAATCCCTAAAGCTGATGCATGGCCACTGGCATCTAGTCAGATACTGCTGTAGGTGGAGCAGGTAGCACAACCAGACACTACTCTTTAAAAAACAACAGTACCTAAATAAAACCCTCTCTTAGTTCAGTTATTTATAGATCTGCCTAATCCTCTGCCATTGTCTGGATAGAGACTTTCTAAAGTGTATACTTTGGGCTAAATTTCCTTGAAATTTCATTCAATGCCATCCAGCTGTTTCTAAGAACAAACCTAAGCAAAAGTAATGTCTGGCTTTCCCTTACTAAAACCAAGCAAGTAGAAGAACCATTCTGACAGACTTTCCTGGAAAGCCTCATTTCCCTGAAGACCTGAATCAGAACTTTGAAAATAGCCATTATTTTGGAGATGTGCATTTTTATTCTTCCCATGAGCCTCCACTAAAATTACATATTTTGTAACTACTGCTCAGACATGTGCAGAGAGCTTTCTTTTAATTTTAGTAGGGTTTTTTTCTAATTTTCCTCATGTTTTCACAATATTTTTTAAATTCTCTAAAAAATTTAGCTGTCTGAAGCTGCAGCTGTACTGTGAGTTTAAGCAGCTGGTCTTGGCAGTGCTGTGGATCTGTTTAGGAAATACCGATGGACTATTGATTTTCTGCCCCTTGCAGTCTTTTTTTTTTTTATGTCATAATATGCTGCACAGAGGTTTTGGCTCACAATGTTAATATCTGAAATTATCTGACATGCACAGATCATATGTGCCTCGTTTCTCATGAGGACCTTTTACAGGTCACAGCTTTCTAAATAACATGATACATGTGTGCTATCACCTCTTTAGCATGTGGTGCTGCCTATAACATATTTAATTCCCTGCAGAGACTTGTAGTTGGTCTTAATGTCATTGAAATGGTTGATCAGTCAAGTCACTGACAAGCAAACAGCTGTATTTACTTCTGTTGGTACTTGGTTTGACCAATTTTCTTTGATCCCTCTAACAAAGAAAAGGCCATTTATTCTGTTTTTTGCTTGGTAGAAAATGAGTTTTATATATATATATATATATATAAATTAGTTTAATATTTGTATATATCAAACTCTATCCTACCTAGAGTTTTGCAGGCAACGATGAGGAAGGTGAGTCTCAGTCCCCATCCTACTAAAGGTGTTAGGGGAGCTGAGTGGGATTCTCTGAATCACTAGCAGTGACGAAGGGGGAGACAGTGAGGGAACAGTCTGGATGACGAGAAATCAGTCTGCAGGCAAAGCTGAAAAGGAGATCTAGAGAAAACAGGAAAAGACCAAGAATAACTGTACAAATTATATTGGTCTGTGTACATTAAGGGGTGTCAGCATAAGCTCGCTACACTTGGGATTTGATGAACATTAGGATACTAAGGAAGAGCAATGGATCTGTGATAAATCTCAGGTTTGGAGGCTGTGATTAGCTGTGCAGGAAGAATGATAATGGAACGAGGAGTCCAACTGGATGAGAAGGAAGTCAAGGTCACAACCAGGAGCTTTCAACAAAGCATGATACTTGAATCCATGCAAATGCACAATTTCCAGAACCTGAAGAGGCTCTTCAAGGACCTTGGATATAAGCTTTGCTTTTCTGGAAACTTCTGTGAAGTTCCTTCCATCCCAGCAAAGTTACGTGTTTAATCCCTTTTAGTGTTGCTGCACCTTAACAATAGTAACCTACTAGGCCTCCACTAGGAAATGACAGAATTAGTTTTGCCTGCGTCGCTTTAATTAGCCTCTCCCTGCTCTGCACATAAATAATTTACTCTTTGTAAAATAGACTTTAACTGCAGGATGAAATTTTTCCCTCTGGACTCACGCTTCTTTCATTGCAAAGAACAGTTCTGATACAGCAACAAATAAAAACTGTGCAGTTAAGGATACCCTATATCTACAGATGCTCTGCCTCACCAGTTGGGAAGTTAGGGATTGTATAGAGGAGCTGAAAATGGAGGTAGAAGATTACCATAGTGAAATGTTTTCCCGAAGGCTTTTTTTCCCTTGCTCCTGCCATCTTGTTTTGATGCAATATTAAAATCAGAGAAAGGCAGTGGAGCTTTTACAAGTCCCACTTGAACAGTTCCACAAAATGTTGCACTAAATGTCCCCTTAACAGAGATTCAGTCACTGAGCACGTGAAAGTTACAGTACTGTGACACTGGTTGCTTTTGTAATGGATCCGAAGAGCCTTTTCTACCTTGCACTGAACAGGAGCCGTAAAACTCATGTGGTCACTTACTCCCTCTCGGATGAAGGTACAGTAACTTCCACGTAAGCTGCAGTAACTGGAAGGGGAGAGGCAGGAAAGCTGTCAAATTCAACTGCAGCAGCACCTGAAACCATTCTTTCAACTGAGAGTGAAAGGTTCATTTCAACAGAAATTTGAGGGTCTGATCTCTGTGAGCATTTGAGGACTCAGCATCAAATGAAATCTGGGAGAGATGTGCTTTGGACATAAATGATGCCATTGAACGCTAGGTACATTTAAATCTCCAAGCAAGTAGAATGTCTCTTTAGCCTATGCATTTTTTCAAATCTGAGCCTCAATTCCTGTAATTTAAAATGGAATTAGCATTGCTTTTTAACTCCAGAGACATTTGAAAACAAAAAGTAGTATTTCCAAAACTGCTTGAATGCTTTAGTGATGTGAGCCAAAATGTCTGTAAGTAAATTGTTATGTTCAGAGCAAGGTGTAAAGTGCAAAGCTGAACCATTAGCACTGATGGGAAATGAAATACTGAACAGGTTCTCATAGCATGGGTACCACCCATTCCTGGTGTTGTATGGTTCGAGGAATCTGCAAAGCAGTAGTATGTGACCTTGTGCTTAAAAACTCCTTGCTAATGAATCCTCATCAAGGGAGTACATTGCAGTTGCAGAGGCCAAGAAAGCAGGAGCTTAGGAGTAGCCTTGAGAGTGAAGTGAGCAATAAGGTGGAGTAGAGCATCCTATATACAACACTCTGAAGTTTATGGCATGGCTGTCATCATGCAGAATTTTCTGTAATTGCAGAAGAGTTTTCCATAAGAACAAGTTTCCTTTCTTATAAGAATGACCACTATTTGTCTTGTTTATTGGTTTTTGTTAATTGGGACTCTTCATGGAGAGTTTTTAATATGTGGTTCTTCTCAGCATCACTCATTTTTTCTAAATGAAATTTACTGTTATATTTGGAAGAGAAACAGTATAAATTTACCTTTCTTCTAAACACGAAGACTAGAACCTGTTCCATCTCTGCTGGAGGCAGTTTTGTAATAAAGTGTTTTAATTACAAGTAGTCTTGCTGTCCATGATAAAAGTGCATAATCATGCTGCACTGTGAGCTGACTGATACCTCTGCCTCTTTCTTTCTCTGACTTTTTCTTTCCCTGAACTGCACTTTTGGCAGAAACACCATATATACCTGCATTTAGTCACTTGGATGTGCTGATCAGCTGGTACTCATTAGAAATAGTTAAGTAATTTATCTAGGGAGTAGGTTTGTTCATTTGATTTTGGAGTTCAGTTTGTGAGACAACACAAAGGAACATTAGTATGTGGGGGTAAGACAAATTCATGACTTAAAATAAAAGGCATAAAATGGACCAGATGTGCAAAGGGGAGGTTCTCCCTTACCTCCTGTGTCAAGTCAGAGTTAAGGAGACAGTCTTGGAGGGTCTGTTACTGGCTGGAGGGCAGCAGAAAAGATTAATAAATGTATGAAGCACTTAAGATGAGGTAGAACTAATTTTCTTCACAGTGGCTGGCGTGGAGTTGTGTTTTGGATTTGTGCTGAACACAGAGTTGATAATATAGAGAGGTTTTTTTATTGCTGAGCAGGGCTCGCACAGAGCCGAGACCTTTTCTGCTTTTCCTACTGCCATGCTGGCCAGGAAGTTCAGGGTGCATGGGAGGTTGGGAGGAGACACAGCCAGGACAGGTGACCCAAACTGACCAAAGGGACATTTCAGACCACCTGGCATCATGCTGAGTAAATAAAATGGGGGGAAGAAGGAGAAATGCGGGGATGTTTGGAGGGATCGTGTTTGTCTTACCAAGTCACTCTTAGATGTGATGGGGCCCTGCTCTCCTGAGGATGGCTGAACACCTGCCGCCCATGGGAAGCACTGAATCAATCCCTTGTTTTGCTTTACTTGTGTGTGCAGCTTTTTCTTTCCCTATTAAACTTCCTTTATTTCAATCCATGAGTTTTCTGGCTTTTACACTTCTGATTCTCTCTCTGATCCTGCAGGTGGGTGGGGGAGTGAGTGAGTGAGTGAGTGAGTGAGTGAGTGAGTGAGTGAGTGAGTGAGTGAGTGGCTGTGTGGGGCTAGGTTGCTGGCTGGGGTGAAACCATGACAGCTTGTCTCCCAGTATAAGCTCAAAATCTTGTTTAGGCCCTTTGAACTCTGAAGGGTTCTCTACTTTTATTAAACAACAGAAAGCATATTGGTACTCAGAATGTTGGGTTCTTATAACCAGATATGTCCAGATTACTCCAGTTATTGAGTAATCTAAAGTGTTTTTTTCTAGCAAACAGTAAATCCAAACACAATATAAATCAGCAAACAAAGTTATTCTGCATTTTTATGTGTAGTTTCTGAATCCTCTCTGATTTCTTGTGTGGAAATGTGTCCAAACTTAATAAAAAGGCTAGTAGCATTCCAAGTTTGTTCATGATCTGGGGAGACAAGCAAAGCAGGGGTTGAATGTGTCAGCCTGTCCCTTTTAGTGCAAGAGCCTTGAGGGATATTGTCCTGCAAGTGAGACATAAGTTTGATTTAATTCCCAGCCAAGATCACTTGAGTATTTTCTGCCACTGGGTCTAGCAAAAACAGGGAAAAACAAACCAGCCAACAAGAAACAGCAGGAACTATACGGGTATCACTGGTAAGCCAAAGCTGCCTCTAGGTGGTTTTCCCCCCGCAACAACTGTCTTTTCTCATGATACAGAAAGCCATCTTTGGTCATAGGAAGAATGTTTGAGAAGCCAAGCCAAAGAAAGGCAGAGCCGGGGTTTTGCAATGAATTTTTTTGACAACTGAAAACACTTGAGAGAAGAAAGAGTTTCACAAGGAGTATATATTAAAAAAAGTACTTTTAAAAATTATGTTGTTTTATTTTCAGTTAGCACCTCTTCTGAGAAACTATTTCTTCACATAAGACTTGGTAATGTAGAAGGTTCACGTATCTTACATGCTCTCTGATGGTCTGGTATTGCCCATAGTACAATTTTTCATTAATATGGTTGCATTTTAATTATGTTTAAAAGATCATTGTAATCACGTTGTGATCATAGACTGTCTCAAGTTGGAAAGGACCCATAAGGATCATTGAGTCCAACTCCCTTCTCCTCAAAAGACTACCTAAAACTAAACCATATGACAAAGAGCAACATCCAGATGCTCTTTGAAGTCTGCAGTACTCATTTATCTTGGAACTAAGGGAGAATGCATGCAAAAGATGTAAAGTGACCAGTTTATAAGATAGGCTTCTTGATTTCTTTCTAGCATATTTTTCTATCTTAATGATACTAATATGAGTAAAGTAAAAACAAGAAAACAAAAAACCAGTTACTTTTCCATTCGAGTTAAATCTCTGAGTAATTTAGACAACAAGTCCTAGTTTCAGTTAAGCTGAAGTGTTTGCCATCATAACAAGATCCAGCATTTCTCACCAATGGAATACTTTCACAACCAAGCCTGGTTTGAAATATGGTCTTCCAGCACTTCTACGAGAGACTCCACATGTGATTGGAAGAAGTGCTTTTTAACAGCAGGAATCCTGTACTGCAAAGGATGTAATAGGCTTGGGATTTTCTGTTAAATATATTTAAAAACTGCCCTTTAGCAATGAGTCCTTATCACAACCTCAGGATAGTCTAGGATCTCTCGTTTCTCTAACTTCACAGCCATAGAGGTTGCTGTCAATAGCAGACCACAAAATTTGGCTCATTCCCACTCCTTTTGAGTTGGCCCACCCTTCTCACCCAGCCCCAGATTAAGTTTCTCTGTGGCACTACTTTGGAACTCCACTGGAAAATCTAGCCTGCATTGAAGACAGCTTTGGCTTCCCAAAGTAGTAGTGTGAGGCAGAGTGAGCAATTATGATCTATCTCTTAGTTTTCGTAGGCCTTGCTTGTAAACTGCAGATTGTATTTAGGCAGTCAATGGTGTTCTGCAATGCACAGAGACAGTTTAGAACAACAATTTATGTGAAATCACCTTTCACCCTTTATTTTGTCTTAATTCAGAAAATTTGTAACTTTCTTGGACACCCTCCGATACTTGGCAGTGAAATTCCTGTGTAGCAATTTTTTTTCCCTTTTTTTTTTCTGCTGGAACAGCATTCAGGGAGGCTGTTCTGTTCCAGAGCATCTTTAATGCTTTCTGTCCACTGTTATCAATACTCCTTTCCCTTGGGGCTTACTTTTCTTGGCAAGACTGGTGAGCTACATCAAGTAACCTTTAGATCACCACTCAAGGCACATTTTTTGCTGTTCCTGTCTTTTTCATTGGGGTTTTGAAACCAGCATACATAATTCATGTAGGAAGTGCAATTTCTCATTGTCATTGTGCTACAATATGGCATGTAGTACTGATCAGTAAATTAAAAAACACATTACACTGGGAATTCAGAGGCCATGATTAGAAGTAAAAATTTATGGATTTACTCAGTTGGTAAGCTGGAAATTAAGTGCTGCAGTTGTACACTACTGCTGCCATTCACAGTGTTTTCTCTGCTTCGTTTTACCTGTGCATGATGCTTTGAGGGCCACCTCCATCAATTAGGAGTTTAACTGGAACTGGAAAGATCATGTAATGGAGTTGCAACCTTAAGTTAGTCACAAATGAAAATACATGCTTAAAAGTAAGAACAAGAAAGTAAGAAAAAAGAGTGTATCACAGCTTAAGATGCTTTTCAGTTGCTCAGGGAAGTGAACCAGTTTTGCAGTATTAATTAACATTTTAGGGCAGGCTATATCTAAAGCAAGAGACTGTGTATGTGTGTGTGGGAGGTGTCATTTCACCACAAAAAGATAGAAATAAATAAAAAGCGGTCATTTTCTGAAAAGTAATATTTTCCTTATGTAGTACAATAGAAAGGTGAAAAACATGTTTTTACTATCAAATGAAGAATCTGGGTGTTTTGCCAAATGACATTAGAAAAGCCTAGCACTTAAAAAGTTGAGGAAAAATTTGAGGTGTACGTGCATCTTGCTCTCTTCCTTCTGTTGTTAATCGCTTCTCTGTGTCTCTGGCAATCAAGCTGTCCCTCCTCCACTTCAAATGCATGGAAGATGCCAAGAAAAGTTGCCTGGCCCTTTCCCCCTCACTCCACAGACACAAACACAGT
Source organism: Eulacestoma nigropectus (assembly GCA_013397775.1). Taxonomy (NCBI): domain Eukaryota; kingdom Metazoa; phylum Chordata; class Aves; order Passeriformes; genus Eulacestoma; species Eulacestoma nigropectus. Next base: position 742,684 of record VZTE01004148.1, read on the forward strand.
GGGGCTTCTCCTTCAGCACAGGGAGTTTAGGGAGTTTAAGCCTCCCTCAGACAGATCCGTATAGCTTTGTTCATTGCTGTATCTTTCACGCGTTGCTCCACCGTATCCCAGCTGCACGGCCATGGATGGCAACCCCAGCCCCTTTGAGCTGCAATTCTTCTTTCCAGTGCCTCCCCCCAACATGTGGCACCTACATAACAGCTGGGCTCATACAGCTGCTCCCTTCTTCCTGGTGTCTTGCTTCATAGGTCACTTCTAGATGCAACATCTATTTTCTGAAAAGGTTGTGGATAGATGAAGAGGCATATCTGTGATGGCAGTATACCATGAAATCTTTAAAATACCTGATTACCATTCAATGTACACCTACCATTTCACCACATTTATTTGTATGCATCCTTTTGTGTGCATCGTGTGTTTTTGAGCCCAAAGCTTGCTTTTCACTATGCCAGGATAGCGATTTCCAATATTAAAAAAATATTTTGTAGGTGTTCCTAATTGAGGGTATTGATATTTTAGCATCTAGATGTTGTAATAAGCCCACTTAGGCAAATAAAAGGAATTTGGCACAAACTGAAAAAAAGCTGAGACTGAGAAAACATCAGTAACAATGAGCAATTGAAAGGAGTGGATAGTAAAGAGCTGGAAAGACATTTGTCCTGCTGGAAAAAGAAAAAAGAAGCTAACTTTCCAGGGAGTCTTAGGTAAATAATAAAACTAAACGGTGGCCATAATAAATACTGAATAAAATGCCTGAAGAGAAATCCTGATAACAGCAGCAATTACACATTTTAATATGTTATCTGTAAGGTAATGGAGATTATTAGGACAGGTGTCCAGTTTTATATTCTGTTTTAAATTAAGCCTTTATTTGATATAATTTTTAAGCCAGACAACAGCAGGAATTGAAGAATACAGCAGCATTTTTTTTTGTAGAAGACTATTCTTTGTGTATCTCTGTGACCAACTGTGTATTGATGTCTACAGTTTTGTTGTTAAAGGAATCATCAGTCAGTCATTATGATACAGTGCTGAATGTACTTCAGTCTTACATACTGACTACTGCAGGCCAAAATATTGATAGATTTAATTTCTAAGGTTATGTGTTATAGAAGTTAACTGACATAATAACTCAGCAGCATCCTTGATTATAGCTTCTTTATATTGTCTTGCTCTCACGAAGCAAAATGGAAGGGGGGGAAGACCCAGCTGAGATGCACAGTTTCAGAGAGCTTTTCTGCATTTTTCAGGAAATATCCCAGAGAAGCATGTTACAAAGTTAAAATACAAAATGTCTCATCATCTTACTAATTCTTGGCTCTGCCTTTTTTTGTGGCAGATTTGGGTATAAAGTAAATTTTCCAGCTTTTGACAATTCTTAAAAAAAAAAATAGTAGTTGGAATTTAACTGAAAATATATGCATATGGCTATCTATTATAGCTGCATTGGACATATGAAAAAATCAATGTTTCAAGCCAGATTGCATATTTTTAATTCAGAAATCTGAACACATTTTAATTCTGGAAAGTACAGTAAATGTTTTTTGACTTGAGATTGTTTAAGACAGAGAAGGTAATTTAAAAGATATGAAAAACTGTTGTCATTATTTATAACATTTCTGATGTGTTGGACTTCAAATGATGAAAGCTAAAGCTCTTGTAAATGTTTCACAAACGGCAAATTTTTTCTTTGGAAGATAAATAATGGAAGAGGAGGCTATCAAAAAGCAGGCCCAGAAATACTTCCCATCAGCATGACTCATGCTCCTAAATCTCATTCTGTGTCTGATACATCAACGTATGCTACCCTACATAAGCCTGTGGCTTACTTTCTATTGAAAGAGGAAATAAGATGTTTCAGGCGGGAGATAGAAGACCAGATTTTGCGACATGTATGACAAGATCTCCGGCTGATGGTGTTAGCAGAGATTTACAGAGAGTCTAGGAGGACTGCTGCCTGCCTGTTAGTACCACTCAGTACTGCGTATTTCGTGTCTCAGAGACATTGCGCAGCCGTGTGTTGGAAGCACCAGCCATGAACAGGAGCCCTGGTTCTGTGCTTACTGTGCTCAGGGATCCACAGAACCAGGGCTCCCTTCCCAATGGAAAAGATAACATCATTCCTGTATTAGGTGATGTGCTGTGCTGTGGTGCCAGAGGTTTGTGTGGTGCCTGGAATTATATGATTAAGCAAGAAAAGGAGGGGAAGCTTTTAACTCGTGTTTATGCCTGTGTGTGCAAGTACGTATGCACACGTGTATGTATTTATAAGCCTTTCAATGTGCTCCTGTTCCAAAAAGTGTGAAAATCAGACAGTAAACCAAGAGGCATTCCTTTATCTAAATGATGATGAGGTTGTTTGAAATGCTCTCATTCTGGTAGTCTGAGCATCCTTTTAGGAGGCGTCAGCCTTTAGACATTATCTATAAGAGCTCCACTGAGTCGCTACTTGTATTACTAACTGCCTTTGGTGAAGAATGTTACAGTAAGTCATGAAATTGATAATATAAATGAGTAGAAATCCATGCCAAATTTTTCTCCTACACTGTTTCACATGTTCCTCCAGCCTTAAATGAAGGTTACCTAATACATACATCATGATTGCACATGCAAGATTTCAAAGAGTCATTTAGCAAAGATTAGTTTTCACAAAACAATTGAAAGCTAGCAGAGCTTTCTCACTAACACGCTCCAGAGACAATCAACTGCTTCACAAGAGCTCAGTCTTTGCTGTGAGTTCATTTTCCTTCCATCTTTTGCTTTACAGAATGAAATAAAAAATTGAAAAATATAGAAAACTGTAATGTGAAAAAGTTACAAAGTGAAGAACAGATCATGCAGCCAGATTATAGGAAAGGGGATTGACTTCATGTTAAGAATGTCACTGATTTCTAAATATTCAAAACAAACTGTTCTAAGAAAAGGCCATTTTGACTTTTTACTTAAAATTGTGTTTTGTATGAAGGTTAAACCCAAATCTTACTGCATTATTACTTTCCTATGTTTGATATTCATGTATATACATGGTTATAGAGACAAAGAAAACATTTGTTCCAAATGTTTGTATTGAAATTACATGATATATGCCCCATAATAAAATAGTAGAAGGTCTGCAAAAGGAGTTAAACAACTGTTCTTGAAAAAGAAAATTGCTTCTTGATCATCTGCTAGCCTTTATCACAGAAGAGAAAGGGAGAGGAAATCAGAGGGATTTGCTAGATTCAGGCTATGATCCTCCACAAGTGGGCTACTGGTCACTGGGAGACTGTGAAGATGCCAGGGAGAGCATTCAAGCTTTTTTGTGTGGTTTGTGCACACTTCCTCTCATGCCTGTTTTTTCTCTTTCTTGAAATATTTGAGAACCTTGTTTTGAAGTGGAATGATGAAATCTTAGCATTCTTTCAAAAAATGTCTCCTGTTTACTAGACAGACCTTACAGGATTTTTGCATTAATAGTAGTAAGATGGTAAAGGGGACATCAGCATGCAGGTTTATTATTATTATTATGCAGACAAGGTGCATTTGTGGCTAAAAATATTAATTAGGAATGTAATGAATTAGGAATTATTAGGTGCTTGTGAACAGTAAAGACACGTGTTGACATGTTATGTGACTTACAAATAGATTTTCACCTGGAGTGACCTGTATAGAACTGTAGGTCGCTTTATTTTAGAAAGGATTCTATGGGTTTAGAGGGTATTTCAGAAATGAATGATGACAATGAATAAAAGCACAGGAAAGCTCTCATATGAAGTGAAAAGTGATTACCTTAGAAATAAGAAGACTCAGAGCTGACATAAAAGTACAAAAAGCACTGAGTGGTGGCAAACAGGTGAGCCTCTATTGCAACGCTGGTGGAATTTAAATGGGGATGTTTAACACTAGAAAATGAATACTCCTCACCATGACATCAAAATTCTATGGGATATTGTTAGCAAAATTCATACACTTGAATCTTGGTCATTTGTATGGGTAAAGAAAAATATCTCTAGTGCTAGGAAAGAGCTTAGAAAGAATTATTTCAGTATTTCTTTTAGTGCACTGCAGGATCAGAAGTGGGATTCTGGTAGGATCAGATCCACTATGCTGACTTCTACACATGCATATGTGTGCACATTTCAGGAATGGCCCCACCTTTACAGGAAATTCAAATGCAGTAAAATGAAAAAAATTCCATCACCTCACCCCTCAACCCCAGCACAGCAAGCCCCAGGAAGACACCTTATTGTTTTAGGCTTTTATCTAGTGGGACAAGAAATTTCTCAGGGAACGCAGAACTGAGTTTTGTCCTGAAAGGAAGCAGTTAATTCACTCCAGGATTAAGCTATCCTTCTCTCCAGCCCAGCAGAAAAGGGCTTCCTGGTTTTAGTGATGGAAGTGGAGTATGATTCCTTCTATTTACCAGTCCCTTTGGACAGATAAATAGAAAAAAAAGGAGATCAAAGCTCATGGCTGGGCCCTTGCAAAAATGAACTGATGGGGGAAAGCTTTCTTATGGCAACTGATATCAAACAATAACAACAAACACTTTCAGGAAGGCCTGAGATGCATGAGGAAAATAACTTGTATTTCTTCTCAATGAAAATGTATAGTATTATATCCCATTAATATTGTGACCCTCTCAGAACATTAGAAAGGAAAATGTGAAACACGCATGTTTCTTTTTTCTGCAGAATTACATGGAAAATGCTAGGATTTTCCACAAGCTGCAGCAACAAAAAGAATTATTTTTTTATCTTTGGTACGTTAATTGCATGGAGCGCTTATAGAGTATACATGAAATTCCAACACATTGCTCTTTTTTGTTCTCAGATTGGTCTGTTTTCTCAGCAAAGCTTGGATTGACAACAGTAACTTGTCATTCACCTGAAAGTCCTTTCTAATTTCATGATTGATTTTTTTTTGTCTTTGATTAAATTGTATTATTGATTAAATTATATTTTAAAACATACTTTCATTTGGACTTCCTTAATTTTTCCAGCTGCCATTTCTTGTCTCACCAGCCAGCTCAGGCTATTTTTTATTGGAAATTAATTCTCTCAACACCTATCACATAGTTAAAAAGCAAAACAAAAGAGAATCTAATTCACTTGAGTGAATAATCCTGGAAGAATGCCTACTACTGAGACCAAATAATATAGTAGTACTTCAGAAAAAGGAAATAAATTAATTTCTCCATTCCTGGACCCCTATTTGCAGGACATCACTGGCACAGCTGGGACTCAAAGTTTCTAACTCCATCAAACACTGGGGTTTGTGTGCAAAACAGACAGTTCCTCTACTGCAAAAATGATATCACCTCCTATTCTAGCTGAAAAAAAACAAACATTCTGTTTGTTTTTCTCCCAGTCCACCTCGATGGACATAGTGTTTTACTGTTGGAACAGAGCAATTGTTTTGGCCTGTGATCCATGGCTTCTCTTTCTTTTATTTTCCCTTCTGGCTCTGAGAGAGACCAGCAGTAACATCTGTTAGAGTTAAGATACACTGCAATGACTCCGCTGATACGGGAGCCCTGTAGCACATTGGCTATGCAGGAGCAAGGAGATGAGCTTTTCTGTCTGCATGATCTATAACACTTTGCAGCTAATTCAAGAAGAGTGAACTATTTTTGGAGGCTACCAAATGACTCAGAATAAAGAAGCAATTGTATAACAGATGCAAAACTGAACATTCAGGTTACCTGTCCGTTAAAAAACTGAAAGAAAGCAACCTAATTTCAGTTCAGCTGCAGGGAGTAGGTTTCTTTAACAGCACCCCAAGTTAACTTAAAGCATGTTCCTGAATATAGAACCTTTGCTATCATGAGCCACAGATGCTTTAAAAATGAAACAACCCCTTTACCCCCTTCTGATGACAAATACAAATTCTAGTGCAAGAGCTTTAAGCCAGTGTTTGATGTTGACTGCATTGCGCCTAGAGTTTTAAATCGTACTATAAAATGATTATCTTATTAAATGAGGAGTTTAATAGTTTGCTTGTATAGTTGCCAGTCAAAACAAGATCAGTAGTGTTTTCACAGAACAGAAAAAATGATAAAAATGATGAAGACTGAGTATGTACTAAGTGTCAGCTCTATCAGGATCATGGGCTTGAGATATAAGTTTTCATATGATATTTCTCAAACCTTATTGATCATCCCTACTTAAAATTCACAGGTTCCGCTCATAATGCTTCAAGAATGTTGCAAATGTCACTTCAAATTCAACACCTAGAAAGTTTTGCACTTGATTAAAAGAAAAAAACCCAAATGACTGCAGTATTTACTCTTAAAGAGACAACCAAATAGCCTTAATATTTCATCAGTTTTCTAAGGCAGTGTATTAGGTGCACTGCATGAGGTTAAGATAGTACATAACAGGAAATAAGCAATTGTAAAACTTAGCCACTGTTGTATAACGCTCATATAAAGATGAGTTGTAAAAATTAGGCTCAGGTGAAATCAGTGGCATGAATTCAACAGAGCATTGATTTCACCCCTGCTGCCAAAATTCTACTTTCTTCGACCAGATCCTGGGCTTAGAGGAAATATTAGTAGTGAAGTGACTCTTATTGTACTGTAAGATAGGGTAACCTGATGTGAACATGCTGAAGTGGAGCCACAGGATGGAGTCAGCAGTGGTTTACCTTTGCATATTGAGCTTTGAGGGGAAAGAAAGCCACATACACAGAACGAATTAGAAACACAGGCAGACTGATGGAGGACAATACCCTGTTTTGGCTGAGATGAGGGCTGTCAGCAAATTAGCAATGGTTGAGTAGATAGGTGGAATTTTTCCGGCTGTGTTGGATTTTTCAGGTTAATATGGTGGAACTCCTTACTGTTTCTGTGCTGGAGGCTGAGTGTTAGAGAAAGCAAAACTTGCAGGGCTGTGGGGAAGGGACAGAGCTGTGACAGTCACTAGAGACAATCTCAGTGTGTGCTTCTCATACTTGTGACACCTACGCGCAGAGAAAACTCTGCTCGTGAAGGGGAAACAAATTCAGTTCCACTGGGTTTTTTTCTACTTGGCTCTCCAACTCTAATGAATGAAAATTCATCTGGAGAAACACTAATTGGGTTTGACACCACAAACACGCAAGTAATGGAAACAGGTTTCTCATCCACACATTCTGATGATCTAACAAGCTGTCTCAATGAGAATAGCTAGTTTAGGGTCTTGTGATGTTATTCATTAGTTTTCTAACACCAATCTCTACAGGACACTTCCCAATTTGATGTTGTGTGTCCTTCTCTAGCTATAGGCTCTTCTCCTTTATACCCAAGATAATGCTTCTTGCTAATTCATTGACAATCACCAGAAAAGAATTATCACTCCCCAGCACTTCACCCTTCTCACAGTATCTCTGAGGATGTTTGTTTCACATCAAAGTCATTTTACCATCAGTGGCAAGGCGACCAGATGAGTTGATCAAGAAGGTGTCAGTAAGTATTTATAAATGGATATTCAGGAAATTTGTCAATGCTGAAGTAAGTTTTGTGCAAGAGAGATGGTCAAATACTATTGTATTTTTAAGAATGGTCAAACTGCGGGAGTGTAGTAGTTGATTGCCCAGAGGAAGTATCAAAATCCTGTGATTACCTAGTTCTTTGTTCACACCAGTGCAGGAATTTGAAAAGGGCAAATGGGTGAGAATGTTTGTAGCTCCATGAGCATGGCAAGAAAAGAATAATAGAACTAACATATATGTCTGTAAATAATACTGGACTGGCATCATTAGGATTGTAGCAAAGCATCCTCTGTATCTTCTCAGACTTTAAAATCATCTACAATTCTCCTTGTACAGCCTACATTCTTACTGCTTTTTTATGATAATTCTTATTTGTGGGAAAAATTCTTCCTATTGAAAGTAAGTGTGTTGTTTCCATGTCAATCTAAAATAAAACTAATTTGCAATTATAGAATAACTGCATTTAACTGAAAGGGCAAATATCAGCTTCATTTTCAGGGACACAGGATTTGCAGAGAGAAAATGTGCTGTTCCATTCCTTAGCTCATCACAAAATTGTAATGTGGACGGAAAAGAATTTTTTACGCATAAATAAAAATCAACAAAGGCAGTGCATCTAACTATTCGTCTTGGAAATTTCACACATTTCTTCTTTTATAATGAATCATAACATGAATGTAAATATCAATTGCAATCTTCCAAAAAGTAGAAAGTTTCAGCTACTATTTTTGGTCACTTACTGTGCAAATAAACACTTTGAATATCACAGGAAAAGCTGCTCATAAATGGAGCATTTCTCAGTTTAGAAATACTTTGTCCTATACTGTTTTATTTAGGCTATACTTATAAATAGAAATCACCTGCTGAGAAAGGAGTTTACCATGCTAAATCACACTGTTTTATTTTGTTACACAGCTAATCCTGGCAAGGCTAAAAAATAGTTAATAGGCAGTCTGTAAGATCTTATAAGATGACATTTGGAAATCCTGCAGTCATATTAGTCATTAGCCATGGCAATATTCTGCCATAAGGCAATGAGTCAGACCATTGATTAGAGAACCTCATCATGATATACCCTCCGGCATGAATATGGAGAGAGGGAAAAGAAAATGAGAGAGTGCATGGGACACAGGACAGTACCATGGAGGAATAGAAGGGCAAAGAAAGTCTGAAATAGTTTATTTTTTTAGAGGTAAAGGGTAATGGAGAAGAGGGAAACAGCATAAATCACGGATCCTGGGGACCCACAAGGTGTGCTACCATCATACTTTGTGAGTGAAGTCCTGTATCACTGGAAAATCTAATTTTTCTTACACTCCTGGCATGGCATCTTGCTCTAGACTTGAGGTAGCTGTTGGCTACCTTCCTTAGAGGTGTTCACTAAAAGTCTTTGAGAGGACTGGCATTGAAACACTGTCTGCTTTTAATTCTGCCCGTTTTCTCAAATGGATGTGTAGATATGTATGGCTTTACCAGCTATCAACATGTGTGCTGAGGAGCATCAGCAAAACAAACAGAACACAGAAGCTGACAAAAGGCCTACAGGGAACACTGGACAAACACTCACCCTTGAAAAAATTGCTAGGCACTGCAAAGGAAAACGAAAAGATGAAAAGGAAAGATCTCTGCTATTTAGGAGTTTGCGATGCTTTTACTGGTGGCCCTACTATGACTCCCCTGCTGCTGTTTTGAAAATTAGCACGCCGCTTTTGGCTGTGATACTCAGGTATGCAAGGCTGGGTACCCGCCCCATCCTTGCAGTCAAGCTTGAAAGCTGACAGCTCCTGGTAGGAGGAAGGCAGTACACAGAAAATACAGTTTACTGTACAAAGTACTGTACGAATAATAAGAATGAGAGACGCAGCTAAGTGCAGCTAAGATTTTACTGCAGCGCTTATTTTTTTTTTTTAAATTCATGTCTCTAATGTGTGCTATTCTCCATAGCAGGGCATAATGACTTAAGGACCTTATTTGCAGTATTTCCAAACGACTGAGTCTGTCTTGGTTTTGTCCTGTATCAAATGATCAAATTCATCTAGGTCCTCAAGTGATGTGCAATTCTATTAAAAAATGGTGAGCTTTGTAATTTTACTCCTGCAGATTTAGTACCATTTGCTCAATGTACTTGTATGATGAACAGTCAGGGGTGCTTGTGCCTTCAGTGCAGGGGAGCTGACACGTTCTCCAAAAAGGCACTGTCTTTTATGGTGTTCACTGGCTTTCCTGGCTTGCTGGGCTCATCTCTTTTCTGAGGCATTTCAGGAAAGAGCTTCCGAGTCTTGTTTGTGTTTATAGAAAAGATGTTACATTTATAATACAGGGAAAAGCTGATTTGTTGGGGGTTTTTCACTTATTTTCCAAGTATTCTGATTTGTATGAAAATACTCTCCCTGCGATAAACACTTACTATAACTACTTTATAAATCAAAATGAATAATTTATTGTCTGTGCTTTTAAAAACTGTGTTAATCAATATGAAACATTTCAAAAGAATACATACAGATGATATTATTGGCAAACAAGATTGCTGCCAAGATCAATATAAAACTCCCATCGTCTTCAATGAGACTGTTTTCAGACTGGGATGTAGGAGGTTACATTTCTGCAGACTGCCACGACAGAAGTTCATAATGACAGATAGTACTTCTCCCAGAATTACAATAGCCAGAAGAAAGAGCAGAAGAAGCAGCTGTGAAAAACAAACAAAGGCACCAGGAAACGAGTTGAATTTCTCAAAATGATCAATTCAATAAAAGGTAGAATCAGGATCAGAGCTGTGATATTTCAAGTCAAGACCTGGTTTCTGCCTAATGATGTTGCTTCACATGTAGCTTTCTCGGGTGATGCACGGCTCATCTTTTGTGGGGTCATATAGACAGAGATCTTATATAGCATGCAACAACAAAACCAATTGTAAGAACAAGCTTCAGCAGAGTACTCCCCACTACCACTAATTAGTTTTCATAGTGGCATCTTGCCTTTCTCTCTGCCCTATCCCCAGTCTTCTGAAGCACTTCCCTCTCTGTCACTTGTGTAAGCATTGAAGCTCTCCTGACTTAAGACAAAAAAGGCAAATGGGAAGAAGGCTTCATGCCTCACATGCTCACATAAGCAGTGGATCACAGGGTCAGGTAACAGAGTTACATATTCGAAAAAAGATTTCTGTTTGCCATGCCTGTCTCACTTTCAAATTATTTAATAAATCTTTTCTTCTTCATAAGAAATCTAGAGGGCCTATGTCTAATTCATCTTTGGGGGAATATGGTGATATAAACACATTTAATTATCTTAAACAGCTAGAATTTCATGACACAAATATTACAATAAACAAAAATACTGTTGAAAGCTACACAGCATAAGGATAATGCCATATGCCATTAAAATATATTTATCTTAATTGTCATATTAATCAGTTGATCCTGTGGGCTGTAAATTTATCACAAGTCTGGTCTGCATTAAGAATGGATCATAAGATTGTAACTGTAAATCCTCATGCCACTTAATAGGTAAAATTAGGTGTCCCATTAGTCACAGTTGTGACTAATTTCACCTATTTTGACATTATTATGAACATTATGCAGTTGTTTTAATATCATTGTATAAAGATTAGCTTAGCTGTTTTATTATGTTTGTGTCTTACTCTGTGATGTCTCATTTCTTTTGTGTAACAGCTATTACTAATAGTCAGTACATGAAGGAGTCCAAGGACTAAACTCTTTTCTTTAGAGTACAATTATTCCCACGTAACACTGGAAAACTATGAAGTGTCTAACACGGAAACTATTTTACATGGAAACAGTCATCAAGATTAGCAGCTACTGTGGTTCATTAATCACTAAATTTTAAGGAAAATTATCTGCAATATAAACCACCAACAAATAAAACAGAAGTTAAGGTCACAGTCCAATTTTTCAAGAGCACATAGGACATCTCTTATGCCAACCAAAGACTTTTTTGAGTGCATTCTGAAATTTCTTTATGGGCATGTAAAGGTGACTGAGGATCATAATCTGACCCTTTGTGACAGCCTCACATGTTCTGCCCAAAATATCAGGAGGCTTTGAATATAAAATTACATGTCCTATAGATATCTTAGTCCAGAGCTCTTGACCCCAGAGTCAGCAAAAGAAGATGAACTGCAATAGCCACAGAAAGCAGATGAATCTTGAGAAAAACAGATTTCAGGAAGACTCTATCTATTTACACAGAGCAGCTGTACAATATCTGAGGAAAAATGGTGAATCCCTGAATCACATGTTGATTAAAGCTGGAATAGCTGCCTTTTTTTCTGACTGCTAAACTAAGTAACTTTATTAGAATCAGAAAACTAATTTTATTCTGAGACCTACTCTCTTTCTGCATCTGTGTCTCTTTCTTCCACGTCTGCCGCTTGTTAAATTTCTGCCAGAAGCCTGCCTGCCCTCTAAAGCTCGGCTTCTAGCTATGGATTTAAAGAAATAATATGAGTGTTTTATACATTTTGCTTCATAATGTACTCCTAATAACTTTTTGTAACAAGCACAGCATGCAAGACAACATTAAAGAGAATGGAAGGACTGATTTTCGACTAATCTGAGTTTGGTTTTCGCTTTTAAACTACATTACATTCACTGATATTAGGGAGTTTCGTAATTCAAACTGCTGATGAGTAGCAGCCTTGGAATGGGATCTTAAATGAAGATCATTTAAGATCCACAGCTTACTCTGTGGACCTTGGACCAGACCTTGAGAAAATTTCAAGTTATTTGCTGTCTAGGACCATACAGACCAAAGTATATTTACCATCCCTCAGAGTTTTCACAAGGCTGAAGCTACATTGTATGGTTGTGTCGTACTGAACTTCCAGGGAATTATTTAATGCAATATGCTTCCTGGGTTTTCCACGACACTGGAAACTGATCAGACATTTAAAGTATATGGTATTAAAAAGAAAACAAACCAAATTTGGAAAAGAAAAAGCTTTTCTCACAACAAAGCAAAATTTCTTATCTGCAGCAGATGAGCAGCAGGAGTTAATATAAAGACAAAAAATAGATAAATGGCTCTGACAAATTTATCTCCATCATTCTAGGTGCCCCATGCTTGCTTTAAGTGAATATGTCATTCATAGCTGGATATCCATCAATTCATTCATGATACGACGGGCTTTTGTCCCATTTGGGACTATATTCCTTGTATGTATTTGCATAGATACTGACTCCTGCTTTACTAAGTTGGGAGAGGCACAGAAGGGCACTTCTTTGGAATGACAGGAAATAATTTTTTTATATGTACAGTTCCCCCCAATCTTAAGGTCAGGTTTACTAGCCAGCAAATGGGGTAAGAGTTGCCACACTTTTTAACTAACTCATTCTTTCTCCCGTGACTGTCAGTAAATTTACCTTTGGCTGCCGGAATCCAATTTCTGTTGGCAGCATAGGCATTGAGACATGTACAGCTTGTGCAGATTGCAGACTGTATCAGTACTTAGTGAGCTCTGAATTTCATTGCTAGGCTGTTCAGTGCCCCCACAATGTCTTTCAAAGTCTTCTAGGCTCTGGTTTATTGTATTACCTTTGGCAGTCTGAAATGCAGTAATTTATATTTGTCACAACTGCCCTTCAACTGGTGTGGTGCTGGTACAACCTTGGGCTTTTTTGTCTTGTCTTTTTTTATCAGTGAGGGAGTCCAGTAGTCTGAATAATTAAAACCACATAAATAGTTGATCTTGGTGATACACCATGCCACATTAAATGTCTTATGTAAAAACCATGTATTTTTACTTCTACCCTCTCATTTGCTTGAGATATATTAAAAAATTCTCATCATGAAAAATTAAAGATGATAAGAATAGCCATTATTATCCTGTTTACTACATGCAGCTGAGGAAGAGATATTTAGCTTTCTCCTGAGGAACGGTTTGATGTATATTTGTTTTCAAATAAATTTGCATATGCCACTTTAAAGAGAAAGATACTTTATTTATCTCTCTATTTGCTTTCACTAAGGAGGGAATAAAAGTTCCACACTTCCCCCTCCCTTCCTGCATCACTGCAGGAGAGCTCTGTATTGTGCATCATAAAGAGACTGGGAAGCTGGGTAATTAATCATGGGCTTTTATGTAACAGAAAGTTTAAAATTCATTAGCTTTATATCGGAGCGAGTGTTATGAGGGAGAACATGTTGTGAATGAGAGGGAGAGCCGTATAATTAAGGAAGTGTGTAAATAATAATGAAAGTCATTAGTGCCATTCAGTTTCTAAGGATGTCATAATGTAATTGGAGCATTAAAGTGAAATTTGTGATGACAAACATTAACGATACAAAAGAGAGAAAATGTGGTTATCTTTAGTTTGACAGATAATGTCAGCTTTCTTGCAAGGCCCAGATGGTGCACAGGAAAATGTTATGAACAGTTTTGTTTTAATATTTTTGTGATGTGATATTTGGGGATACAATGTCACAAACACACAAGGAGGTTTACATTTGTGAACCAACAGTGCCTTTGAGTACAGAGCCCAATGCTGAGCGACCAAAGCAATATACAGGGAAAGTCTTGTCGCTGATGCAAGACTGTTGTTGCAATAAAGGTGAGTCGCAGTGTAGCACGTTATTATGTGGCAGTGAAGTTTTCTGTCTTTCTCTCTCTCTGGATATGCACTTTGAATCTTTCCTTTATTTAAAAAAAAAAAAAAAAGAAAGAAAGAAAAAGAGAGAGAGGGAGAAAAGGAAGAAAATGATTTAACAATTATGCAGGAAATTATATGATACTAAAATTGTACCATGTTCTGCTCTTTCAATGAAGGGACTTTCTACAGTTATTGCACATTGCAAAGGCTATAATTTTAGGGTGTGAAAAAATGTAGATTCCAAACAAAGGAAAATTTAAATATGTCTAGTGGATAAGGCAAGGCGAAACAAAAAGCAGGCAGCTGGAGAAAATTTGAGGGAACAGTATTATTTTAAGGGCAGTGACTTAGAAATAACTATGCTTAAGACTCCAAGATCTGCAAGGCCGAAAACCTCAAAATGCTGGAAGCTTAAGCATCTGTCTTTGTGTTCTGTCCATGAAGTACAGTGTTGTGGGATTTCCTACTGCCCCCATCAATTGGTGCCCAAAGTACCTAATTTTTACATAAGCAGACATTCATTCTTTGCTGTCTCTTTTCTGCAGCCCAGTAGCCAACACAAAAGTTGATTCCAAATGTCGAAGATGAAACACTGCAAATTGCTAAATTAAGGCTAATTAATCTCACATTTGGTTGACAGTTTCAAGAAAAGGAACACTGATCCAAATGAATGAAAGTGGAGAGGTGAGGGTGATTACCTTGGTAGGACTTTAACCCGTAGCTCCTCGAAAAACCTCTAAGACCTCCAACTGTACGGCAAAGGCCAGATTTTTTCACCACTGACAGAACTTGAGAGGCTTTCTAAATGACACAGCAAGATTTATTCTCTGCTTCATGTAGGGCTGCTGCTACTTTTGGGATCTTTGAGTAGGATGGTTCAAAGTGGAATCACCCTGACTATGCCAAATTGTGGTTACATATCTGCCTTTTCTGGTCATTTTTACTGAGGATGAACAAAACCAGTGTGAAGATACATAAGCTGTGAAAAGAGGTTGGCTCCAGTAGTTTGTAAAGGGTTGTTTTTGGAAAGTGTGATTTAGCACTGGTTGGCACTTTTTGTTCGGTTTGATTTGTTTTGTTTAGGTGTTTTTTCAGGTTACTCCTGTTCTTTGGCACATCTGCACACAGTTTTCCATGTAAAGCACAACATGGCCTTAAAGAGGGCAAGTACTTCATTTCACATGGATTGTGAGGGGAGCTGATCTGCCAGAAAATTCTGTTACTCTCATACCTCTCTCTATTGTGCAGGGCATCCCCACCTCCTCTTGAACAAGTTTCATGGCCAATGTTTGTTTTTTGCTGCTTCTCTAACTGGATGAGTTTCTAAAGGTGGCCAGTGTGAGTGTCAGAGCATACACTGCAGTGAGGTAGGGTGGGCAGCAGGAAACCAACACATCCAGGTTACACAGATGCTGTGACCAAGATTCTTTCTAGAGATTCCGATGAGAGAAGTTAAACACTGCTCTTAAAAATTTTATAGTATGGTATCTGGTTGAAAAGTGTCAACATAGCACTGTAATATCAAGTGACTTGTGAAAAATACCTGCAAGGTAGGCCTAGGCCTCATGTAAATTGGGAGCCTTCTCTTACATTTAAAACATGCATTTCAGAGAAGACTAGACCTTCTAGAAGAAAAAGTTAAGAGCATACCATGTTCAGGGGAATTTCAAATGGAGGAGTTGGTAGTTAGTGAGTAGTCAGAGTTACATGGGCTGATTGGCACAGCAAATCTTCCTTTTTTCACCTCCAAGTCATTTGCCAACTTCATTCTCTAGGTTTTCATATGGTGTCCAATCTACAGCTAGGGTGATGGTCTTCTCAAAAATATACTTGGTTTTGAGTGTTAAACCAAGCCTATAACTCCACAAGCATGTTTTACTGCTATTCCTAATATTGCTCTGGGAGGATTTCTATAAGGTAAGTGGGGATTTCTCTCAAGAGTGTTTTTTTCTTCTTTCCCCCTCTCTGTCATTTCCTGAATCCACTTGCTTACCCACAAAGTTCCCTGGTCCCTCAGCTTCCCTTCTTCCAAGACACGTTACGGGCAGATGGAGGTCTCTGATGTTTTAGCAGTGAGAGAGACACTATGTACCTGTGTTGAAAGCCTGTATTATCCATATCTTATTGTGGTAGCTGAAAATTGTCACCAAAGCTTGTCTGCTGGCCAGGTGTGCTGGGAGATAACCTATGCTTTTATACTTTGCTTTAGACAAAGGGCTGCAATAAAGACTTTTCTTGGTAAGATCTTGATGGGAAACTGCTTTGTGCCAGTGAAGTTGTTTGTGACTCTTATGGCTCCTATGCCAAGGGCTGTAACTACTCTCCAGCAGATGCTGTGTTTGTCATATGTCTCCTTAGAGCCACTTGTATTTGTAAGCCAAGCAGTTCCTGGGCTCTTAGGTGACCCTGAGCCATTGGATTATTAAAGCTCATAAATCCTTTTGAGAGAGTTTGGAATTTCCTCAGCCTGATTTCTTCCCTACAGTACCCTAATATGTGCAGGTAGTGCACATTCTCTACAATGAATCACAGACCTCAAGATAACCAACTCGCTGCATTCCCTGCCTGGGACTCTCCCTCCTCCTCTTTTTCTCACCATTTTCCCTCATGCCCATTCTTACACCACAGTTCACAACACTTTAGCTGACTCTCTTCTTACTACTCTCTCTTACTCACCACCGCATGTTTTGTAGCTTTGTCCTATCATGCATGCAACACATATATTATAAAAGGTACCACTATGCTAAGTTTCTACATCAGAGATATGTTTCTGTCCAGTGCAACTGAGAGCTGCCCACTGCCTGAAGATCTCACGCTGTGACAGCTCTTTCAGTGCTGTCAGCAATGTGAGTGAGTCAGAAGGGTACCAGGCTGAGCCCTTTCTGTGGTCTCTAGATAACTTTAGAACATCCTTTTTGGAGCTGCCAGCCACTCATTAGCCCATGAAACAGTCCACTGCCCCTCCTACACTGTGACCTTAAAGTCCCCCAGTCCTCCTGCCTGTAAATATAAATTGAGGAAAAGGCTAGAACACGAGAAACCATTTGCACAAATGTTAGCTGTCAAAACCAGAGTTCAGATTCCTGCTCATCTTCATCTGAAAGTCACAGCTGATCAGTGCTGCAGGAGCTACAGTTTCCAGTCTTAGGGGGGATCAGGCAACTTTTGTTTTGCGGGGTGAGGAACTCCACACTGTAATAGCCTTTTCAAGATACACAGATATGGCACATCAAACACTTTGGGATTTCTAAAAGAAACTAAGAGGGGATTTGAAATGTCAAATACAAAGAAATGATTCTTTGCTTTTAGTGGGAAAAAAAAGCTGCCTCAGCCCCTCTAGCAACAGATTATATTTTTAAAGGGTTGTTCATTGATCTTTCTCCAAAGAAAGAATCTGAGATTTCGGTACCTGATCTTAATCCTAATGAAATCCATTGCACAATTCTTACTGAGTTTATTGGAAAGAGCATAAAGCTTCATTTTTTTTTTGTCAAATCTGAGATACCAGTACATGCTTTACACAAATTGCTTGGGTAATTTTCCTTTACTTGAGATATTGTAGCTTGAAAAATATTTCAGCTCTTCCTGAGAAGTATTTAAAACTGGAGCAATTTGGCTATATTTACATATTGAAAAGTGCCATTTTAAACGTAAGTGTGGTATTTTTAAGTCCATATGCAAATTATGCATGATTAATTTGTTTGTAACATAGGACATAAAAATGGAAAGAAGTTTAAAAATAAATAAAACCCCCTAAAACTGATCTCTTTCACATATATCAACAGTTAGTTTATCACACTGTTGTGCCTCAAACTGAATCACTCCATAACTCCAAAACACAACAGAGTTTGTTAGAGTTTTTTTGTCACTGAGGAATGACTAGAAGCAGCAGAAATGTGCAACCAGTTCTGCAAGCTTTTATTAATGTATTTAGTAACACTACATGCCTTCTGTCCCAGGGATCTGTGACTGCAAGAACTGCAGAACTGCAAGAAGCTCTGTATGTCTGACATCTCATATTTCCACTCTGATATCGGGTTTTGAGAGCCCAGTAAAGTCTTCTTGATTCCTAAGTGAAATTGAGATATCATAGCTAGAAAGTGTGCTCGCAGTGAACAAGTAATATAACCTGTTGTCATGCTTTGGAAATACCTTGAGCTGAAGCATTTGGTGTTGTCTGTAGGAATTTTGTGTACATATAGTTCACATATGCTTCACCTCTATATGGTGGTCCTATTGCACAAGGGCACTTGGCGATACCAGAATCCTAAAACACATGTGCAGCTGGTTAATTAATTAAATGCTTTATTCAAGAAATTATTTGCTGAAATAGGTCTTGTGTCTTCTCTTTTTTCCCGATTATCCTTGAAATTTGGCCATGTAACAGACAGAAAAAGGTGTCAGAAGTCTGAATAGTTGATCAAGTTCTGTTTCTGCTTAAACACACAGCTTCTGCAGACTTTCATGAAGCTTAAATGGACAGTTATCCCTGTCCATGTTTACAAATCAGGACAGGCAGCAGCAAGTCATTGCCATGGTTTGCCACCTCTTCAATATTATGATTGTGCAATGATTATGATTTTTCTTTCTACAAAGGAAAGTCCTCAAGAAAGGGATGTAAGCCCATATCCTGTCAGATTAGTATCTGACTGAGAAGGTCTGAGATGACTTCTTAAAAAAGGAAGGCAATTTCACTTATTTGCACATGCTGTGTTTGATGCTGCTCAACCTTCTGAGTTGAAAAACTTACATGATACTGAAGTGATACTGGGAGGTTTTTTCCTGATTATTTCCATTGGTGTTGCTGTAGCTGGCATCTTTTAGCATTTGGTAACTTGCTCCAGGCACATCCAGGCACATAGGAGAGGGTGGAATGAACTGCCAGACTACAGCTTGGATTAATTTTTATCTTCTTACAGATCTGACGTATAATTTTGGCTCTTCCCACTCTGAAGACACTCCAGTATCTCAATAGCAGGAGGCAAGCTGTGGACACGTGGCTGTTTTACATGTTCATTTTGTCTAGTGACTGGAGCAAGGTTCTGAAACATTCACTACTCTCATCCCCTTCCCTTCTGGAGGTGAGTTGCAAGGCATTTATGAACGCATGAATGAGTACTGCTTTTATGTCCTGGTGCAGAGCATTCTCTCCTTTCTCTGGGTACCCTGCTTGGGAGTGAAGGAATGATGGGCAACAGCCAGGTGAGGTCCTCTCCATTTCACTGCATGTTCAGAATAGTTTTGATAACCATCTTGGGAAATTAACTTTGGTCCATTGTTGAGATGGCTGAAACATCAAGTGGCAAAAAGCAAAGAACTGGTCCTTGCCCTGTCACCAGGTGTAGCACACTAGTGCCATTTATAGCCTCTCTGTTGGTCTTTTTGCTTTCAGATGGAACCTGTAGCACAGTGTGGGAATATGTTAAAGAATGAAATTAAAAGTGGATGGAGCCACACGCGACCATCCTAGGAGGGAGCCACATCAGGAGGTGCATTGGCAGAACAGGTTTTGGTGTGCCTGGCTGAATGCCTCTGATCACTTGAAGCGTGCACCAAGAGCCGGCTAATGCACACCCTGTTGTGGTTCATCACTCACTGCATTCTTCCAGTCTGATTCCATTCAGCAGTCCCCAGTAAAAGCAGGTGTTTGCTTCTGAGGGGAAAGAGGTATTCCAGGAGTGGAAGGACAATACATACTAAAGCAAACATTTCCCCGCAACTCTCCCCAGGCCGTTTGTGTATTTGTCCATATTTACTGGTACATGAGTTCAACTACATTCATTAATCATGGCAAACTATCTTCTCTAACTAGGGCTTTCTGAAAGCACATCATGAAAGGAGTGCATTTTTAACTGTGTATTTTAAATAAGAATTGTCTGTCTGTGGGAGTTGGATTATTTGTATCACCGCAGACAGAAATGATTGCTATATTTCATAGGACCTTGCTGCTTTGTACTTATTGACTGTTTATTTTTCATCCATAGGATTACTAATTGCAGCTAGCACCAGACGCTTCTGGTAATTGTATTCTGGTAATTCTGGTAACGCAGGTTATTGTAGTAGAGGGCATTGTACCAGATGCATGTTTATTCACAGACATGCATTTCCAGCAGCTGAATTGCTGGATCTGCTCTGAATGATCTATGGCAATTACATTTGGTGTTGTACAGCTATAATTTTACTGCATATTAATAGCCATCTAGCAAAGAGGTAAATGCCCTTTTCTCGGCTGGGTGCAGAATGAATGCCTGGATGTTTTCAATTGGGCAAAACGAGGCCCGGGTTTTAAATGCATTGCAGCGGTTTTATGGATCAGAAACGCGTGTGCTGGTGAATTGCCTGCTTCCCTCTGCCTTGATGGTGTGCAGCAAGGCTCCGAGGGAAATATCATCAAGCTAGATCCTAGATAGAGACATGCTGGGCAGGGGAGGGGGAAGGGGATCATGTGCCCCATTTTTAGTGGCTCATCTGCTACCACCCAAAATCTGCTGCAGTCTTTTTTTTTCTTTTTTTTCTTTTTTTTTTT